>CM019711.1:10105154-10633914 GCA_009760885.1 Achatina immaculata
ACAACAAAGAAGACTAACAACAACAATAAAGAAGAACAACAATAACAAAGAAGAAGAATAGTAACAACAACAACAACAAAGAAGAAGAACAACAACAACAACAACAAAGAAGAAGAACAACAACAACAACAAAGAACAACAACAACAAAGAAGAACAACAACAACAATGAAGAAGAACAACAATAACAAAGAAGAAGAATAGTAACAAGAACAACAACAAAGAAGAAGAAGAAGAACAACAACAACAAAGAAGAAGAAGAACAACAACAAGAACAACAACGACGACAAAGAAGAAGAAAAAGAACAACATCAACAAAGAAGAAGAACAACAACAAAGAAGAAGAAGAGGAAGAAGAAGAAAAAGAACAACAACAACAAAGAAGAAGAAGAAGAACAACAACAACAACAAAGAAGAAGAAGAACAACAACAACAACAACAACAAAGAAGAAGAAGAACAAAAAAGAACAACAACAACAACAACAAAGAAGAAGAAGAAGAAAAAGAACAACAACAAAGAAGAAGAACAACAACAACAACAAAGAAGAAGAGGAAGAAGAAAAAGAACAACAACAACAAAGAACAACAACAACAACAACAACAACAACAAAGAAGAAGAAAAAGAACAACAACAACAAAGAAGAAAAAGAAGAAGAAGAAGAACAGCACAACAACAACAATAAAGAAGAAAAAGAAGAACAACAACAACGACAAAGAAGAAGAAGAGAACAACAACAAAGAAGAAGAACAACAACAACAACAAAGAAGAAGAAGAAGAAAAAGAAGAAGAAGAAGAAGAAGAAGAAGAAGATACAAAAAGTGCTTTTATATATATATATATATATATGAACACTAGCGCCCGCAATCGTTAGGAAACCTTCTTCTTCTTCGTCTTTGTTCGCCCTCAGAGGAGAGGGCGGGGTGTTGTTTGCCTTATATCGCAGCTACACGCCCTTCGACCGAACACATCCAACTTCGGCTCAGCCTATTTCTAGAACTGTGCTCGTCCTTCCACTGCGATCCCTATAAAAAAAAAAACCAAAAAAAAGTAAAGGTAATCCTGTCATGCCTTAGAGGCACATAGGGATATGGTGTTAGTGCCCGTCTTATTTCCAGGGACACGGCTGGGAGGTAGAATAGGGTCTTGGCCAGCTGTGGTTCGCCATCCCTGACCCAAGCAGTCAGCCATGGGTCGCTGATCGCCGTCTCGTTTAGCTGAAGTGGTGTGCCATCTCCCTGTGTTAGGACACATTCCACTCACGCGTTCTTGCCTTTGGGCTACTCTCCAAAAAATTGCTTTAGAGACTAACAAATTGTTCTTGGAAATCGATTGGATAACCTACAGAGTGCGATGTAAATGCTAAATCGTTTACTGACAAAAAAAAAACATCATCATCATCATCATGTGCGTTGGCTGTCCAGCTTTCCGTTTTCCGTGGGGTTTTTTTTAACTGTAATTATTTACTGAGAGTATGGAAATAATTATATGACATGAATATAATTGTTATGTTGATTTATATGTACAAGAAGTTAAAAGTAATGTTTTTATTTTGTTTTTATTACTGTTCGTTGTGTATATTTTATCTCTCTCTTTCTCTCTCAAAGTCTCTGTTGACCGGAGTAGAATATCATGTCCTTCCACAACCTAAAGCAGTATCCTCCTACAATAAGACTACTGAAATGGATTGATTCTTCTTGAACACAACAAAGAAGAAGAAGACAACAACAACAACAAAGAACAACAACAACAACAACAAGAACAACAACAACAAAGAAGAAGAACAACAACAACAAAGAAGAACAACAACAACAAAGAAGAAGAAGAAGAACAACAACAACAAAGAAGAACAACAACAAAGAAGAAGAACACAACAAAACAACAACAACACAAGAAGAAGAAGACAACAACAACAACAAAGAAGAACACAACAACAAAGAAGAAAAAGAACAACAACACAAAAAAAACAACAACAAAGAAGAAGAAGAACAACAACAACAACAAAGAAAAAGAACAACAAAGAAGACTAACAACAACAATAAAGAAGAACAACAATAACAAAAAAGAAGAATAGTAACAACAACAACAAAGAAGAAGAACAACAACAACAACAAAGAACAACAACAACAAAGAAGAACAACAACAACAATGAAGAAGAACAACAATAACAAAGAAGAAGAATAGTAACAAGAACAACAACAAAGAGAAGAAGAAGAACAACAACAACAAAGAAGAAGAAGAACAACAACAAGAACAACAACGACGACAAAGAAGAAGAAAAAGAACAACATCAACAAAGAAGAAGAACAACAACAAAGAAGAAGAGGAAGAAGAAAAAGAACAACAACAACAAAGAAGAAGAAGAAGAACAACAACAACAACAAAGAAGAAGAAGAACAACAACAACAACAACAAAGAAGAAGAAGAACAACAACAACAACAAAGAAGAACACCAACAACAACAAAGAAGAAGAAGAAGAAGAAGAACAACACAACAAAGAAGAAGAACAACAACAACAAGAAGAACAACAACAACAAAAAGAGAAGAAGAAGAACAACAACAACAAGAAGAACAACAACAAAGAAGAGAAGAACAACAACAACAACAAAGAAAAAGAACAACAAAGAAGAAGAGCAACAACAACAAAGAAGAAGAACAACAATAACAAAAAAGAAGAATAGTAACAACAACAACAAAGAAGAAGAACAACAACAACAACAAAGAACAACAACAACAAAGAAGAACAACAACAACAATGAAGAAGAACAACAATAACAAAGAAGAAGAATAGTAACAAGAACAACAACAAAGAAGAAGAAGAAGAACAACAACAACAAAGAAGAAGAAGAACAACAACAAGAACAACAACGACGACAAAGAAGAAGAAAAAGAACAACATCAACAAAGAAGAAGAACAACAAAGAGAAGAGGAGAAGAAGAAGAAAAAAACACAACAACAAAGAAGAAGAAGAAGAACAACAACAACAAAGAAGAAGAAGAACAACAACAACAACAACAAAGAAGAAGAAGAACAACAACAACAACAAAGAAGAACACCAACAACAACAAAGAAGAAGAAGAAGAAAAAGAACAACAACAAAGAAGAAGAACAACAACAACAACAAAGAAGAAGAGGAAGAAGAAAAAGAACAACAACAACAAAGAACAACAACAACAACAACAACAACAACAAAGAAGAAGAAAAAGAACAACAACAACAAAGAAGAAAAAGAAGAAGAAGAAGAACAGCACAACAACAACAATAAAGAAGAAAAAGAAGAACAACAACAACGACAAAGAAGAAGAAGAGAACAACAACAAAGAAGAAGAACAACAACAACAACAAAGAAGAAGAAGAAGAAAAAGAAGAAGAAGAAGAAGAAGAAGAAGAAGATACAAAAAGTGCTTTTATATATATATATATATATATGAACACTAGCGCCCGCAATCGTTAGGAAACCTTCTTCTTCTTCGTCTTTGTTCGCCCTCAGAGGAGAGGGCGGGGTGTTGTTTGCCTTATATCGCAGCTACACGCCCTTCGACCGAACACATCCAACTTCGGCTCAGCCTATTTCTAGAACTGTGCTCGTCCTTCCACTGCGATCCCTATAAAAAAAAAAAACCAAAAAAAAGTAAAGGTAATCCTGTCATGCCTTAGAGGCACATAGGGATATGGTGTTAGTGCCCGTCTTATTTCCAGGGACACGGCTGGGAGGTAGAATAGGGTCTTGGCCAGCTGTGGTTCGCCATCCCTGACCCAAGCAGTCAGCCATGGGTCGCTGATCGCCGTCTCGTTTAGCTGAAGTGGTGTGCCATCTCCCTGTGTTAGGACACATTCCACTCACGCGTTCTTGCCTTTGGGCTACTCTCCAAAAAATTGCTTTAGAGACTAACAAATTGTTCTTGGAAATCGATTGGATAACCTACAGAGTGCGATGTAAATGCTAAATCGTTTACTGACAAAAAAAAAACATCATCATCATCATCATGTGCGTTGGCTGTCCAGCTTTCCGTTTTCCGTGGGGTTTTTTTTAACTGTAATTATTTACTGAGAGTATGGAAATAATTATATGACATGAATATAATTGTTATGTTGATTTATATGTACAAGAAGTTAAAAGTAATGTTTTTATTTTGTTTTTATTACTGTTCGTTGTGTATATTTTTATCTCTCTCTCTTTCTCTCTCAAAGTCTCTGTTGACCGGAGTAGAATATCATGTCCTTCCACAACCTAAAGCAGTATCCTCCTACAATAAGACTACTGAAATGGATTGATTCTTCTTGTGGAGTACAGTTTCAACTTATAAGTTTCTTCTTGTTGCTGGTGTTCTAACCATCACCTAATTTTCTGTATTATACACTAAGAAAATACAACAAGACACCCAGGCTTTCCACTCCACAAAATTAGTACGAATACAACAACTTGAACATAACTTGGCAGTCTTCCGACCAAAACAAACTAAACTAATTCTGACAACAAGACTCGCTCTACCCCATTCTCGTTCGCCCAAACACGTCCTTCCCCTTCAAAGTTCCACACATAGACTGCCTAACGACCGGCTTTTTTCACACGGACCTTTTTAACGACTTTTTGCACACGGGCCTTCCTAATGACGTAGTCTACGCAACACAATTTATTAGCGCTACACAATTAATCTCTGAACAGAATTGCTATTCTGTTACAGAATATCTCCCCACCCCCTAAAGGTAGATATTTGGCCATCAAATATCTCCAACAAAAAAATTACTAACTTTTACAGAAAACTCTCCAAAAAAAATTAATCAAACTAATCACTATCCAATACAACCCTAATTCTACCCACAAGGTGTACCAAGGTGTACAATATTCAATTAACTACCTACTCTTATGTGTATATTCAACGCTATGAGTAGTAACGTATAACATATGCAATTTCCATAACAACCCATCCTATATCTGGCGCATGAGACTGTCCGCAACATGGACATAACAGGAAAATGAGAAAAAGGCAATCTGCCTTACAATAAGTCCTATACACATGAAATCATACTCACAACATTCCACCTAAAACCTCAGCCATCAAGAAACCTAATTCCTCCACTACCAACAAATTTCCACTGCTAGAAACTCTTCCTAAACGAGATTCCATCTACATCAAAATGACAAAAATTCTTCCTACAACAAAACAAGTAAGGCTCTTGCTACACAAAACAAGTAAGGCTCTTGCCTTTAGACTAATCGTGAGTGGTATTTATACTATTCCTACCCACTCAGTTTTCTCCATGCTGCAAGCTTTTCCCAAGACCCCCGCTCAATGGTCTCAACCAACCTACCTCTCAAACAAGGGTACTCACTCTATTAATTATTTCCTAAATACCAATCCTGGGTATAACCCCTAGCCTGTACTACTATAATATTCCCCTATCCCAAAAAGTAGAGTTTTGCCTGTCAAAACTTTCAAAAAAACCAATCTACTTATCTAAATTATAACTCCAGGCTAATTCAAAGATAATAATCGACTCTCAACATAGAACTTCATACTCTGACTATACCCATAAACTGTTCGTGTGACTTTCGGCCATACTCAGCCCATGTCCACTTCATATACAATCATCTATTTCTATTATGTGTGACTCCTCAATACACATACACAGAATAGGTAAACTCTGGTACCATATATAATCTGCTATTACTGACAAATGCAGCCATATGCTGTACATACGCAGAATAGGTCCATCTGGGTTACAATTATTAATCATCCATTCTTAAACATATGTAAATATCCATTAAACATATGCAGAATAGGCAAAACTTTTGGTATCATATATAATCATCCATTCTTAACATATGTAATCATCCATTAAACATATGCAGAATAGGAAAATCTTTAGGTATCATATAATCATCCATTTTTAACATATGTAATCATCCATTAAACATAGGCAGAATAGGCAAATCTTTAGGTATCATATATAATCATCCATTCTTAACATATGTAATTATCCATTAACATATGCAGAACAGGCAAAACTTTGGTATCATATATAATCATCCATTCTTAACATATGTAATTATCCATTAACATATGCAGAACAGGCAAAACTTTGGTATCAGGTTAATCCACCTTTTATTATCCCCAAAGGGACTGTGCCACGTACCATATGTACGCGCAACAAAACAATGTAATATCTAGGTCCTTAAAAAAAAGAGACCCCCTCTGGTAATTTCACCTTAGGCTCGGTTACATGGAATCTGCATGTTCCGGCCTAGGTACCCAATCAGAGAACCACACCTGCTTGTGTAATCTCCTCATAACATCACATCCGTGGTAATAATGTCACATCCAAGGCAATGCTGTCACATCAAAGATAAATAACCAATTTGAACATGGTAAATGCCAAACAATTGGCTATTAATAAGTCATCATCAGTAATGTCACCTTATTCAAGGCTACATGATTTATCATCCATCCTAATTAACTACTAATAAATCCGTTATACAAAAAATAAACAGAGGAAAAAAAAATACATTCACTAATTGCTGCACAAGAACTAATAATCTATAAAACATTATGCTTAAGAGAATCTCCACTGCAGCCTTAATCTCCCAGGGCTTCTGGTACATTTCCAATGCACTGCATGACAAAGCCTAACCTCTTCCATAGTAACATGACTCTTTCTGGAAAAACTCAGACATGGAACCAATAATCTATAATAAAACAAAAAAACAATATTAGCAATATCCAATCCACTCAAAATAATCCAACCATACTGGCACCTAATACAGTCCAGAATAATTACTGTACTTTTTAGTTAAATAAGTTATAACAGCAAATGGCAATCTTCCAGAAAAATTTTAACTAAGAATCCTCAGTTTTCTAGCACCTATCAGAGTAAAAAAACTGGAATTAATGACATATACACTAATGTCAAATATCCATATCATCCTTGCTAATGCAAAATCACAACAAAATGGTAAACTAAATGCTAATTAATTGCAATCCAGAAAAAATTCCACATCAGAACAAAATAATTGTCCCTAATGTATAAACACAATAATGTTCCTGAAATTTCTAGATAATCCATGCAGAAGAAGCATATCTGGCAACTTCCAATCAACAGAATGTTCATTTTCAAAAACAAATTTTTTCCACAGGTGAAGGTAGTCCAAAAAGTTACTATATCCCTCCATATGAATGTCTGGTGAGTGGATGAATCAGAACTACTCAACTGTCCAACAAACTTCCAAAGAGAATGACAGTAAATAAATCCAACATTCACTATTTGCTATAATTAATAATGTTCAGTCTGCATGATCTGGCTTGACTTCTTGCTGAAATTTCAGAGGTCACAGTTAAGTTACAAATTGTTACCTGTTTCCTCCTACATAGTACCAGCGAAATGTACCGTACAAGCTGCACTGGTTCCTGACAGGATACTGGTTCAGGATCAGCCTCACTGGTATGGCTTCATCCACTATGCTGCCTAGGGGCCAGGAGCTAGAGGTGCCCACCAAGATTCTGCGCAAGCCGGACATCGTCGCCGCCTTGAGTAGACGCCACCAAGTCTCGCCAACACACCCCTGACGCCAATTCGAAGGAAGAAAAGGACGCCAATGCAACTCAACCCTGTCCTAATCTAGACTCCTTGTCTTCTCCGGCAGAAGATGTCGGGAAGCCAATGCTGACAGAACTACCAACCGAAATTCGAACGCTAGCTAGCTAACCAACTCCATCTTGACTCCTTAACTAACTACAAACCTATCAACTCCTAATCTATCTGCAATCAGCTTCCAACACCTAAGCTAGCTATCCTTACTCTACAACATATTTGCTGTTGACCAAAACAGAGTCTACCATGTTTAGAGCCGAAAACGAGGCAGGTCATCGACAAGATAAGCAGGTCATCGATCGACAATCGTAATCTAGGGCATGGTAACAATAGACAAAACTTTGTGTGTACTACACAACTGGAGACAAAAATACTACAACCTGGAGACTTGTTAAGACTGCACAATTAGAAGTATGAGCCGTGCAAGAAACCAGCAGCCCACGAGCAACAACCAAAACACTTTGTGACAGACCGTGAAAGAAAGCGCTGGTCACGGCGCCAACTAAAGCAGAATCACGGCGCCACTGAAGCAGGATTCCCCTTACAAGGTGACTACTGGTTTGATTGATTCTTTTTGTGGAGTACAGTTTCAACTTATATAAGTTTCTTCTTGTTGCTGGTGTTCTAACCATCACCTAATTTTCTGTATTATACACTAAGAAAATACAACAAGACACCCAGGCTTTCCACTCCACAAAATTAGTACGAATACAACAACTTGAACATAACTTGGCAGTCTTCCGACCAAAACAAACTGGTCAACAATGAGAATTTCCACAAAGCCGATTTGTTGTAGTTTATCATCAGACAACACACATTTATTACAGAAATTTACAGCAACAAATGCCCGGCGTGAAATATCTACGCCACATGGGCAAGGAAAACCTTACACTGATTTATTCATACCAAAAACCATACTTACAGGCTAACCAAGGACTGCAGCCCCACAGAAAAACAAACTAAACTAATTCTGACAACAAGACTCGCTCTACCCCATTCTCGTTCGCCCAAACACGTCCTTCCCCTTCAAAGTTCCACACATAGACTGCCTAACGACCGGCTTTTTTCACACGGACCTTTTTAACGACTTTTTGCACACGGGCCTTCCTAATGACGTAGTCTACGCAACACAATTTATTAGCGCTACACAATTAATCTCTGAACAGAATTGCTATTCTGTTACAAACCCTCCATCTCTTGTCACTGAGTATTTCCCATGCCAGGATGTCAAACTATCAAAGATCTTTTCTCTGTGTCTACCGCTGTCTTTTTTTACCTTCGATCTTCCCTGTTGCTTGTTAGGTGCTCTAGCCCACCTCTACTCCAAACATGCACAAATCTGGATCGTCGTTTTTCTGATCTTTGTTATAATTTTCCTTGTTTCTTGTGCCTCTTTCAAAACTTCCTCGTTCGATTTTCTCGCTGTCCATGGCACCTTCAGCACTCTGTATTATACTATAATTGAACAGTTATTGAATGTTTCCAATAGTATCTAAGCTGAGAGATGTATAAACTAGGAAAAAAGTAGGAACAGATTTATTACTTAACGAGTACACAATTGTGACGTTTCGGCGTGAGCCTTAATCATACAAAAACACACAGGGCGAAGAAATAGAGAGAGGAGATAAGTACAAATTCACATGAATACTGTGTTTAGAAAAAAAATAAAATGAATAAAGCACTTAGCTGTAACTTGTAAGAAGCTGTGGCTTGTCCGACGCTGTGTGTCAGAAATGCGCATGATGGAGTGTAGAAAGTATTTACATGGAGACTTGGGATGTGTGATAGGTGGGTCGTAACTGAGGGTGGTGGGTGGGGAAACTGTGGAGGGGAGAGAGAGTGATACATTGGTAATTTAACCGGGAGAAGGTGAAATATGTGATTAGGGTTGGGGTAGAGGAGTTGTAATGTAATGCTGTGAGGAGGTTCTGAACTATATGTAACAAGTGAGGAGGGAGTGGAACTTAGTGGGGAGGGAGTGTGGAAGAGGAGAATGTTATGTGTAGCTGAATAACGAGTTCAAACCATGTGGTTCCAGCGTCTCATATTCCCAAATCTGAGAGATGAATGGTAGAATCTCAGTATACCACTATACGGGGGATAAGTGTTGTTTTTACAGGAAGGTCAATTGTTATGAGTCAATTGTTATGTTTTTTAACTTTTCCGTGGTCGGCCCAGATCCCTCTAGAACGTCACGTGGTCTGAGAAACCCGTGACAGAGAACTGTGGGAGACAACTGTGAGTGGGCTGTCTACATTTGCATGTGTACCTGAGAGAATTGTTTTTGCGATGCCTCTGTCGAGAAGATGGATGTTTATATCTGTTACTGAAGTTGTGGAAGTATGAATGGACTCGCCATGTGGCAGGGCAAACCTGCCGGCGGTCGGAATATCGTCTTCGCCATCTTCATGTTCATCCAGTTCATCAATGTCGGGTGATACTCATGACTGGCTTGACCTCTGTATCAGTGTGTTGCCAACTTTAGGACTGAAAGAGCCTGGAAGTGAAGGACGGCTGGAGACAGTGAGTAGCTAAACAAGAAACACGAGTCAGCAAACACGGCTTCAACTAGCGCCCCGACATTCTACTCAGTAACAACAAAATAGTAACACAGTAAACAAACACAGCAGGCGTATACGATTTCATCAGATGGATCTGAGTGCTCAGTTTCTCTCTCTCTCTCTCTCTCTCTCTCTCTCTCACACACACACACACACAGTCTCGCTAGACGAACTAAACTTGGGAAAGTGGTATTTGGCATTAACGTGCGTTTAAGTGCAGGATAACAAAGGTTTCTGAGTGGAGACCAAAGCGGTCATCAGATCTATAGATCTTCGTAAGCTAAAAATAGATATACCGATACTCGCTCTCAAATTAGACGAAAACAAAAGTGTACATTCACAGAGAGAATTCCATTTACCAGGGGGGGGGGGGGCTTACTAAGTTCAGTCTTTGGGCCTGAGTGGCCAGACTAAGTTCATTCTAGGGGCCTGGGTGGCCCTACTAAATTCAGTCTAGGGCCCTGGATGGTGGTTAATCCACCACTGCCTAGAGGCACCTAGAGGGCCCTAGGTGGTGATTAATCCATCACTGTCTAGAGGCACCTAGAGGGCACTAGGTGGTGATTAATCTATCACTGCTTAGAGGCACCTAGAGGGCCCTAGGTGAGGGGCTTACTAAGTTCAGTCTTGGGGCCTGGGTGGCCCTACAAAATTCAGTCTAGGGCCCTGAATGGTGGCTAATCTATCACTGTCTAGAGGCACCTAGAGGGCCCTAGATGGTGGCTAATCCATCACTGACTAGAGGCACCTAGAGAGCCCTAGGTGGTGGTTAATCCATCACTGACTAGAGGCACCTAGAGGGCCCCAGATGGTGGCTAATCCATCACTGTCTAGAGGCACCTAGAAGATACGCTGTTAGTTCCCAATATTTTTGTTTGCTTGACCTGTGGGCTCACCACATGTGGGCCAGTATCACTTCTTTTGGTGATTTCATTCCTGCCTTCAGAAGGAGCCATGTAATCATTTCTAAAGATGTATGACTGCACCGCCTCCGGAGGATTCAAACCGCATCTTCACCAGAAGAGACCAGTGCACCAACCATTTCAAATCTCAGGTGGTCAGATACAAGACGTCAGTCGATATATGAAGCTAATATGTTGAAATGTTGGATCCACGTAATAAATTGTATACATATATTAATTGCTGGAGAATGAAAGTATATATACAGCGCTTTTAGAAACATATTCTGCTGTTTGCCTGTCAGATATATCATGTCTCAAGAAATGACCAAGTTATAATCTTCCGATTGAGAACAAGACGATGCGGGCTGAGACACCATCTATACCAGAAGATGAAAATTGGCCCAATAGGCCCACGTGCATGCTGCAGAGAGCAACAGACACCACATCACGTCCTCTAGATTTGCCAGCTACACAACCCACTCAGACAAAGGACCTGGCCAGATCCAGCCCCCCCTCACCCCCCCCCCCAACCCCCTTCAACAAAGGAGGTTCTCCGGTCGTGATGAAAAACCTGAGACGAACTCCTGCATTTGTCCGAGAGGTTGCTGTCGTAGAGGTTGCTGTTGTAGAAGTTGCTGTCGTAGAGGTTGCTGTTGTAGAAGTTGCTGTCGTAGAGGTTGCTGTCGTAGAGGTTGCTGTCGTAGAGGTTGCTGTCGTTGTCTGGGTTAGCAATGACGAAGGAGAAGAAATATCTTCTTGTGTGTTGGATGTTCTGGATCAGTCTGAACAGCTTATCTAGAGGGCTAAGAAAGATAAAACATGATATCATACGCTAGCTTGATTGGCCTCTGTTCTACTGTTTCCAAGCAGCTGTTTGTTACGCAGTATTCTGTGTTACTATCTGTCTAGCTAAATATATAGCCTTCCCGTGCCGTTAAACATCACATAGGGCTTGCATGGTAGCTTGCAAAGTTTTCCTGTTTTAGACGAACTTTTCAATCTCATCAAGGGATTTTATGCCCAATAAACTGGCCTCTTCAGAATTTCACGCGGTCGACCTCTTTTTTTCTTCGGCCTGTTGTGTTCCATTTGATAGCTTCTTTTGGTATTCTCTGATTGTTTCTTCTCATTACATGACCGACATATGTCCATCTCCTTTTCCTGATCACCCATGAGACAGGTTGTTGTTCGCTCATCTGCCTTATTTCTGCGTTGTTCGTGAATTCGTTCCACTTGATGCCGAATATTTTCCTTAGGCGTTTGTTTTCAAGAGTCTAATTTCTTGTCTATTTCTTTAGTTGTTTTCCAGCTTTCGCATGCATAAATGAGGGTGGATATTACATTTGAATTGAATAGTCTTAACTTGGTTTTTGTGCTTATAACTTTTGAGTGCCATATATTCTCAAGATTCTTGAAGGTCAATGCTGCTTTTGCAATTCTGACTTCCTTTCTAGTGTCACCATCCTGGCCTATGTAGCTGCCAAGATATATAAATAACATATTATAGTCTATTACATGTGAAATGATTTGCTCGTATCTGTTTCATTATTTACTATCAGTTATTACCAGTAAATTTAGAAAACATGATTTCTGACAGAATGAAACAGGCCTATTCAAAGTATCCTACACAAATGAATGTATATGACAGGCAAACAAGATAGGCATGTTTCTGAAAGCGGTATACATTATATTTCCAGAAATCAATAAACGTATAACATTAATTACGCGAATCCAATATTTCAATGTATTAGCTTCATATATCTGCCGACTCCTTGTATTTGAGGGCGCCTGAATAATGGAATGTTTGGTACCCTGATCTGTTACGGCGAAGTTGGAGTTCGAATCCTCCGGAAGCGATACAGTCAGGCGTCTTTGGAAAGTGGTACACACACACAGCTCTTTCTGAAGGTAGGAATGAGATGACCTATGACCTAAAAGACGTGATACTGGTCGCATGTGGTGTGTCCACGGGTCAGGCAAAAAAAGGATATTGAGAACTAACAGCATATCCTCTAGAAGCCTCTAATGGGTGATCCAGTAGGCCCCTAGGCTAAAAACCTAAAAGTAAGGGGCCCCCCGTTCTTTCTGATCTATAACGCCCATGCCTTATTTATGGGGCTTTCTCTGAATGCATTCCTTGCTTCTGTCCAGTTTCAGAAATGGCACCGATATATCTATTTATAGCTCACGAAGATCTATAGATCTGACGACCACTGTGATCTCTGCTCAAAGACTTTTATTAACCTGCACTTAAATGCCAAATGCCACTTTCCCCAAGTTTAGTTAGCCCAACAATAAATGACAAATTGTCATCTACGTGTTCTCTAAAAGAGTTTCACTCCATCAAAACCTTCGGGTTCTCGCTTTGAACCTGCTTGTTCTCCCAGCCATTTTGATGTATCCCAGAAATCGTTGCTGATCTTATTGTCTTCAATAATAATGTATCATTTTCTGTATCATATTTACAGAAATGACTTTTTTTCTGCTGTATCATTACGCCCTTCTCCTTTATGTAGACAATATTTTATATGTGGCACAAATGACAAATGTAGATAAATTTTATAAAGTTGAGGAGAAAAAAAAATATAACGTTTAGACAGAAAAAAAAAGAGCTGGCCGGAAAATGATGTAATGAATGTTGTGGCTTTGCTCAACTTCCATACAATTTTCTCATCCAATAGCAGCCCAGCGTTCATGTTACATTCTGTCAGAAATGATGTTTTGTGTATGTAATCAGATGCTACATCCTGTGAGATTGAATCAGAAATCATAATCTTTGAACAGCTGCCTCAGGAAAAAAAATAACATGGAGGGAAAAAAAGCATATATTTATGCAATAAAACTGTTTGCGTATATTTTCAGATTCGGTTTTTTTTTTTTCGTTTTAAATGTCGAATGATCTTATTGGGGTTCCTCCGTTCGTCAAAGACTTAAGAGTGTATGTGTGTGTTCATGTGCTGTTGTTCATCATGATTAATGTTGGTTATGTGACTTTTATTAGTCTGTCTGTCTGTCTGTCTTTTTGTCTGTCTATCTCTATATATCCGAGGAAGGGGTAGGGGTGGTAACTTGATAACTCGGGACCACAAAATGCGTCTCTTAGTCTACCCTTGTTGATAGATGTGTGAAGCATAATTTGACAAGGGAATGATGGGAAGGCAGTGGTTTACTTTGCCTTCCGCTCAGTTCGTAAACGGCCTAGAGCAGTGTTTCCCAAGCTTGTTCATGCTGCCCCCCCCCCCGTCTTTTTTTCTCCCAGGGCCACATCTTCAACGCCCCGCCCCCCTAGCCTCCATGTACTTACTCATACACTGGCATATTAAACTAGGATATCCATCACACAAATAAAAACTTCAGCAAGCACACCAAATTTAACAAACACGAAGGAGTACATATATATTTCACCTCAGTTCAGTCAGTCAGTCATTTGCATGTCCCTTGCGCAACTTTGCCTCCCTAACAACACTCCTGTAGGCCTCTCGGTTGTAAGCAAGATGGCCTGCTGCTGATGCATCCATTTGCTGATGATTTATCAGCTATGTCTTGCAGCCATCTTTGCCTTGGTCTTCCTCTCTTTCTTTTTCCCATTATGTACCCTTCCAAGACGGTCTTCTCTAAATTATCATAACTCACCTACTCCATTATTTTCTCAACTTTTAATGTGTTAGATGAGTTTCATGTAGGGAGACACGTTTCTCACTTATCAGGTTGAAAAGTGCTAAGAAGAGAGGTATCACTACCCCCTGTCTGCTGTTTCGTTTTCCCTCAACCCCCCCCCCCCCACACTCCTCTTTTCTTCACCCCCCCCCCCCCGGTCATTTCCAACGCCCACGGGAGCGGGGTGAGTTATCGCCCATTTTGGGAAACGCTGACCTAGAGCTAAACAGCAACAAGACAGAAACAGCGATAATATCAAGAATAAACATACCGAAAATGCAACATCTTTTGAAGAAGGGAAGACTTTGGAATAACTGATGGCGGGCGCACAAATGAAGATAAAATCACGAATAGATAAGGCAAAAGCAGCATGGGACCGCCGAAGATAAAAACAAATAAGAAAATGTCCCTTAAGGTCTGTGCTGGTGATTAGTCATTCTCTCACTTCTCCTGTTTGTGAATCTTTCACGTCTCGTCAGTGAAAACTTCACTTCTTCGGGAGATGAAAATGACAGGGGCACGTTTTTAAATTTATTTTTTAATCTCTTTTCTTGTTACACGTATCATTATAGGAGTTACGTTGTTTGCTCTATTTTCTTGTTACACGTATCATTATAGGAGTTACGTTGTTTGCTCTATTTTCTTGTTACACGTATCATTATAGGAGTTACGTTGTTTGCTCTATTTTCTTGTTACACGTATCATTATAGGAGTTACGTTGTTTGCTCTATTTTCTTGTTACACGTATCATTATAGGAGTTACGTTGTTTGCTCTATTTTCTTGTTACACGTATCATTATAGGAGTTACGTTGTTTGCTCTATTTTCTTGTTACACGTATCATTATAGGAGTTGCGTTGTTTGCTCTATTTTCGCGTTACATGTATCGTTGTTATAGGAGTTAGAATTTTTACTCTCCTTTCTTGTTACGCGTATAATTATAGGAGCTACGCTTTTTGTATGTTAGTAGTGTGTGTGTGTGAGGGGAGGGGGAGGACAGCGATGATAACTGATCCGGGGGACAGCGATGATAACTGATCCGAGGGACAATGATGATAACTGATCTGGATGGGACAGTGATGATAACTAATCCGGAAGAACAGTTATGATAACTAATGCGGGGGCCAGCGATGATAACTGATTCGGGGACAGCGATGATAACTAATATGGATGGGACAGCGATGATAATTGATCTGGATGGAACAGCAATGATAACTGATCTGGATGGGACAGTGATGATAGCTGATCCGGGGGGGGGGGGACAGCAATGATAAATGATCCGGGGGACATCGATGATAACTGATCTGGATGGTACAGCGATGATAACTGATCCAAGTGGACATCGATGATAACTGATCCGGGGGACAACGATGATAACTGATCCGGGAGGACAGCGATGATAACTGATCCAGGAGGATAGCGATGATTAATGATAGGGGGGACAGGCATGACTCTCCCTCTGAGAGGCGTAAGGTGATGTCCAAAAGACCCCCCCACTTCAGCATAAACTACTGATTAGTCGTTGCTTTCCTTTACTACAGGCCCTTTCTTTAAGTTCCCTGTCCTTTCCCTTAAAACAGAAGAAACCCTCTAGGCCCTGGAGCGATGCACCTGCTGGGCCCCTCATTCGCTGGGGCCTGCCTCTATTCCCATTCTACTCTCCTTTACTCTGGTCAAACTTAGGGCCCTAAAGGCGACAATACCCCGCTGTGATCAGGAACCCTGTTTCCGATTAAAGCCCCTTCTCAAGGCATGGATCAGTAGGCATAGATAATTAAGACAGCAGAACTTCTGTCCTCGTCTGCGTCTGGTCTTTTATCCAGGAGCGGGTAAAGGTAAGACAAAACACGTGACCTGCCTACAGGTATTTGCGTTATCGATCCCTACACCTAAGCCTTAAATAATATAAGAGTGGCTTCAATCTCTGTCGGCACTTGTCAGGTGAGGCATTAGTTTCTGAAAGTTTTCTTTGCCGTGATTTTTTTATTTTGAGTTTTGGTTGCACTGATTCAGCCATGAAAAAAAAAGTTCTTTTTATATGTGTATATAGAGGGCTCACCTGGGCAAGAGCAGGAAAAAAGGCGAAGGACATGCATTTGTGGAAAACCCTTGCGGAAGCCCCATGTGCCCTGGGCACTTAAGGTTCAGAGAGAGAGAGAGAGAGATAGTGGCGAGTATACAGCAGTATACCAACAATGGGGAATGGAGAGCTAGAAAGACCACTGAACTCAGTTTGTTCTTTGCATGTCCCTTGCGGAACTTTGCCTCCCTAACAGCTCTCTCCTGTAGGCCTCTCGGTTGTAAGCAAGATGCCCTGCGTCTGATGCGTCCATTCATCAACGATGTCTTGCAGTCATCATCGCCTTACACTGAACTGAACAGCTTGTTCAAATCCAAACGAATTATAAATGTCTTGAAACTGAACAGACTACGCTGGCTGGGGCATGTAGAAAGAATGGAAGAGAACAGATAAACGAAAATGATGTATGCACAAGAGATGAGGGAAACAAGATCAAGGGATTGAACCAGGACAGAGATGGAAAGACAACATAGAAGAGGATATAAAAGAAATTGGTGTCACCATCTGGAGAGAGAAGATTAGGAACAGAGAGGAACGAGGGCGAACTTTATCTATAGCAATAAGCCTTAATGGCTTGGAAAGCTCAACTTTATAGCTTAGAACGAGAGTACAGAGGAGTGGCGATAATGATGTATTACAGAGAAGGTAATACAAACACACCCATGAAACAGAACTGCTAAGCAAAGCTGTGTATATTCAGAGTTCAACGGCAGACTTTACAAACATAAGAGCTTTGAAGGGAACGTATCGCAAACACGTTCTGTCTACGTATCTACATATCTGTTCTTGGAGATATTTTTTTAAAAAAAACACTATTTTTTATCCAGGCCTATCTTCTGCTCATTTTTATTTCCATAAATCTTATTGTTGTGTAGCGTGCAGAGCTGAAAGCCATCATGTTAAGCTGTTCAAGTTCACATCGGACACGAAAATTGAACGCAATCAATGATGCATAAGCAACGAGAACTTGCTGGGGTTAATGGAAGTGGTTTTTTTAAAAATACAAATATATATTCTCTTACTCCTGAACCAAATATTCTGTTGTATGTCGCCAGGGTCGTACAGAGCCAGGTCAGGCCCCCCACGGGAGTTATTTACTAATGGGCCCCCTTTTCAAAAAAACGGAAAGTAACTAGGAACGAGGAGTAAAGAGAGAAAACGTAAATATTTTGGACACATTAAACGTCATGATAATCTAGAGAAGACCATCTTGGAAGGGTACATAATGGGAAAAAGAAAGAGAGGAAGACCAAGGCGAAGATGGCTGCAAGACATCGTTGATAATCTGCGAATGGATGCATCAGCAGCAGGCCATCTTGCTCACAACCGAGAGGCCTACAGGAGAGAGCTGTTAGGGAGGCAAAGTTCCGCAAGGGACATGCAAATGAATGAATGAATGAACTATTCCATCTATTGCCCTGCCGACTGGCGTGGATGATCATGCTTTCCCACAGTTCTCTGTTTCGAGTGCCCACTATAAGCTGTGCTGGCGTTCTCTGTTCGTGCCATCTTGTTAGTCTGTCCAGCATTCTCTCTCTGTCTCTGTCTCTCTCTGTCTGTCTGTCTATGTCTCTAAAGGGCAGAATGTCAGACGGGCCTGCGTGCCCAATTCTTAACCCTTTTGAAATAAAGATCAATCAATCAATCAATCAATCTCTTTCTGTCTCTCTGTCTGTCTGTCTCTCTCTCTGTCCCTCTGTCTGTCTGTCTGTCTGTCTCTGTCTGTTTGTCTGTCTGTCTCTCTATGTCTCTCTGTCTGTCTCTGTCTGTTTGTCTCTGTCTGTCTGTCTCTCTGTCTGTCTGTCTCTCTCTGTCTCTGTCTGTTTGTCTCTCTGTTCTCTCTGTCTCTCTCTCTCTCTCTCTGTCTACCTCGATCTCTTTTGCCCTCTGTCTTTCACGTTGTCATGGTGTATTCTAACTTACTTCGCCGTAGAAGGTGTCCTATGACTTTAGATTGTCTTTTGTTGACTTTTTAAAAAAATATATATGAATTTCTCATCTCTCCAGTCTCTCTCAGAACCTAATCGTTTGATTGCTCGGATGTCCATGGTATTAAAAGTCATGAGAATTTAGAGAAGATAGTCTTGGAAGGCTACATCATGGGAAAAAGAAAGAGAGGAAGACCAAGGTGAAGATGGCTGCAAGACATCTTTGATGATCTCCAAATGGATGCATCAGCAGCAGAGCATCTTACTCACAACCGAGAGGCAAATGACTGACCTCGGTATTCATAACATTCTTCTAAGGAACCAGACTTCAGTGGCATCTAGATGGCGCTGTACTTCATTAGCAACGGACCATGCCACACATCCGTAAAATATTGTAAAAATAAAGTAAAAATAAAGTAAATGGCAGAGAACAAATGAGTTTTAAAAAGCAAAGTGCAAGTGGTGCATTGTCATCCAAAACAGCCTACACTGAAACGTTTTCTTACATTATAAAATGTAAGCGCATGTGTCCATGTAGGCGCACTGGATTACAGGCTGTTAGATCACGTGACTACATTGAAAATTTTTTTTTCCTCGCATCAGGCACAGGAGATAATAGATGAGGCTAGAGAAGATTCCAGAAATTAATGCAGATAATAAGATGAAGGTATAGAAGATATTCAGAGTTTAACAAACGAGGTAGGGAGAGGTAGAAAGATTTACAGAACTAGAGTTACCAGAGCTTATATTTGACTTCTTCTTCTTCTTCTTCCTCTTCTCCTCCTCCTCGTCCTCCTCTTTCTTCTTCTTCTTCTTCCTCACTGGAGCTATGACCTGATGTTCTCTGAAGCCGATGTGGTGGAGATATTGAAGCATATCACTGTATCGCATTAGGAAAGGGTTTGGGCTGCATTCCCCCCCCCCCCACTCCTTGCGGGTCCCTGAGTGGACCTAAAAGAAAGCAAGGGTCATGTAATACTTCTTTAGCAGACTCCACCCCCATGCGGACTATGACGATCCCTGCAGCGTTAGCCAGGCTAGGCCTGCTACTGGCGGTACCAACGGAGAGGTGAAGCAGGGTCTTGGTCAGCTATGGTTCGCTAAACCTTGACGCTAACATGTCAGCTATGGTTCGCTAAACCTTGACGCTAACATGTCAGCTATGGTTCGTAAACCTTGACTTTAACATGTCAGTTATGATTCGCAAACCTTGACGCTAACATGTCAGCTATGGTTCGCAAACCTTGACGCTAACATGTCAGCTATGGTTCGCAAACCTTGACGCCAATATGTGGTCAGCTATGAGTGGCCTCTTCATCATACCCCCATACCCCCATACCCCTAAACCCCGCTTCCACATCCCCCCTTGAGCACCTAAGAGGACAAAGTTATTTGCCAGCGCAGGGTATGAAAACACTTGTAAAGTTGAGACGGAGGAATAAAGAAAGAACATTCTTTATACATTTACTTTAGCTCAGTCAAACGGAAGTGTTAAGTTTCCATGGCAATCTGTGACAAGTTTCGAGTGTTTTGACTTCAGATTGGTTATTTAATCTTGACATTCGGTCAGGCAGAAGTGGAACGTCGTATGTATCACGTGATCTAAGACGTCTTCACATCGGAACCGGTGTCTATAGCCTTCCTTGTAACTTTAGGTGTTGGTAAAATAAGTCTCTGCTGTATTTGTGCGATCGTAGGGGTTATGGGGTCGTGTACATAAAAATGTAATTCTGTACAAATGTGACGTACGTTTCAAGTACATATGGCACGTTTAAGGGACTCAAGCAGATATTACACATACCTCCCCAGCGTTGCTTTGCTCCTGCCGAGCGTTGTTTGCTCCTGAAGAGTATTGTTTGCTCCGGAGAGAATTGTTTGCTTCTGCCGAGCTTTGTGTGCTCCTGCCAAGGGTTGCTTGCTCCTGCCGAGGGTTGCTTGCTCCTGCCGAGGGTTGTTTGCTCTTGCCGAGGGTTGCTTGCTCCTGCCGAGGGTTGCTTGCTCCTGCCGAGGGCTGTTTGCTCTTGCCGAGGGTTGCTTGCTCCTGCCGAGGGTTGCTTGCTCCTGCCGAGGGTTGCTTGCTCCTGTCGAGGGTTGCTTGCTCCTGCCAAAGGTTGCTTGCTCTTGCCGAAGGTTGTTTGCTCTTGCCGAGGGTTGCTTACTCCTGCCAAGGGTTGCTTGCTCCTGCCGAGGGTTGCTTGCTCCTGCCGAACGTTACTTGCTAACTGTGTATCGCTTTGGTGATTTCATTTTTAAAAAAAGCCAACGACTGACAGACCTGTGGGAGTCGCGGCCTGGCCTGGAATGATCTA
The DNA here is from genome assembly GCA_009760885.1 of Achatina immaculata. NCBI lineage: Eukaryota > Metazoa > Mollusca > Gastropoda > Stylommatophora > Achatinidae > Lissachatina > Lissachatina immaculata. Next base: position 10,126,179 of record CM019711.1, read on the forward strand.
TACCCTCACCCCTAGCCCTCTTTTAGAGTATCAGGAGTTTAAAGGACCGAACTACTCATCGGGAGGACGAGGGGGGAGGAAGGAAAGGAAGGAGTAAAGTTACATTCAAAATTTAACCCATAGTTTGAATCTGTAAACTAGATATAGTTTTATCTGCAAATGTACGAATCTACTTGTAGCTCTCTCATTCATTCATTTGCATGTCACTTGCGGAACTTTGCCTCCCTAACAGCACTCCTGTAGGCCTCTCGGTTGTGAACAAGATGGCCTGCTGCTGATGCATCCATTTACAGATCACCAACGATGTCTTGCAGCCATCTTCGCCTTGGTTTTCCTCTCTTTCTTTTTCCCATTATGTACCTCTCCAAGACGGTCTTCTCTAAATTCTCATGACGTTTAACGTGTCCAAAATATTTATGTTTTCTCTTTTTAATCCTCTTTACTAGCCAGCCTTCTTCAATATTAAATTCTTGTAGTATGGATATATTTGTTCTTTTCTGTGTCCACGATATTTGAAGAACTCTTCTGTAGCATTTACATTCAAAGGCATTTATGTGTTTCTCAGCTGTTTTGTTAAGTGTCCAGGTCTTACAGGCATATGTTGCGTTGGGAAAGATGCATGCCCTTAAAAGATTATATTTTTGTGGTTCTGTCTGCTCCTCTCCACAGATTCTTTATTTGTTTTACTTTCTGAAGAGTGATAGATGTCCTCCTTTTAATTTTCCTCATTGTATCTCCATTATTAGTTACCAGTGATTCAAGATATTCAAAACTCTCCATTTCTTCCAGTTTTTCCTCATTGATACATATTTCAGCTGCCTTGTTTGTTTTGTCAGTTGTCATCAATTTAGTTTTCTTCGCATTAAGAGAGAGGTTTTGTTCTTCGCTGTTCTTACAGACTGACATAATTAGTTTTTCCATTCCTTTTTGTGTTGTGGACAGTAATACTGTGTCATCAGCATATCTAATCTCTGGTATTTCATAGCTGAGAAGCACATAAATGCCTTTGAATGTAAATGCTATAGAAGAGTTCTCCAAATATCGTGGACACAAAAAAGAACAAATATATCTCTACTACAAGAGCTTAATATTGAAGAAGGCTGGCTAGTAAAGAGGATTAAAGTGAGAAAACTTAAATATTTTGGCCACATTAAACGTCATGATAATTTAGAGAAGACCGTATTGGAAGGATACATAATGGGAAAAAGAAAAAGAGGAAGACCCAAACGAAGATGGCTGCAAGACATCGTTGATGATCTGGAAATGGATGCAGCAGCAGCAGGCCATCTTGCTCACAACCGAGTGGCCTACAGGAGTGCTGTTTGGGAGGCAAAGTTCCGCAAGGGACATGCAAAGGAATGAATGATGGTATTTCATAACCTCCAATTGTTATGGCATCGCAATATTCTTTGTCTACATCTTCTCTAACATTCCTCATTATATTTTCAGTATACAAGTTAAATAAGTAAGGTGGCAACATGCACCCCTGACGGACCCCTTGTTTTATGTCAAACCAAGTTGTTGTTGTTGTAGTTCTCTACAGAATTAATTTCTTTAAAATAGCAACATTTCCACTAAGACAAGTAGCTAAGTAAAATCCATGTTTCCATGCCATTAAGGCATATTGGGGATACAGCATTAGGCCCGTATTTCCAAGACCTTCGGCACTTGAAAGTCTTATGTGGTCAGTATCACGCCAGGCCACATTTACCTTCCCAGAATTCTCTGGTACCCATTTTTACAGGCTGGGTGAACCTCGGGACCATTTTGGTGTGGTGGTACCAGAAAAAATACCCCATTGCTGGGATTTGAGCTCGGTGCCACCGGATTAGTAAACCGGGCGTCTAACCACTCAGTTAAGAAGCTCGCCGCATTAAGATGTTTTTTTAAAATTCTAGATATTTCTGATCATTTGGCGATCAAAGATGAAAATACAGGACAATATGGGACACGCGTTTTAAAATATGAGACATCTAGGCGACCCGATCGAAGCAACAGGACTGCCCGGACAAATCCTTGAAATACCTGCCATTTTTTTACAATATGGGACGGTTGGTAAACTTTACGTCTTCAAGTGAAATACAGCCCCCCCCCCCAACTTTCCAGTAGTTCTGCGATTGTTGCTTAGTTTATTATTATTCAGATGTCAACTGCTCACACAGTCAGTCATTTGGATGTCACTTAGGGAACTTTGCCTCTCTAACAGCTCTCCTGTAAACCTCTTGGTTGTAAACAAGATGGCCTGTTGCTGATGCGTCAATTTGCAGATTATCAACGATGTCTTGCAGCCATCTTCGCCTTGATCTTCCTCTCTTTCTCTTTTCCTATTATGTAGCCTTTCCAAGACTGCCTTCTCTAAATTTTCTTAACGTTTAATGACGTTAAACTGTTCACTAGTTTTGTGAGGAAAAACAAATCATAAATAAATCTACTAAAGAACTCTAGCTCTGAAGCTGTTGAATTCAGAAACTCCCTTGTGAAGACGCCTTGTTCAGTGAAGTTGTCAAAGATTTCAGACAACAAGTAACCCCCACTTGTGATTTGTTTACTCCCTGTCAATCCACTTGAGAAACGCCCCCTTCCAAGCTGTTGTTGATACGAGAGTTTTTCTGTTCGCGGGTTTCTTGTTTTTATTCACAAACACGTGTTTTAATTCGGCCCCTCCCCCGACCACAATTTTGGTAGACTTTGATGATCATGTTTTTCATTTCATGTGGTCTTTTGATCTATAATCAGGTGAGTTGCCTTTCTTTTTTATAATATTATCTGTAGCAGTAAAATCTACTTTTGCAGACCATTTATATTATCACTCATATCTTATACTCATTTGTGAAAACAGACGTTTGTAGACATATACAAACAAAATTTACATCATGACGATAGATTTAGAGGGTTTTTCTAGTCTTGTCTTGTCTTGTCTTGTTATACATTATCTTGTCTTGTACTGTATTGTTGGTTCTTCTTAACTTGTCTTATCATGTATTGTCTAGTCTTGTCATGTCTTATCTTGTCTTGTTTTTTCGTGTATATTCATGTCTTGTCATGTATTGTCTTGTCTTATCTTGTCATGTATTGTCTTGTCTTATCTTGTCATGTATTGTCTTGTCTTTTATTGTATTGTTGGTTCTTCTTGTCTTGTCTTGTATTGTTGGTTCTTCTTGTCTTGTCTTGTATTGTTGGTTTTTCTTGTCTTGTCTTGTATAGTATTGTTGGTTCTTCTTGACTTGTCTTGTACTGTACTGTTTGTTCTTCTTATCTTACCTTGTATCGTGTTGTTGGTTTTTCTTGTCTTATATTGTATTGTATTGTTGGTTCTTCTTGTCTTGTCTTGTACTGTATTATTGGTTCTTCTTGTCTTGTTTTGTATTGTATTGTTAGTTCTTCTTGTTTTGTCTTGTCTTGTCTTGAATTGTATTGTTAGTTCTTCTTGCCTTGTCTTGTATTGCATTGTTGGTTTTTCTTGTTTTGTCTTGCATTGTACTGTTGGTTCTTCTTGTCTTGTCTTGTATTGTATTGTTGGTTTTTCTTGTTTTGTCTTGTCTTGTCTTGAATTGTATTGTTAGTTCTTCTTGTTTTGTCTTCCACTGTATTGTTGGTTCTTCTTGTCTTGTCTTGTTTTGTCTTGTATTGTTGGTTCTTCTTGTCTTGTATTGTATTGTTGGTTCTTCTTGTTTTGTCTTTCATTGTATTGTTGGTTTTTCTTGTCTTGTCTTGTATTGTTGGTTCTTCTTGTCTTGTCTTGTTTTATCTTGTATTGTTGGTTCTTCTTGTCTTGTCTTGTCTTGTATTGTTGATTCTTCTTGTTTTGTCTTTCATTGTATTGTTGGTTCTTCTTGTTTTGTCTTGTATTGTTGGTTCTTCTTGTCTTGTCTTGTTTTCTCTTGTATTGTTAGTTCTTCTTGTCTTGTCTTTCATTGTATTGTGAGTTCTTCTTGTTTTGTCTTCCATTGTATTGTTGGTTCTTCTTGTCTTGTCTTGTTTTGTCTTGTATTGTTGGTTCTTCTTGTCTTGTCTTGTATTATACTGTTGGTTCTTCTTGTTTTGTCTTTCATTGTATTGTTGGTTCTTCTTGTCTTGTCTTGTATTGTTGGTTCTTCTTGTCTTGTCTTGTCTTGTCTTGTATTGTTGGTTCTTCTTGTCTTGTCTTGTATTGTTGGTTCTTCTTGTTTTGTCTTGTATTGTTGGTTCTTCTTGTCTTGTCTTGTTTTCTCTTGTATTGTTAGTTCTTCTTGTCTTGTCTTTCATTGTATTGTGAGTTCTTCTTGTTTTGTCTTCCATTGTATTGTTGGTTCTTCTTGTCTTGTCTTGTTTTGTCTTGTATTGTTGGTTCTTCTTGTCTTGTCTTGTATTATACTGTTGGTTCTTCTTGTTTTGTCTTTCATTGTATTGTTGGTTCTTCTTGTCTTGTCTTGTATTGTTGGTTCTTCTTGTCTTGTCTTGTTTTATCTTGTATTGTTGGGTTTTCTTGTCTTGTCTTGTCTTGTATTGTTGGTTCTTCTTGTTTTGTCTTGTATTGTTGGTTCTTCTTGTATTGTCTTGTTTTCTCTTGTATTGTTAGTTCTTCTTGTTATGTCTTGTTTTGTCTTGTATTGTTAGTTCTTCTTGTCTTGTCTTGTATTGTTGGTTCTTCTTATCTTGTCTTGACTTGTCTTGTATTGTTGGTTCTTCTGGACTTGTCTTGTCCGCTATCTCCCTGTAACTGCGAGCTGGTGTTCTTTGCAGCCGATACTGTGAAAACGTTGCGACACAGCATCGTGTCGGACAGGGAGAGGGTCATGACAGGTGTTTTTTTTTTCATTCCCTTAGTGGAGGTAAAAGCAGGAGGGGGGGGAGTATACAAGACTTCTTTAGCAGACTCCACCACCATGGGACTGAAAAAAAATTCCGGCCGTAAACCCCTCCCACTCCGACACGATGCTGTGTCTCAACATCATCACAGCATCGGCTGCAAAGAGCACCAGCTCGAAGTTCTATGGAAAAAGGGGAGGGGCGGGGGGTAGAAAAAGAGGGTAAGTAGTGGCATAACATCCACCAGAGAACAATGATGGCGATGTGTCATTGTGGGCTGTGGCTGTTTAACTGGGCCCTGTTCATATATTAATTTGTTATTGTTTCACTAGACGTGGGTGATCATGCTTGTCCATTCCGTCCGGTCCTTAATATTTATAGTCAGGTCAGTTTCCTTTCCTTGCCTGCACCACGTGATCGGAAAATATTAACTTCTGGGCTTCTTATCAAAGAGGCTTTACTCACTTCAAAAGCGACCACTAAAGTTTACTAGTGACAAAGATCAAGTACAAACAACTAACCAGCACAAACGTATCAAAATACTACCTCTTAAGAACAGGTTCCTCTTCAACAAAGCCAAGTTGGTACATCAAATTCTTTCACAGCATGCTCCGCCTTATCTATGGAACCTGTACAAAGTGCAGTCAATGCTTGAACAACATATGTCTTCCAAAACCTAGACTTGATCTTTACGAGAAAAGCTTTAGTTATTCTGCTGCTCATCTTTGGAATACCCTTCCATCCCGTATAAAAAAACAAAAAACTGTACTCCTTCCTACAACTACAAACTTTTCCAATATCTATTTGATGTCGACTACATGCCTCCATGAATCATAAAACAAACAAAAAAAGGTTATTTTAGACTGCTCATACAGACACAGAGTCCAGATAATTGTTATTCTAAACAGTACAGAAATGTTTCTTTGGTAGACAGTCATTTATGTATGTATGTAGTTACTTCTGTACTGAGTGAATGGATAAGAGTGAAGCGTAAATGTTATATTTTATTTTATATCTCTCAGATTCAATGTTAATTATGTTTGTTATATGAACAACATATTTGTAGAATGTCCGGAACAGATAGAAAATTGTATGATAAAGGGCAGAATGTCAGACGGGCCTGAGTGCCCACTTCTTAACTTCTTTTGAAATAAAGATCAATCAATTCAATCAATCGATCGATCAATCAATTAATCAATCAATCCCCTTGAGTTTTCCAGCGTTTGTCAGTTTCTGTAAAATCCTGACTAATCACGATGTGTCTGACAATTTATGAATGTCGTTTCCTTATAAGTCTTCAATAGTTTCCGATGTTATACAATTTTTTCCAGAACTTTATTTGCTTTCCTGTTGTTTGAGAAGCTGTTGAGGGCAGCGTGATACCGGGTAGAGGGGAAACTCTCTTTTGTAGGAAGCACAACAACAAACCAGCTCCTCAGATCATCAGAGAAGTATCTCTCCTCAGGCAAACATTTCGGCTCTTTAAACTTCTGAAGTTGAAAAAAGGGGGCTTAGGTCACCCCCCCCCCTTTTCTACCTTTCTGGGTCATGACCCCCGGAGGTCTGTGAGTTGCTGGTTTATAACCGTTTCACCAGGCTAAAGATAACCGGAGTTCTTTGCTGTTTGTTCGGCCCATTTCGATATGCTTTCTTATATTAAATTTCATGTGTCTTTGTAAATTTTGTGCACAATGATACATCCAACTGTTCCCAATACCTGCTTCTTCGTGATTCATGGGAAGTTGATTTAATTCATTCTCCTTCTGAAGATTCCAGTAACTCCTCATTCTCGTTCTGAAGATTCCAATAACTTCTCATTTTCCTTCTGAAGATTACAGTAACTCCTCATTTTCCTTCTGAAGATTCCAGTAACTCCTCATTTTCCTTCTGAAGATTCCAGTAACTCCTCATTTTCCTTCTGAAGATTCCAATAACTTCTCATTTTCCTTCTGAAGATTCCAGTAACTCCTGACTGCCCAACACAACCTGAATATTCTCAGTAGTGTGGTTTGAATCCTGACAGAGATCTTCCTAAAGTCGCTATATTCAAGAATATGGGACGCTGGAACCACATGGTTTGAACTACACCTAACATTCCCCTCTTCCACAATCATAATCCATCTGCAATAAGTTCCACTCCCATCTCACTTGTAACACAAAGTTCAGAACCTCCTCATACCATCACATTACAACCTTTCTACCCCAGCTACAAGGTACGACAATTAAGTAATGAGACTAATTCCATTAAAAAATAATAAAATAAACAACAGTTGAAGATATAACCTGCATTTTATTAAAAGTACTCCCTTTGTACATTGATACAGCGAGTGGCACGATCTAACAAACACTGGAACGACCTCTGTAGTTTTTCTGTTGGTATGGCCCTTAAACTCGATGTCACGGCATTTTGGATGCCATCAGTATCGCCAAAGAAGCGTCCTTTCAATGGTAACTTTAATTTTGGGATTAGAATATAATCGCAGGAAGACAAATCTGAGGAACAGTGTGTATGGTTGAGAACACACACTTGTTTTTGGGCCAAAAATTCCTGTACAACTACTTCCCGGTGAAGAAGGAAAAAACTGCCAGGTGTTGAATACTCGGGTCGGACTCGGAGAATCCTTTCCAACAGGCGTTTCAAAATACTTAAATAAACTTTGGCAGTGACAGTCTGTCCCCTTGGAATAAATTATTTGTGAATAACTCCTTTGCTGTAGTAGAAGTGCACCAACGTTGTCTTCACCTTCGACTTTTAAAGACGAATTTTTTTGGCTTTTGGTGATGATGATGACTTCCACTGAGCACTTTTGGCGTTTAGTTGTGGGATCATGGCGGAAAATCCATGTTTCATCCTCTGCAACGATCAAATTTAAGAAATGTTTATTTCTGCGACACGTTTTGATGATGTCTTTTGCGTACTCAACATTCTTCCAAAACCTAGACTCGATCTTTACAAAAACAGCTTTACTTATTCTGCTGGTCATCTTTGGAATACCCTCCCATCCTGTATAAAAAAATATATAAAGTATACTCCTCCCTACAATTAGAAACTTTTCCACTATCTATTTGTTTATGTCGTGCACAGATATTCATGTGGTATTCACGATTCACAAGTGGTGTGAAAACGATTACAAATGCAGCTAGACATGGACGCCTAATGTCTGTTCGTAATGAGGAACTCATTGCAAACCGAGTTTTATTTTATTTTTTTCCGTTCATATTTTTTACATAGCATTCATGTGAATTTATAGTTTATCTTTTCTCTCTATTTCTTCGTCTTGTGTGTTTTTTGTATGATTAAAGCTCCCGCCGAAACGTTTTTGGTCATCAGACAAAGCATGTAGTACAAACCAGCAAGGAACTTTTTTCTTGCCGAAATCTTCCACTAAAATTTTACGAATGGTCTTTCCGTTAACACCAAATTCATCTGCCATCATCCTCACAGTCAAACAACGATCTTTTTGTATCCGTTCTCTGACTTTTGCAATGAATTCCTCATTACTAACAGAAATTGGGCGTCCATGTCTAGTTGCATTTGTAATCGTTTCCACACCACTTTTGAATCGTGAATACCACCAGAATATCTGTGCACGAGATAAACAATTATCCCCATAAACGTGTCACATCAATTCAGCTGTCTCAAGGGCACTTTTTCAGAGTTTTAAACAGAATTTAATGTTTGTTTGTTTTTTGTTTTTTTTTTGCTCCAATGTGATTACGTGACAATGCACCTATATCTAGGTCAACAAAATGATGGCTTGTTTGTCATCTGTTTATCTGGCGGCGATGAAAAGATGGCCAGATCATAGATAAAGGTTGCCTGTTTGGATTCCATGCTTTGCTTCATAGATGGCATTTTTGTCTTGGCCATAATAAAATTAGTCTCATTACTTAAATGTCGGACCTTGTATAATCACTTATTTCACTTTCTTCCGGCTAGATTGCCATTGTATCTCTCTCATCACCACAGTTCTCCCCCCTCCCCTCCCCCCAATCCTTATTTACAACCCACCTACCACACATCACAAGTCTCCATTTAAACATCCTCTACACTTCACCACGCGCATTTCTGAACACAGCCTCTTACAAGTCACAGCTAAGTCCTCCATACATTTTTATTTTATTCTATTTTTTTCCGTTCATATTTTTTACATAACATTCATGTGAATTTATAGTTTATCGTCTCTCTCTCTCTCTCTCTCTCTCTCTCTCTTTCTCTCTCTCTCTCTATCTGTCTGTCTGTTTCTTCGTCCTGTGTGTTTTTGTATGATTAAGGCTCACAATGAAAAGTCACAACTTTGTACTTGTTAAGTAATAAAGCTGCTCCTACTTTTTTTTCCCCTAGTTTATACATTTTGCTATCACGGCTTTACTGCAGCGGATTAATGTATATTTTATATACTTAGTTTTATATACTTATACACCCATTATTCGTGTGTTCCTAAAGTCTGATCTGAGACAGACGTCAAAGTGCAATGTTGACTGTCAGACATTTAAGGAACTACCCCCCACCCCACAACTTTGTTCTGTGTACCTTCAAGCCACGCTGCGTTTTGAACTTCCTGCCTCGGGTGCCTGTGTGCTGGTTCTAAAAATCAGGTCAAGTAGTTTCCGTGCTATATATATAGTTCTGCAGTATTCTCAAAGCCACTGATAGGGCATGCAGGCAGTGCACCGCTCCGAGACTCTTTATGGTTGAGAGGTCCAGAGAGGAAGAGGACCCAAAGGGCCAATTAAAGGTGGGACTTCCAGGGGCAAAAGACAAAAATAGGGTAGGGGTCTGAAAGTAGGTCCGTCTCCACGTTAAGAGAAATGACGACTGCGGTAAAACTGGTTCAGTAATGACAGTGTGTGGTTCAGTCTTGCTGAAAGATGGAAGGAGTGAGGGAAATGGGCAGAAATAAGAATGGCGGAAATTAAGATGAGCATTTATAAATGAAGAACATACAATAGTCCAGTATTTCGGCAAAAACCTTTTTCAAGGATCACATTAAAAAAAAAAACAACGCAACAGACAAAAAATACGAAAAATAGATGAAAAAATTAAACACTTAGCTTTTTTTGAAGTCTCCTTCTTGTAAAAAAATTAGGCACAAAATGCATCCGGGCAGAGATAGGTATACACAAAGGAGAAGACGGCGATGGAGTGAGAAATGAGGTAAACAGCATGACGACATACCCCAGACACATTTTTCACCTTACTAAACTCCTCTCCGAGGCCTTCATTCTGTCTCATTTGTTCAACAACGTCTTTGTGTTGCATGAAAGTGGCTTTTTTTTTCAAAGAGAACAGAAAAATATCTCTTAAAAGTAAATGTTGTCCATACTAGACTTTGCCTTGCTTGTAACAAAATAAGTAAGAGAGAAACAGTTTAAATCATTAGACTTTGCCTTGCTTGTAACAAAATAAATAAGAGAGAAACAGTTCAAATCATTAGACTTTGCCTTTCTTTTAACAAAATAAGTAAGAGAGAAACAGTTCAAATCATTAGACTTTGCCTTTCTTTTAACAAAATCAGTAAAAAGAAATAGTTCAAATCATTAGACTTTGCCTTCCTTTTAACAAAATAAGTAAAAAGAAATAGTTCAAATCATTAGACTTTGCCTTTCTTTTAACAAAATAAGTAAAAAGAAATAGTTCAAATCATTAGACTTTGCCTTTCTTTTAACAAAATCAGTAAAAAGAAATAGTTCAAATCATTAGACTTTGCCTTTCTTTTAACAAAATAAGTAAAAAGAAATAGTTCAAATCATTAGACTTTGCCTTCCTTTTAACAAAATAAGTAAAAAAAAAAAATAGTTCAAATCATTAGACTTTGCCTTGCTTGTAACAAAATAAGTAAGAGAGAAACAGTTCAAATTATTAGACTTGCCTTGCTTGTAACAAAATAAGTAAGAGAGAAACAGTTCAAATCATTAGACTTTGCCTTGCTTGTAACAAAATGAGTAAAAAGAAATAGTTCAAATCATTAGACTTTGCCTTCCTTTTAACAAAATAAGTAAAAAAAAATAGTTCAAATCATTAGACTTTGCCTTGCTTGTAACAAAATAAGTAAAAAAAAATAGTTCAAATCATTAGACTTTGCCTTCCTTTTAACAAAATTAGTAAAAGAGAAACAGTTCAAATCATTAGACTTTGCCTTCCTTGTAACAAAATAAGTAAGAGAGAAACAGTTCAAATCATTAGACTTTGCCTTCCTTGTAACAAAATTAGTAAGAGAAACAGTTCAAATCATTAGACTTTGCCTTGCTTGTAACAAAATAAGTAAGAGAGAAACAGTTCAAATCATTAGACTTTGCCTTCCTTGTAACAAAATTAGTAAGAGAGAAACAGTTCAAATCATTAGACTTTGCCTTGCTTGTAACAAAATAAGTAAGAGAGAAACAGTTCAAATAATTAGACTTTGCCTTCCTTTTAACAAAATTAGTAAGAGAGAAACAGTTCAAATCATTAGACTTTGCCTTCCTTGTAACAAAATTAGTAAGAGAGAAACAGTTCAAGATTAGCATCAACGAACAAAAGTCAAAATTTAAGCGTAAAGGCCAACATGAAATTATCTCCACGTGCAATAAAAGGTAACTTTGTCCCCTGTTTTTGAATGTTTGATGTTATCTGTTTTGCTGCAGTTAACATTTACAAACGTTAACCTTTTGGGAGGGTTGGAGCTGAAAACAGAGGTAATACAGGTGGCGAATAGAGTGCCCCTGTGTATAAAGACCTCAAAGGGACTGCTAATATTACCTGGGAATTGTCGAATGCTGCGCTAGATATGTCTTAGTCTAGGTTTGAATTTCAGTATTGATTTTCACATGCCAAATAACAGGATTTTTATCTAGGAAGCATTAAATCTACCCCCCCCCCCCCAAACCAACTACTTCCACCTTTCCAACCACACAGAAACTGAAGACGCATACCTATTGTCCAGGTTTATCGATAAGTCAATATATCGATTTCTGAAAGGTTGACTGATGGATTTATGTTTATAGCTGGTGTATCTTACCTCAAACCAGCTATGGAACCCCCTTTCTTACCTCAGACCAACTATAGAACCCCCTTTCTTACCTCAGACCAACTATAGAACCCCCTTTCTTACCTCAAACCAGCTATAGAACCCCCTTTCTTACCTCAGACCAACTATAGAACCCCCTTTCTTACCTCAGACCAACTATAGAACCCCCTTTCTTACCTCATACCAGCTGTGGACCTATTTTTCTCTTTAAGAAAAACAATAAATAGAAACCATCTGATGTCAAGATTTTTCAGTCAAGTCAATGGTCTTAAAATATTAAACCACAGTCCATGGCGCTCCTAAATCCTTCTGTGGACCCCCTAAAGGATATGTGAATCCAAGATTAAGAACCATGTATACATGCTATTCTCTTTTCGATGGTAAAAGGTTATAGAAGGATCTAGATCAGTGGTTCTAAACCTGGGGATCCATGGATCTCCGAGGGGGGAGGGGTGTCCAATGAAGGACTTTTGAAGGTCCAAAGACCAACAAATGGATTTGGTCTATTAAAGGAATGTTAGCATCATCTGGATTTGAAGGGTCCACGGGTGTTCTCAGCCCAGAAAAGGGGTCTACGGTAAAAACAAAAGTTAAGAACCACTGATACAGATGAAATATCTCCAGTTCCTTCTTTGTTGTATACGCATCTTTACGGTTTCGACTTTAGATGCATGTTAGATTTTCTGTTGTATACACATGGCCATAGTTTCGACTTTAGATGCATGTTAGATTTTCTGTTGTATACACATGGCCATAGTTTCGACTTTAGATGCATGTTAGATTTTCTGTTGTATACACATTGTCATGGCCTCTACTTTAGATGCATGTTAGATTTTCTGTTGTATACACATTGTCATGGCCTCTACTTTAGATGCATGTTAGATTTTCTGTTGTATACACATTGTCATGGCCTCTACTTTAGATGCATATTAGATATCTAAGGATGTGAATTCACCAGCGTTTTTACGCAAAACATTTTTGTTCCAACTATTCTTTTCTTGTTTGACATTTCGTTTCTAGATATCTTCCATATTTTTCTTGTATTCTCCCTTCCCCTCCCCTACCTCTCTCTCTCTGTTTGTCTCTCTCTCTCTTTATTCGCTCTCGTTGCATTTCTGTCCTTCTTTCTTTCTCCCTCTCTCTCTTTCTATCTCTGTTTGTCTCTCTCTCTCTTTATCCACTCTCGTTGCCTTTCTGTTCCTCTGTCTCTCCCTCCCTCTCTCTCTCTTTATTCGCTCTCGTTGAATTTCTGTCCCTCTTTCTTTCTCCCTCTCTCTCTCTCTTTATCCACTCTCGTTGCCTTTCTGTCCCCCTGTCTCTCTGTCTTTATCCACTCCCGTTGCCTTTCTGTCCCCCTGTCTCTCTGTCTTTATCCACTCTCGTTGCCTTTCTGTCACTCTGTCTCTCTGTCTTTATCCACTCCCGTTGCCTTTCTGTCCCTCTGTCTCTCTCTATCTTCTTTATTCACTCTCGTTGCCTTTCTGTCCCTCTGTCTCTCTCCCTCTCTCTATCTTGTTTATCTCTCTCTCTCTCTCTTTATCCGCTCTCGTTGCCTTTCTGTCCCTCTGTCTCTCTCTCTTTATCCGCTCTCGTTGCCTTTCTTTTCCTCTGTCCCCCTTTCTATAGAACCCCCTTTCTTACCTCAAACCAACTATAGAACCCCCTTTCTTACCTCAAACCAACTATAGAACCCACTTTCTTACCTCAAACCAACTATAGAACCCCCTTTCTATAGAACCCCCTTTCTTACCTCAAACCAACTATAGAACCCCCTTTCTTACCTCAAACCAACTATAGAACCCCCTTTCTATAGAACCCCCTTTCTTACCTCAAACCAACTATAGAACCCACTTTCTTACCTATTTTTCTCTTTAAGAAAAACAATAAATAGGAACCATCTGATGTCAAGATTTTTCAGTCAAGTCAATGGTCTTAAAACATTAAACCACAGTCCATGACGCTCCTAAATCCTTCTGTGGACCCCCTAAGGGATATGTGAATTCAAGATTAAGAACTATGTATACATGCTATTCTCTTTTCGATGGTAAAAGGTTATAGAAGGATCTAGATCAGTGGTTCTAAACCTGGGGATCCATGGATCTCCGAGGGGGGAGGGGTGTCCAATGAAGGACTTTTGAAGGTCCAAAGACCAACAAATGGATTTGGTCTATTAAAGGAATGTTAGCATCATCTGGATTTGAAGGGTCCACGGGTGTTCTCAGCCCAGAAAATGGGTCTACGGTAAAAACAAAAGTTAAGAACCACTGATACAGATGAAATATCTCCAGTTCCTTCTTTGTTGTATACGCATCTTTACGGTTTCGACTTTAGATGCATGTTAGATTTTCTGTTGTATACACATGGCCATAGTTTCGACTTTAGATGCATGTTAGATTTTCTGTTGTATACACATGGCATAGTTTCGACTTTAGATGTGTGTTAGATTTTCTGTTGTATACACATGGCCATAGTTTCGACTTTAGATGCATGTTAGATTTTCTGTTGTATACACATTGTCATGGCCTCTACTTTAGATGCATGTTAGATTTTCTGTTGTATACACATTGTCATGGCCTCTACTTTAGATGCATGTTAGATATCTAAGGATGTAAATTCACCAGCGTTTTTACGCAAAACATTTTTGTTCCAACTATTCTTTTCTTGTTTGACATTTCGTTTCTAGATATCTTCCATATTTTTCTTGTATTCTCCCTTCCCCTCCCCTACCTCTCTCTCTCTCTCTCTCTCTCTCTCTCTCTCTCTCTCTGTTTGTCTCTCTCTCTCTCTTTATTCGCTCTCGTTGCATTTCTGTCCTTCTTTCTTTCTCCCTCTCTCTCTTTCTATCTCTGTTTGTCTCTCTCTCTCTCTCTTTATCCAATCTCGTTGCCTTTCTGTCCCTCTGTCTCTCTCCCTTTATCCGCTCTCATTGCCTTTCTGTCCCTCTGTCTCTCTCTCTTTATCCGCTCTCGTTGCCTTTCTGTCCCTCTGTCTCTCTCTCTCTTTATCCGCTCTCGTTGCCTTTCTTTTCCTCTGTCCCTCTGTCTCTCTCTCTTTATCCAATCTCGTTGCCTTTCTGTCCCTCTGTCTCTCTCTCTTTATCCAATCTCGTTGCCTTTCTGTCCCTCTGTCTCTCTCTTTTTATCCAATCTCGTTGCCTTTCTGTCCCTCTGTCTCTCTCTCTTTATCCGCTCTCGTTGCCTTTCTTTTCCTCTGTCCCTCTCTCTCTCTCTCTCTCTTTATCCACTCTCGTTGCCTTTCTGTCCCTCTGTCTTTCTCCCCCTTTCTCATTTTCTCTCTCTCTCTCTTTATCCACTCTCGTTGCCTTTTTGTCTTTCTGTCTCTCTTCCTCTCTCTCTCTCTCTATCTCCACACCCACTGTAAGTCTCTTCATTCTCCATCTCTCTATTACTCTTAATTTCCATCTTTTCTCCTCCTCTTTCCTTCTCTCGTTGTTTCTCTGTCTTCTTCTTTTTTCCTGATCTAACTATGTTTCCATACTTCTCTTCGTTCACCTCTTCCCCCCCCTCTCTCTCTCTCTTTCTCTCTCTTTCTCTCTCTCTCTCCTCGACTCCTATTAAACGTCCATTCTGCACAGTTCATCACATTAAGAATAGATCACATTTATTCCCTAACCACATATGAAAGATAGATCACATGCTATTCCCATAGCGATGGGGAGACATTTAGACAGCCTTCCGTGTTCGGCTTGTCTAGACGTAAATTGTTTTACAGTAAGCAAGAGAGGGAAAAAAAAACGGCCAACCCTCATGCTGGGATACATTTGGAACTGCCTACGGCTTTTAGACAAACAAGCATCACAATCAAATGCACATTGTGTGAAAGCATGTACGTCAGAGGTTCTCAAGTTTATACGTCTGTGGCGGACCAAGGGTTACAGTATCGTAAAAATTCCTGAAATAGAACAAGAAATACACGAAGCCTGTAACTAGGAAGGAAATCAAATAAAGAGATAATGACTGGGATTATGTGTCGTAGAAAACTGGCTTGTAAACCCAGTAAAAGTTAGAAAGATGACATACTTTGACCACACCAAGATAATCTCTCTCTCTCTCTCTCTCTCTCTCTCTCTCTCTCTCTCTCTGAACCTTAAGTGCCCAGGGCACATGGGGCTTCCGCGAGGGTTTTCCACGAATGCCTATCCTTTGCCTTTTTTTTTCAGCTCTTTCCCCAGTGAGCCCTCTATTGCTCAACATCCTCTCTGTTGTTCTTCTCCATGTCTATTTTGGTCTAGCCTTACTTCTGTTCCCCTGTGGTGTCCACCTTAGTGTTATTTTTGGTAGTCAGTTGTCAGTCATTCGGAACACATGTCCCAACCATTGCCAGCGTCTCTCCTCAATAATTGCTGTCGGTGGCTTCATCTGCATTTCTTCCAACAAGATGTTATTTCTTATAGTGTCATCAAGATAATATCAAACTGATAAATGGTCTGGAGAGGATGATACTAGAAGGCATAGTGCCCGGGCAAAAGGTAAAAAGGCGCGACCTGGCCGCAGGTGGAGTCAGGACATCACGGAAAGTCTGAATATGTCACTGCGAGATGTTGCTCAAGACCACGCCTGCTTTCAAGGAGGCAGTTAGAAGGTACAATGTTCTGGAAAGGACACGTCACGTGATGAGACCCTATATCCTCTCCCCCCTCCACCCCACCACCCAACTCCCACCCCGGTCCCCAGATTGGATAACACTGTTTTATGTTCTAAAGCGTACACAGACCTACAACACCTGTTTAATGTTGATTCGCGCGTCTTCTTCCGCATTTAACATGACGGTCGCGTCTGGCATCGACATATTTCTACCCCCAACGGAGATATCGTGTCTCACAGACTTCTTTGGGGGGAACGTTAAACAATGTCTGTCAAGAGCAGTAACCAAGAGCGATAGAAACCGCTTATCGTGATTTTCTTTTCAAATTCTCCTCCTCATCATCAGCCTGTGCCTTCTCCCGTAGGAAAGTTTGGCTTCAGCGGTCATCCTGCTTGCTATTTGTTTAGTTTTCACAGTGCGCCTGGCCTTGGCTGTCCATCTGCTTATGTTGTCCACCAGTCAGTATCGTTGCCGTGTGGTAATAGATATGTGGAAGGATGACTGTACCATACATTCACACCTTACATATATATAACAGGAACACGAAACAACAATCCTTTTTCTTAAAATCACGATCAATGTATTTACAAAGTTCTGATCCACAAGGCAATGCGAATCAAAATAAATCCTATGCGCACGAAGTCCATATGTTTATATATTTCCACACGCATTATTGCTTCATAAAAAAAAAGGTTCCTTGAATAGTAGATTTGAATCCTGATTACAAATGCACACAACTAAACTATACACGCCAGCCTCCATCTATCGAATGACCCTCCTGGTCCACGTCTGCCGCTGGACTTCCACCTGCTCAACTTATCTCCCTTTTTTTAAATTCTGGTCTTATATACCTGGCCAGCGCCGGACTCGAAGGCCTGGGGATTTTCCATTCAACCGGGTCACTGCTTGCTTATTTTTCCACTCCTTACAGCCGAGCTCTTTCAGATTATGTCTATAACTTTCTTTTGTAAAGCTGCATATTAATCTAACATTCTCCAATTTTTGTTGTAGCAGAACTTGACGTTCAGTCGTTGTTCCATTGCACTGTGACCTTACACTGACCACGTTCAACTCCCTGCAGCCGGCGTACCCTGTCGGTCACGTGTACTCCACGCTAGGTGGCGCTTCTCGGCGTGTCTCTGGATAGCCATGTGCATTAGGCCTCACTCTTAAAGCAAAACTGGTACTCATGCATACCCCCCCCCCCCTTTCCAATTTTGGAAGTTAAGGACATCTTGTTTCGTTATCTCCATCTCCTCCAAAACCAGCCTGATACACGTAAAACAAGGACATCTTGTTTCGTTATCTCCATCTCCTCCAAAACCAGCCTGATACACGTGAACTCTCTGTGGAAACCCCCTCCTTGGTGAACCCCCTTGATGGTGTACATGCGAGACAAGAAGCTGAAATATCTATTAGTTTAGAAGTCGCCTCAAGTCAGCGGACATTTTCTGGTGTCAGGTGTTGCCGGTCGCCGTAGGTTGTCCTTTTGTTGTTCAGACAAATCAGGTTTTCTTCTCAAAGTCCACATTATTAGTTAATAGTTGGCATCGTCATTTATGCCGCTACATGCACGCGCTGTGATACGAAGTATATAAGGAAGATTGGTTTATGCTTAGGAGATCGGTTTCGTCAACATCTTAACGACGTGTCCAAGATGGCACGGGCAACCGGTGGCCAGACACTTCTGTCAAGGATACCACCGTGGAGAAACTTGACACTTCTTAACTGCAATCCGTTCCTGTTCTACCGATCTCGGGAAGCTTTGAAACGGCGCACTATTTTCCAGATTGGTTGTCTCCTCTCAGCTGGAATGAACAATAAATTCAGCTCTCTTTAAACTATTTCACATTTCCGTCTAGTTACTACCTCTTTCTATTTCTGCTATTCATGCCCAGCTTCTTTGTCTTCAACCCCACACACTTCGCTGCATTATTTTTCATTCTCGTCGCAAGCGATTTATGTTCCAGCCCTTTCCACGCTTCTTCTGTAGCAGCTAACAGGCTTTGATAGCTTCCCTTGTCTAGGTATACTACCAGCGCAGTTTTGTCCCCTCAGTGTTCCCTTCTCCTTCTGAACCCCTTGCCCCCTCAGTGTTCCCTTCTCCTTCTGAACCCCTTGCCCCCTCAGTGTTCCCTACTCCTTCTGAACCCACTCTCCCCATATTGTTCTTTTACTAATACTATCCATGCCACATGTCCAGCATTTGTTTAGGCCGTAGGTATCCCATTGGGCCAAGTTGTTTACCATCGGTGTACCCTTTGTCATCTCTCAACTAATCGCCTGCTTCCACTCTGTGCTTACCTACGTTTATCTGGGCGCATTATATGCCCGCCTTTCTTACAAGAAGAATAACAGTAAGCTAAGTGTTTAATTTTTCGTCTGTTTTCCATGTTTTTATGTGTTGACTTTTCCTTGTATGTGATCCTTGAAAAAAAAAAGGCTTCAGCCGAAATACTGGATGTTGTGTGTTCTTCGTTTGCACGTGCTTATCTTACTTCCAGCCATTTGTGTTTCTTCCCACTTTCTCACCATTTCTGCCTTTTTTTTTCTAAAACTGAACCGTTCACCTCTGTCTGTCATATTAAATGTGCTCGTGACCTTTCCAGCTGTCTGTATTTACAGAAGTTTCCTTGTTTTTAAAAATATGAGAACCGCTCTTCTACAGAAGTTAAGTGACTGGCAAAATGTATTCGCTGAATAACAAACAGCGCGTAACTAAATTTTTTCGTGGTGGTTTGTTTTTTTTTTCCACTCTATTGCGTTGTTTTTGTATGTGATCCTTGAAAAAGGCTTTTTGCCGAAATATTGGATTGTTGTATGCCCTTCATTTATATATACCCATCTTGCTTTCTGTCATTCTTGTTTCTGCCCACTTTCCTCGCTCTTTCTATCTTTTTGTAAAACTGGACCTTACACCCCCACTCCCCAGCCCCACCCCTCAAGCGCCTATTTTCGTAATTAAATAGCTTACTGGTTGGACTGTTTCTGATGCCCGTCTCCAAGAGATCAGACTGTAATGGTTCTATCAGAACAACAAACAGTTATCGTCTGATTTATTTCTTGTGTCCTGCAGGTAACCTTAATCCTTATGATGTGTTTTTCTCCCGTCTATTTTCTTTTAGCTTTTTTTTTTTAACTGCGTCATAAATCGAAATTCTAGACAAAAGATCTTTCATGCGTGAAATGTTTCCCTGGTTTCTATTTGTCACGGGTTATTACACCTGCCAGCGCTTGTGGCCATGTATATCTAGGGGCCAACGATGAGCTTTGGTTTTTCTTTTTCAGTTTCAGCTCTCTTTGCCAGAACCTTATATACTGAGAGTATATTGATTTTTTTTCCCCTCCCGTTATCTGTTACAGCGGGCCTAGTTGGCTGAGTGGTTATGGGCTCGGTCTACTAATCCGGTGGTACCGGGTTCAAGTCCCAGCGGTGAGGATTTCTTTTTCTGGTGCCGCCACACATAGAAAGGCCCCGGGGTCCGCCCAGACTCTAAGAATGGGTGCCAGAGAAATCTGGGAAGCTAAATGCGACCTGGCATGATACTGACCCACATCACACTTTCATGTTTTGAAGATCTTGGAAATGCGGGCCCAACACTGTATCCCCAATATGCATTTAATGCCATGGGAACGGGGAGATCTGTTACATCTCGGAAGAGAGAGAGGGAGGGAGGGGAGGGGGGAGGGGTTGGTATAGTCGAAAATGAAACCAAACGCCTTTAAGATAATTTGTCTCAAAAATGCTAAAATTCTTTAGTAGATTTTTTTTCCTCCCACAAAACTAGTGAACAGTTTAATATCATTCAACGTCAATATAATTTAGAGAAGACAGAAGAGGATGGGTACATAACAGGAAAGTAGGAGAGTGTTTCCCTAACGATCTGAGGAGTTTTATTGTCGTTCCGTTCTCTACATCAGAGAGTTGTTTCCCTTGTCTTAGGGATAATTTACAAAGTCTTCTGGTCGATTCTTTGTATTAGAGTGCAGTCTCGAGAAACATACACACCTTAAAAAATACATACCTTGAGAAATACACACCTTGAAACATACAGACCTTGAAACATGACAGTCTTGAAACATACACATCTTGAAACATACACACCTTGAAAAATGCACCTCTTGAAATATACATACTTTGAGGCATACACACCTTGAAACATGCACACTTTGAAGCATACACACCTTGAAGCATACATATCTTGAAGCATACATACCTTGAAACATACACACCTTGAAACATACATACCTTGAAACATACACACCTTGAGACACACATACCTTGAAACATACATATCCTGAAACATACATACCTTGAAAGATACATACCTTGAAGCATGCATATCTTGAAAGATACATACCTTGAAGCATGCATATCTTGAAAGATACATACCTTGAAGCATGCATATATTGAAAGATACATACCTTGAAGCATGCATATCTTGAAAGATACATACCTTGAAGCATACATACCTTGAAACATACATACCTTGAAGCATGCATATCTTGAAAGATACATACCTTGAAGCATGCATATCTTGAAAGATACATACCTTGAAGCATGCATATCTTGAAAGATACATACCGTGAAGCATGCATATCTTGAAAGATACATACCTTGAAGCATGCATATCTTGAAAGATACATACCTTGAAAGACATACACTAAGTCTTATTTGCCCATTCTTGACCCATGTATTCTCCTTATCTCTGTACGTGTCAGGACGGCTTGAAAGCCTTCTACCACTTTCATCTGCGTCAAATTTCTATTTTATAAAAAAGCACTTTCATGTTTCATATCTCTATAGCGCTTGAGTAAAATATGATATTTTAAACGTTTGTTCCACAACAACATAAAATAGCTGGGCTTTGTTTTGTTATCTTTCTGTAATACAGCTTGTATAACCATTGACGCGTCCTGTTTTTATGTTCTGTTTTCTCGATACAGAATGACAGCCTGGGCCTTTTGCTGAATAAGTGAGAAGGTGTATTTTCAAAACCGTCTCACGTCCTGACATACGAAACTAGAATGGACTTTTTCATCAAGGAAGGGAAAACGATTAAGTTTGTTCAAGTTTGTAATCTGGGTAAATGATTACTTCGTGCGTGGATTTCCCTGCTGTTAACTGTAGTGTGTTTGAGAAGATACACGTTAATTTCTATGACCGGCTACTAGGAGACTAGCGATGTATGAACCAGTTTCTTGTGATTAGCTACTAGGAGACTAGTGATATATTAACCAGTTCCTTGTGATTGGCTACTTTGGGACTAGTGATATATGAACCAGTTTCTTATGAGTGGCTACTTTAGGACTAGTGATATATTAACTAGTTTCTTGTGATTGGCTACTAGAGGACTAGCGATATATGAACCAGTTTCTTATGATTGGCTACTAGAGGACTAGTGATATATTAACCAGTTTATTGTGATTGGCTACTAGAGGACTAGTGATACACGAACCAGTGTCTTGTGATTGGCTACTAGAGGACTAGTGATACACTAACCAGTTTCTGTTACTGACTGTTCGTGTTCCAGGAGAACATAAGCTATATTTAAAATATAATATGTATATTTAATTGTCTGCTAGCGGTACATGCGAGACATGAATCGGTTTCTGTGACTGGCTGTTATAATACCCGCGAGATATGCTAATCATTTCTGTCATTGACTGTTATTACTATACCTGTGAGACATGAACCAGCTTCTGTGATTGGCTGTTAACACGCCTACTTTGACTGGCTGGTAGTGAACCTTAAGGATACAAGCCTGTGATTGGATGTTCATGATCTTGCAAGATGATAACATTTTATCAACAATCAAACACTGACCACATGAAAACGTTAGAGAATTTCAATCACACAATTTGGAACTCCAGTGACCGTCAGTTCCCCTATACTAAAATCACACCACGGAAAAGACTTGACCAATTTGGGCTTGACAGAACCGATAATGGAGCACACTTATTATCCACAACCGTTTTTCCGACGGGCGTCAAAGTCAAGTTTTTGTCGGAGACAAGTTCACATAGATGTGGCTTTGATATTGTAGCCGGGCGAAAGATAAAGGAGTGTGGTACTTCTGAAGATAGCGGTATTGCCAAGACATCACTGCGTAGCCCTGGTTGTCTCAGCTGTGGTAGCGTCGTAGCCTTTGTTGAGAAGCCTTGCAGTGCCACGTATGGAAATCGCCAGCTAGGCTTAAAAGATAAAAATACAAAATTGCCTGTCACTGCACAAAGACAAGATCACAACGCGGTTCTGAATTTCATTCTGGCCCGCGCAAATCACTGTTCCCCGGGACGTACAGAAATAGACAGAGATCAGTCTGGTACTAGTTCAGAGATCAAGAATAAAGCTGCAACAGATGAAGTCAACTACGTCGCACCAGGCAGGCTTAAGAAGGGCACGAACAGAAGACTCAAGGGCAGATCAGAAAACAATCATGAAAGAGGCCCCACAAACTTTGGCGTTGTCTCAGCCAGAACTGGCTTCAGCAAACCGACATTGTCTGGGTTAGTACTTCCATTTTTTTAATGAAATCACAATACCTACTTACCTGCGCTTTTTTTTTTAATGCATGTGTTATTTTCATTACTGCCCAAGTTATCATCACCAGGGAATTGAGGCATGGTAGCGAGAGGTCAAAGGAAGGGTCGCTAGAGATTTGACAGAAGGTCGCGAGAACACATTTTTAGAAATGTAGGGAGAAAAAAGCAGGAAAATGGAGAAGGAACTTAAAATAGACATACACGATTTGGGGGGGGGGGGGGGATCATGTTACTTCATTCCTTCAAATCTAAATAATGAAATAACAGCAACCGCACTCGCTTCTGTTCATTGATATAATTTTTTAAATTGAATTTCAGTTGGTTTTTTTAAAATCTTTTTTATGAGTCAAATTTCTGGTTTAGGGTTGGGCTACAAAAAATGTTGGGAACCGCTGGTTTAGTGTATGCATGTTAACAAAATTATCCCTGTATACACTGCAGTCCTGTGTAGGCTTCTTAACAAAATATTTTCTAGGTAAGAAATGAAGACATAAGATAATTGGTAGGAACTACAACGCCTACGGTACAGAGAGAAAGAATTAAGTGGTTTGGCCATTTAATGAAAACGACGCATATACAACCAGCTGTCAGAGCCTTCCACTAAAAAAAAACTACAGGATCAAGAGGAAGACCCTGGAAAAGATGGATAGATGGAGTTATAGAAACACCAATTACGGCATGAACATCGATGAGGCCCTTCATATGGTCCAAACACGCCAACTATATCTCTCCTCGACTACTAGAGGACACGCGATATATGGATCAGTTTCTGTGATTGGCTATAGGGGACTGGCGATATATGAACCAGTTCTTGTGATTGGCTACTAGAGGACTCGCGATATATGAACAAGTAAAAATGTATACACTATAACCTAGCATAAGTTACTAACAAAAGTATACATGCTTACATTTAGCATTCGCGAGATATTTAGAGAAACTTCATGTCTGACCCTCATTTGAGAGGCTGACAATGCAGTCATGAAATATCGACGCTTTTATCAAGACCTGTCCCCACCCTTCAGCCCGGCTAACTGGGCGGGGCCATCGAGTGATTGACATGATGGTAAGAGCATGCTTCCAACTCAAGAGTTGGAGGAGGCCACTGCAACCCACTTCCCATCCGATACGATGCTTGAGCTTGAAGATGACCACGACACCATAGACCACGACACCACAGACCACAAGTTAGTGGCTCCATGGATGCCAAAGACAAAGGTCAACTTTGTGAATGATCGCTGCTACCTATAGGCTTCAGATACAATTTTCTACAAACAGGAAACACTTGGTAGGTTCTTGTATAGTAAAGCAAAGGAACGCAATGGTGCATGGTTAGACCTCAAACAAACAAACAAACAAACAAACAAACAAATACGCACACAAACACAAAACACGTAAACAAAGCAATTTTGGAGGTGAGAAAAAGAGAAATGACAAGAGAATTGCCTGGGACACAATTCTCCTGCCATTTTTTTTTCTTTATCTCACTCCTCAAAGTGCTTTGTTTTTCTTTCTCTCAAACCAGAAAGTGCTTTGTTTATGATTTTTTTTCTTTTTCTCAAGCCAGTAAGTGCTTTGTCTATGATTTTCTTTTCTTTCTTTCAAGCCAGTAAGTGCTTTGTCTATGATTTTTTTTTCTTTCTTTCGAGCCAGTAAGTGCTTTGTCTATGATTTTTTTTCTTTCTCTCAAGCCAGTAAGTGCTTTGTCTATGATATTTTTTTCTTTCTCTTAAGCTTAAAAGTGCTTTGTCTATGATATTTTTTTCTTTCTCTCAAGCCAAGAAATGCTTTGTCTATGATATTTTTTTCTTTCTCACAAGCCAGAATGTGTTTTGTCCATGATTTTTTTTTCTTTCTCTCAAGCCAGAAAATGCATTGTCTATGATACTTTTTCTTTCTCTCAAGCCAGAAAGTGTTTTGTCTATGATTTTTTTTCGACTTCTAACCCTACAACACTGTGCTCTAGCACTCGGTCGAAGTGACATCCTCTGGATGGACATAGCAATGACATTTGAAGAGTTTTATATACATTAGTTGGAGGTGAAGACGCTGTCTGATGAGGCAATCAGCGACCCATGGCTGATGTGCTAGCCTCAGGGTTAGCGAACCATAGCTGACCAAGACCCTGCCACACCTCTCCGTTTGTACCCCCAGTAACAGGCCTAGCTGGGCTAACTGGGGCAGGGATCGTCATAGTCCCCATGGTGGTGGAGTCTACTGAAGAAGCACTACGCGCTCACTGCTTATTTTAGCTGTACTCCGGGACTGAGAAAGTAGCCGCCATAACCCGCTCCCACGCAGATGCGATGCGGGGCCTCAACATCTCTACAGCATCGGCTGCAAAGAACACCAGCTCGCAGTTAGATAGCACAAGTACATATATATATATATATATATAAGTTAGCCTTGTCTAGGGCCCATATACCCTAGTCCCAACACGTTTTTACGTAAGGATTACCATAGATTTCTCTTATTCCCTAGTGAGAGACCTGTCAGGTAGGCACCAGGTGAATTCATCCATGGATGAAGGTGTGGATAACAGACAGGGAGGAGTGGTCTGATGTTGAATGAATATTTGGTGAATGAGGAAATGAATGACTGCTATCATCATCATGTGCCATCTTTAGAATGAAGGTTGGCGGTAATGAATCTCCATTTCCCTCGCTCCTTTGCCTTGATGGTGCACTCAGCCAAGTTGTATCCTGTCCACTCTCGTATGTTATTTTCCCATCTACATCTCTGTCTTCCTCTTGCTCTTTTTCCTTCGACCTTTACTTCTATCATGGTCTTCAGTATGTTGTTAAGTCTTTTGATATGGTCGAAGTATTTTGCTTTCTTCATCTTTATTTTTCTCTGAGAAGTTCACATTGCACTTGAAGCTGTTCTAAAACTTGTGTGCTCCTCTTTCTCCAAAATAAATGACCTAATTTTCTGTAGACCCACATTTCTGATCCACTAATCCTTCTCTCCGACTTTTTTTACTCAGAGATGAGGTTTCTGGTCCGTACAGTAAAAATCAGAATAGGTTCAGTATTTTACAAATCCTCGTTTTTTTTTATTTTTATTTTTAACGGGTGATTGTCTGTGACAATAGGCAGGTCTGCACAGAGATCATTGGAAGCAGAAGAAATGTGGTTTATTAGAAGAATGTTGCGAATTCCCTGGACAGCAAAAATATCTAATGGAGAATGTTTGAGAAGAGCTGGAGAGATAAAAAAAAATCTTGTCAAAAAAATAAGAGAGAGAGAGACAATGTACTTTCATAGGACATGCAGTGAGAAGAGGGGGGGCATTTAAAATATTATAACAACAGGAAAAATAGAAGGAAGAAGATCAAGAGGAAGACCAAGAGAAATGATACTGGACAGTCTGACGGGATGGTGTGAGAGGAGATCACCAACTGAGCTGATGGCCTGCATGAAGGATCGTGTACTCTGGAGAAGCATAATAGCCAACGCCAGTCGGCACGGCACCTGATGACGATGATGATGTCTGTGAATGATTGTTAAGAGGGAGGAAAATATAAATAACTGAACAAACGTAGAAAACAGAGTCTTGTTGTCAATGCATGCGCTCAGTACGTGCACAGGCATACAACTGCAGAAATTAGGAGAAAAGATAATTAATTTTACGAAATGAATCAGACATCACGTCTACAATCGGATCGGAAGTAGATAAAGCACGCAAAAAAGGCATCGGGAAAATCAAACGTAGAGTGCAATATTCCCACCGATGGGGTACGCAAGAAGAACCCGCGCTACAACATGTGCAGAGTCCAGCAAGCCCGGAAGATTCACCTTTCTACCCCAAAACCTAGGTGAAGGCCAGTAGTGTCACACTGCTAAATGACAATGTTACTGAATCAGACCAGTTACTACCAGAACACCAGGAAAGAGATCCTGGAAGCAACAGTGATGAACACCCTTTCCAACCGGGCACTCATGGAGAGCTTTATAATAGTACATGGGATTTTTTAACATAGAAAGTTAGGTAACTGTTTTTGGAATCTTAAAGTTGTGTATAAACAAGGTTCATTCATTCATTTGCATGTCCTTTGCGGAACTTTGCCTCCCTAACAGCTCTCTTGTAGACCTCTCGGTTGTAAGCAAGATGCCCTGCTGCTGATGTATCCATTTGCAGATCATCAACGATGTCTTGCAATCATCTTCGCCTTGGTCTTCCTCTCTTTCTTTTTCCCATTATGTACCCTTCCAAGACGGTTTTCTCTAAATTATCATGACGTTTAATGTGTCCAAAATATTTAAGTTTTCTCTCTTTAATCCTCTTTACTAGCCAGCCTTCTTCAATATTAAGTTTTTGTAGTATAGACATATTTGTTCTTTTTTTGTGTGTCCACGATATTTGAAGAACTCTTCCGTAGCATTTACATTCAAAAGCATTTATGTGTTTCTCGGCTGTTTTGTTACGTGTCCAGGTCTCACAGGCATATGTTAGGTTAAGTCCCGCAAATTTCTTAACTAATCGTTCAGTCTCTTTAACCTTGTGTTTGCATATCACAGGCGTGGCCATGGAGCTCGTAGAAGTAGAGACTGCTCAGCTGATCAAAAGTTAGGCTTTGAGAGTCAGTCTTAGTTTTGCGTTCGTTAGAGTCTGAGCCTTAGTTTTGTTAGAGTAGGATGTAGTTTTGTAGGTAGGAACTTAGCCTGTGTCTTAGTAGCCGGCAGTGGTTTTTGTAGTATAGAATAGTGAATCTAGTATGTGGCAGGATTCTGTTGGCGTCGAAGTCTTCTTGACGTTAGTAGACGCCTGGAATCATATATGTTGTCTTGCTGGAGTATCGTTATGTCGTGTTATTTAGAATTGTCACCGCCACTGTTTTCCACTCAAAGTCATCGCCATTATGTCAACACTTGCACCAAATAAAGCCATCATAATCTACACAGCTGCTGCTTGCGTTGCCACTGAGTGATTACCGTACCTGGAGAGTTAATCTGTAAGTATAGTAAGCAGACATCAAGTAGACACCAACAGACACTCGCCAGACTCGAAGCAGGCTCTAAACCGACAAGAAGGCAACAACGAAAGAGATGGACTTCGACTGTTTGAAAAAGAGAAATCTTGACTGTCTGCAGTTGATACACTGGTTAATACCGTGGAGTCAATTTACAGTGGAGGTTTAAGCTCAGAGTCACTACGGTATAATACTAGTGAAATGTAGGGCTGATAGGTCAGACATAGGAAGTAATCAGGCATAATAAGCAGAAGAGAATTAGAATAGTCTGTAACAAATTCTACCCATATATTAAAAAGTGGATAACTAGCACCACAAATTCATGTTTAGCTTGACCTTGATCCTCCGAATCGGCCGTTTTCGGAAAACTAAAATCAGGCTGAGAAGAGGTAAGCTGGAACACACTGTGGCAACTGGAAAAAATTGAGGGAAGACGAGACAGAGGGAGACAGGGAGAGAAGTTACTGGATGAGCTGTCAGTGTGGCTAGGAGGAAAGTCATAATCAAGTCTAAAGACAGGGAATTGTGGAGAGAAATGATCGTCTACGCCACGCGGCACGGCACTTAGAGAACCAAGCATCCCTCACACAATGTTGGCCGTAAAACTTGCCGTACGGAGTCAATTTGGCGATCGAGCTGTTTGTGTTTAAGAGGCAACATGATCATTCTGACCTCCAGGCGTTGTTTCTGGTGACCTAGTTTGTTATAATATGAAATGGCCTGGCAAACTAAGGTAGCGGAGTTTGGAAGCTTTTTAATTAAACCCTTCCCGTGAATTAAAGAAAGCCTTCAGAGTGACCTCTGGGTTTAGAGACCATAGCAGGGAATGTTCGAATGAAGACCAGTGGAGCAAAACAGGTACGTCATCAGGCTTGTGGGCTGGTGTCTTTAGATCAGTGTTTCTCAACGTTTCCAGTGGGTAGGGTCCTCTGGATGATGTTAAATTCTCATGGGGGAACTCATTCATTCATTCATTTGCATGTCCCATGTGGAACTTTGCCTCCTTAACAGCACTCCTGTAGGCCTCTCGGTTGTGAGCAAGATGCCCTGCTGCTGATGCATCCATTTGCAGATCATCAACGATGTCTTGCAGCCATCTTCGCCTTGGTCTTCCTCTCTTTCTTTTTTCCCCATTATGTACCCTTCCAAGACGGTTTTCTCTAGATTATCATGACGTTTAATGTGTCCAAAATATTTTTTTCTCTCTTTAATCCTCTTTACTAGCCAGCTTTGTTCAATATTAAGTACTTGTAATCTGTCTGGGGGAGCTACAGTATCAAATTATTGTATTAACAGCTCCTGGGTAATACAGTCAGTACGTTGCAGACAATATAACCAGATAATAATCGTTAGTGATCTTTCTGCATTTCAGAGATTAAGAAACATATTATCCAACACATCCGTATCAATGAATGTTAGAAAACGAGTCCTAAAATGTTATATTGAACCTGTCTTGTTATATGGAAATGAATCATGGACAATAGGCAGGTCTGTACAAAAATCATTGGAAGCAGCAGAAATGTGGTTTATTAGAAGAATGTTGCGAATCCCCTGGACAGCAAAAATAACTAATGAAGAATGTGTGAGAAGAGTTGGAGAGACAAAAAAATCTTGTCAAAAAAAATAAGAGAGAGAGACATTGTACTTTCGTAGGACATGCAATGAGAAAAAGGGGCATTGAAAATATTATACAGCAGGAAAAATAGAAGGAAGAAGATCAAGAGGAAGACCAAGAGAAATGATACTGGAAAGTCTGATGGGATGGTGTGAGAGGAGATCACCAACTGAGCTGATGGCCCGCATGAAGGATCGTGTACTCTGGAGAAGCATAATAGCCAACACCAGTCGGCACGGCACCTGATGATGGTGATCTTTTTCATATTATTCTGCGAATCTGTTTATAAGTTTTCTTTTTCTTCTGCTTTGGGCGGGTGGTGAAATCGCTGTCCGATTAGGCATTCAGCGACCTATAGCTGACCAAGACCCTGACCCACTTCTCTGTTAGTACCCCCAGTAACAGTCATAGCTTGGCTAACGGGGTAGGGATCGCCATAGTCCCCATGATGGTGGAATCTGCTAAAGAAGCATTGTACCCTCCCCCATCCGCTTTTTAGCTATACGCAGGAACTGAAAAAGTAGCTGCCATAACCCGGTCCCACGCCGATACGATGCTGTAGCCCATCACCTTCACAGCATCGGCTGCAAAGAACACCAGCTCGCAGTTACAGGGAGATAGCACAAGACAAGACAAGTTTCTTCTGCCTTCGCCATGAAAAGAGCAAAGTTTCGTTGTGCCACGGTCTACAGCTAGGCTATGGTGTAGTATATATTCAAAAGAACTAATCGGCCTTCAATGTACATTAACAGCATTGTGGGCCCTGAGAAAAGCAACGCGCTGGGGCCCCTACTCGTCCATTCACAGGATAAAAGTATGAACGGTTAATGTAGTTTAACCTTTAGATTTATTGGTACTTTCGACAAAATCACTGTCCCTTTTTTCTATCTATCTATCTATCTATCTATCTATCTATCTATCTATCTATCTATCTATCTATCTATCTATCTATCTATCTATCTATCTATCTATCTATCTGTCTGTCTGTCTGTCTGTCTGTCTGTCTGTCTGTCTGTCTGTCTGTCTGTCTGTCTGTCTGTCTGTCTGTCTGTCTGTCTGTCTGTCTGTCTGTCTGTCTGTCTGTCTGTCTGTCTGTCTGTCTGTCTGTCTGTCTGTCTGTCTGTCTGTCTGTCTGTCTGTCTGTCCTGCTTTTCTATAAATTTGCTAGTTTTAAATGAATGTAAGAGTGCAAGTTTATTTCGTGCTGTTGCATAAATCAGAGTGTAGAGTGTATGGACATGAGATAAGTTTATTATTTATTTATGTAATCATTCAGTGTGTCTTCATGTTTATTATCCACATTAACAAATGTTGAATGACTGTGACTGAGTGAAAGCTGTATGATGAAGAGCAGAATGTTAGACGGGCCTGCGTGCCCAATTCTTAACCCTTTGAAAATAAAGTATTTTCGTTCTCTCTCTCTCTCTCTCTCTCTCTCTCTCTCTCTCTCACTCACTCTCTCTCTCTTCTTTTTTTTTTTTGCTCTCTTAACCTTTAAATGTCCAAAGCACATGGGGCTTTCACAAGGATTTCCGCACAAACATTTGTCTTTCGCCATTTTTTCCGCTCCAGCCAAGTTGAGCCCTTTATCACTCAACATCCTCCCTGTTGTTCTTCTCCGTGTCTCCTTTGGTCTACCCCCTGCTCTTGCACCCCTGATGTGTCCATCTTAGTGATGTTTTTGGTAATGAGTTACTTACTAGTCATCCGGAGCACATGTCCCAACCATCGCCAGCGTCTTTCCTCAGTAATTGCTGTCAGTGGCTTCATCTGCATCTCTGCCAACAAGATGTTATTTCTGGTCAAAAATATTCTTCTACTCCTACGTAAACATTTAGTCTGGAAGGAATTTTGTTTGCTTTCCACAGTTTTTGATGGTTTTCCAGCATTCACTTCCGTAGAGTAGCACACTTAGAACATTACTCTTCAACATTAACCAGTTGGTGATAAATTCGCCACTGGGTGCTCAAGTGTTAAGACGGTAAAGTAAGAGAATACAGTTTTGTAAGATTATACCTCGAAATGAGACCTGAGAGAAAGACCTGGGATTCGAACACGGACTCCAGTAGGACGAGCAGCCGTCTAGCCACGAGAGAACAGCGTACTAACCGACTGCGCTACTAACGCCTCCGAAAAAAGGTATTTTGCAAATATAGTCTTTAGTAACTGTTCAGTAGACACGAGGGATCGTGACACTCGGAAAGAAACGAGGTCGTGACACAGAAATTCCGTAGCTTAGATTCAGTCTCTCTAGCAGGTACCAACTTTTTAGACACACATACACGCGGTCTCCTGCCACGTCTGGTGCAAACTTGGACAACAACAAACGAACGAATACTTATTACAGTATTAATACAATTAGTTTCAGGAACAAATTTTAGTGTTAAAACGGTACTGAACTGGTCATAGTTTGACATATATCCATCCTACAAGAACTTAATATTGAAGAAGGCTGGCTAGTAAAGAAGATTAAACAGAGAAAACTTAAATATTTTGGACACATTAAAAGTCATGAGAATTTACAGAAGACCGTCTTGGAAGGGTACATAATGGGAAAAAGAAAGAGAGGACGACCAAGGCGGAGATGGCTGCAAGACATCGTTGATGATCTGCAAATGGTTGCATTAGCAGCAGGGCATCTTGCTTACAACCGAGAGACCTACAAGAGAGCTGTTAGGGAGGCAAAGTTCCGCAAAGGACATGCAAATGACTGACTGACTGACTGGCTCAAACTAGCCACTATTTAGCCCACGCAAAGAAGAGTTACACTGACAGTATCGGAATCGTCAGGTTGTCAACTGCCCAGGCGTTAAAGCGATACTGTCCGTGTTTTAGATTTATCCTCTCATTTCGACCCCTTCTTCACTCGATTTCACTGTACTCTGTTAACGGGTGGGCGAAACGGGCAAAGGAGGGTAAAATAGATTCTTGGTCAACGTCTTCAGTCTCCAAGGAAATCGAAAGCTGGTGTTGCTTGCAGTCGATGCAGTGGTGATGCTGAGGCACAATGTCGGCTTGGGATCGGGCTGTGGAGACTATTTCTTCATTCAGTAAGTGGAGCTAAGAAAGCAGCAGGAGTGCAGTACTTCTTTATCTGGGGACTATGGCGATCCCTGCCCTGTTAGCCAGGGGGAGCCTATTAGCAAAAGAAGGGGGGTACCATTAGAAAGGTGGAACAGGGTCTTGGTCAGTTATGGTTCGCTAACCTTGACGCCAGCATGTTAGCTATGGGTCGCTGATTGCCAGAATGGAACAGGGTCTTGGTCAGTTATGGCTCGCTAACCTTGACGCCAGCATGTTAGCTATGGGTCGCTGATTGCCAGAATCGAACAGGGTCTTGGTCAGTTATGGTTCGCTAACCTTGACGCCAGCATGTTAGCTATGGGTCGCTGATTGCCAGAATGGAACAGGGTCCTCACCTCCGTGTCACTATAGTTTGATAACCCTTGCGCAAGCGGTGAAATAAAGGTCACCAAACACTCGACGTCTCTTAGCATGACATTATTTAAGTGCAAATCTAGCACCAGTTGACGTTACTTAAGTGTAAATCTAGTAACCTAATGACGTCACTTAAGTGTAAATCTAGCAACTAATGACGTCACGTAAG
Organism: Achatina immaculata; assembly: GCA_009760885.1. Classification (NCBI taxonomy): domain Eukaryota; kingdom Metazoa; phylum Mollusca; class Gastropoda; order Stylommatophora; family Achatinidae; genus Lissachatina; species Lissachatina immaculata. The sequence continues at coordinate 10,159,319 of CM019711.1, forward strand.
TGTAAATCCAGCAACTAATGACATCGCTTAAGTGTAAATCCAGCAACTAATGACATCGCTTAAGTGTAAATCTAGCAACTAATGACGGTCACTTAAGTGTAAATCTAACAACTAATGATGTCACTTAAGTGTAAATCTAGCAACTAATGACATCACTTAAGTGTAAATATAGCAACTAATGGCGTCACTTAGGTGTAAATCTAGCAACTGATGTCGCTACTTAAGTGTAAATCTAGCAACTGGTGATGCTACTTAAGTGTAAATCTAGCAACAAATGGCGTTACTTAAGTGTAAATATAGCAACTAATGGCGTCACTTAGGTGTAAATCTAGCAACTGATGTCGCTACTTAAGTGTAAATCTAGCAACTGGTGATGCTACTTAAATGTAAATCTGGCAACAGATGACGTAACTTCAGCGTAAATCTAGCAACTGATAACGTCACTTAAGTGTAAATCTAGCAAACTGATGGCGTTATTTAAGTGTAAATCTAGCAACTGTTTTTCTTCTTTACCCTACCAGGTATCATGCCAGCTCCTTGCCCTTGTTACCACAAGTGTCAAGGTCACGAACGTGGAAAATCTGTAAAATTACTGAAAATGTCACGGCGCCTGCTTTGACTTTGGGAGGAAAGTCAGTATTCGGAAAACGTAAGCATTCCGGAACTGGACGATCTGAGCATCAGCCTGAGAGGAATTTCCAAACCGAACAGTTTCCGAACTGGTCTAAAACTGGAGGAAACCAGCTTCGCTCTAAGAATCAGGCGAAGATACAAGATAACAGTTCTTTTAAAGATGGCGTTCCTGTGATGGAAGTCTCAGATGACCAAGTAGATATGCCGGAAGGAGAAATGTACTCGAACTTGCCCATGGAACAAAACCGGAGCCATACTCGTATTCAGTGTGTGGAGATACCGAGCAGGCAACTACAAGGCAGATCGTTAAAGAGAGAGAATGGAAAGTATCGACCCTTGCCGAAAAATAAAGAGGGTGATTACAGCGTAACCAAAGCGATACCAACGTCCCAGATCAGACCGCAGAAGTCTGTAGAAACGTACAGGCAATATCTGGACAGTCTCAGAGACAATCCAGCAACGTCAATCATTTTTCAGAGTTCCGAAAGCAGCTTCGGGGAGAACAGAGCCTTAAGGCTGTCTGCTGCGGACAGTGACTGGACCTTACGACAGCCGTGTATTTCGCCGTCTTGTATGTCCGTGGCAACAGACTGTTCGCAGAATCTGGCTTTCGGCGTCCATAACGTCAGCGAAGCCAGTCTCGAGATGGATATTGAAGGAGTTTAATCTGAAATGTCAAGACTGGAAACAGCCACAAAGCAAGAGGCTCTTCTGACAACTCTTCCCTGATGAGGTCATCATCTACAAAGTACACAGTAAGAGACATTGCAAAAAAAAAAAAAAACAAACTCTTCCCTGATGAGGTTATCATCTGCAAAGTACACGACAAGAGACATTGCAAAAAAAAAACAACAAACTCTTCACTGGCGAGGTCATCATCTACAAAGTACACGACAAGACATTGCAAAAAAACAAACAAACAAACAAACAAACTCTTCCCTGATGAGGTTATCATCTGCAAAGTACATGACAAGAGACAATCCAAAAAAAAAAAAACACTTCCCTGGCGAGATCATCTTCTACAAAGTACACGACAAGAGACGTTACAAAGAAAGCTCTTTCCACAACGCCATAAAACTACCAATGGTTGTGACAAGGGATTACACTTCACTGCAGTCTAAAACTAGAGAAATAAATTTATATATTTAAATTCACACTAAGAATGTGAAATTTAGACAAATAAAATCACATCAGCGGTAAACTTCTGAAATGGATTTTCGATTATATAAACCTCCTCTAAATGTTATCTCCTTGGAGGCTACAGATGTGCGGTTTATTAGAGGAGTACTGACAGTTTCATTGACAGTTAAGAGGATAGACGAGGACTGTTTAACAATATACGAGAGGAAGTCACTAAGTAACTCGCAAATCGAAATATTTTATCAGTGGCAGTTATCAGGTAGTATTTAAATATATCCTTAGATAGTACCATCATCCAAATTTATAACAGTTGTATGTAGGGGGCGCTGTGAGTTACGTGCGTATGCGCAAAGCAATAACAAAATGTCTACTCAACTGTTAGTGTGTACCAAAGAAGAACAGAGAAGTGCAGTGCGATTTCTGTGGGCTAAAGGACACTCAGTTGAGGACATTCATAAGGAAATGATTACAGTTTATGGTGAAAAGTGTTTATCACGTAAAGCGATCTATAACTGGGTAAAAGAATTTTCTCAGGGATGCACCGAAATTGTTGACAAAGTCCGACTTGGCCGTCCTGTTCAGATTGCAACAGAAGCGACTGCTGACCTACATGACCTACTGATTACTTCACTTAATCATTTCTTTCATCTTTTCCACGGTGGCGCCGAGCGGCAACCCCATTCGCACCTTTCTTCACTGGCCGGGAGGAGACCAACTCCACGCACGGCAGCTGAAGAATCTCGCCAGCATTCATTCATTTATTTCGTGTCCCTTGCGGAACTTTGCCTCCTTAAAAGCACTCCTGTAGGCCTCTCGGTTGTGAGCAAGATGCCCTGCTGCTGATGCATCCATTTGCAGCTTCTCAACGATGTCTTGCAGCCGTCTTCGCTTTGGTCTTCCTCTCTTTCTTTTTCCCATTATGTACCCCTCCAAGACGGTCTTCTCTAGACTATCATGACATTTAATGTATTCAAAATATTTAAGTTTTCTCTGTTTAATCCTCTTAACTAGCCAGCCTTCTTCAATATTAAGTTCTTGTAGTATGGATATATTTGTTATTTTTTTTTGTGTCCATGATATTTGAAGAACTCTTCTGTAGCATTTACATTCAAAGTCACTTATGCGTTTCTCAGCTGTTTTGTTAAGTGTCCAGTTCCACAGGCATATGTTGCGATGGGAAAGATGCATGCCCTTAAGAATCTTATTTTTGTGGTTCTATCTGCTCCTCTCCACAGATTATTTAGTTGTTTTACTTTCTAAAGAAAGAAAGATAGATGTCCTCCTTTTAATTTCCCTCATTGTATCTCCATTACTAGATAGTAGTGATCCAAGATATTCAAAGCTCTCAACTTCTTCCAGTTTTTCATCACTGATACTTATTTCAGTTGCCTTGTTTGTTTTGTCAGTTGTCATCAATTTAGTTTTCTTTGCATTAAGATAGAAGTTTTGCTCTTCGCTGTTCTTACCGACTGACATAATTAGTTTTTCTATTCCTTTTTATGTTGTGGACAGTAATACTGTGTCGTCAGAATATCTAATCTCTGGTATTTCATAACCTCCAATTGTTATGGCATCGTAATATTCTTTGTCTACATCTTCTCTAACATTCCTCATTATATTTTCAGTATACAAGTTAAATAAGTAAGGTGGCAACATGCACCCCTGACGGACCCTTGTTTTATGTCAAACCAAGTTGTTGTTTCACCATTTATTCTTAGTGCTGCTTGTTGGTCTAGATACAGCTGTGATGTTAATTGTATCAAATGTGTTGGAAATCCAATTTTTTCCATTATTTCGTCTCTGGTATTGTACACAATCAAATGCCTTTGATTAGTCTATAAAGGATAAATATAGATTCACATTAAACTCTCTACATTTATCTATTATTAATCTTATATTGAATATATGATCTCTTGATCCTCTTCCTTGCCTGAAACCAGCTTGGACCATATTAACTTCTTCTATTTTCTTACGAAGTCTACCCATCATTATGATTTTTAACAGAATTTTACTGGGATGACTAATCAGGGCAACAGTTCTATAGTTTGCGCATAATTTCAGGTTACCCTTTTTTGGCAGTGGTATGAATACAGTTCTTTTCCATTCTTTGGCCAAATATCATATCTTTTTACATAGTGCATGATAGATTGTTGCACATTCCTTTCTTTCTGCTTTAATAAGTTCAGTTGTTATCTCATCACATCCTGGTTATTTACCATTTTTTCAGATTCGTTATTGCCCATAAAACTTCTTCTATTGTCGGTTCGGGTTCTTTCTCCTCCAATAATAATTCACACTGTAGATTTCTGTTTTCACAGTCGGTTGTTTCATACATTCCTCTTATAGCAGTGTCGCCAGCAGCGGGTTTTAAATTAGAGTTTTCCTTCTCCTAGATGAGCTACCAAACATGCCTCTCATCTACCCGAAGCGTCTGGTTTTCAGGCGCCAAATATTCGCCTTCGCCCCTTCTCCTTGTCAGTTTGAACAGTTCTGTCACGAAGGCCAAGAGCTAGACTTGACTTGAGGCTATTTGAGACACACGCCTTGGAGACATTTAATAACCACTCCGGCTATGACAGTCCTTAGAACCTTTCAAACATCTGAAGTCTATCCAACGTTGCTGCTATCCTCAACAAGTTTGGCCACCCCTGTATTATGATATCTCCATTTCGGGTTCGAAGTTTATCCAACATTGCTGCTACCCTCGACAAGTTTGGCCACCCCTGTATTATGGTATCTCCATTTCGGTTTCAGCACTGAATGAAAACTACGAGAAGGAGGAACTTTTGTTTGTTTATTTTTGTTGGTGGAATATTTTTTTTAAAAACCCCACTATTTATCATAAACCACCAGCGTCATTCCATCGTTTCAGTTTCCACTATTCTCTCAGCGCAAGACATTTTGCTCGCTATGAAGCGCGTGCTTGCTTGAAATCTTCACGAGTCTAATTTCTAGTGACAGAATTACAAGTTTGCGTGACTTCACTTGTTACAAGGGTCACGTGATGCGGAAAAAAATACGAATTACCGGTTTGAAACGGTCGATTTTTTTTTTTTAAACAAAAATGCTTTATGACTAAGCAGCGACAAAAGAGTCCTGTCCAATGTAGAGAGAGAGATACAGAATAAATGGCTCATCAGGAAACCCCTTCCCACAGACCTCCATTTACAATCGATAAAGTAACAGAAACTGCAAAGAAGCTCTAGGCGGTTCTTCATTCTTTCGGGATTCAAGGTTAAAGTCTTTGTCACCTTCATTTTTTTCACCCTTGACCTTTTCTGGTCCTGGCTTTTCTTTCATTTTACATTTTACCTTCAGTATTTAATTTTTTTTTAAATCAAATCGTCACGTGCTTTTTAATCAGTACTGTTTAAAGACAGTGATCTCTAGTAGACAATGTTTAAAGACAGTGATCTCTAGTAGACAATGTTTAAAGACAGTGATCTCTAGTAGACAATGTTTAAAGACAGTGATCTCTAGTAGACAATGTTTAAAGACAGTGATCTCTAGTAGACAATGTTTAAAGACAGTGATCTCTAGTAGACAATGTTTAAAGACAGTGATCTCTAGTAGACAATGTTTAAAGACAGTGATCTCTAGTAGACAATGTTTAAAGACAGTGATCTCTAGTAGACAATGTTTAAGACAGTGATCTCTAGTAGACAATGTTTAAAGACAGTGATCTCTAGTAGACAATGTTTAAAGACAGTGATCTCTAGTAGACAATGTTTACAGACAGTGATCTCTAGTAGACAATGTTTAAAGACAGTGATCTCTAGTGGACAATGTTTACAGACAGTGATCTCTAGTGGACAATGTTTAAAGACAGTGATCTCTAGTAGACAATGTTTAAAGACAGTGATCTCTAGTAGACAATGTTTAAAGACAGTGATCTCTAGTAGACAATGTTTAAAGACAGTGATCTCTAGTAGACAATGTTTAAAGACAGTGATCTCTAGTAGACAATGTTTAAAGACAGTGATCTCTAGTAGACAATGTTTAAAGACAGTGATCTCTAGTAGACAATGTTTAAAGACAGTGATCTCTAGTAGACAATGTTTAAAGACAGTGATCTCTAGTAGACAATGTTTAAAGACAGTGATCTCTAGTAGACAATGTTTAAAGACAGTGATCTCTAGTAGACAATGTTTAAAGACAGTGATCTCTAGTAGACAATGTTTAAAGACAGTGATCTCTAGTGGACGCTGTTTGCAGAGGTGACTTTTATTGGCGATAGTTACCAGGGTCTGCTTAAAATCACTGATTATTGTAGTTTCATCATTTACTGTCCATTTGCATGTTGAATATTTTTTTTCCACATTTTTCCAGGTACTGCATGTCTTTGGATGAGGATAACTAAATTTAATAAATAAATAAATCAGAAACTAGTTTTCGTTTCACTCCGCTTTACATTTCAAAACCTGGTCTATATATTTTAAAAAGTTGGACTGGATTTCAGTTTGTCACAGGATGTCCATGCAATATCCACAGAATCTTTTGGTGATACAATCCAGACTGGAACATGTCAAAAATGACAAAGAAGAAGGGATTTTTTTCTAACTTTCCCCCCAACGAAACTACTATTTCCTAACCCCCCCCCCCCTCCCTCGTCATCCAACAATTCCTAGTGGTTATTGCCGCTGTAAAGCCTGAGACATATTTTTTTCTTCTATTCTTACTACAGCCCTCTCTGTAAGCTTTACTCTTTATAACAAACCTCAGGCGCGTAAAGACATGTAATGTTCTCGTAGCGTAACCTCAAACCAGGGCTTTAACTATAAACGTCTAATATTTTAATGACATAATCTCGAGCTTTGTCTAAAATTTGTTAAATCACCGCGGGACTATTTCGTGATGTTCTTCTTTACTGCTTGTTCAGTTTCATTTCCTTCTTGTTTTACTGCACCTCTCCTCTCCCCAACCTAAATAATAAAAATTGTCTACCTGCACTGCGTCCGTAACGGACACCTCCTCGACAACTTTACACTATGCCTGTCCGCACCGCTTCCGTAATATTGATACCTATAACTTATCAAATTCCCCTCTTCCCCCCCCCCCACTCCTTTTACAAAGCTGCGGCCATTCTTAAATGACAAATGTCAAGTGTCAATGAAGACAGAAATGTTATACTGAAAGAAGTCAGCAGGAGCCCGACAATGACACACTATCATATTGCAGTCTGAAAAACGACGATGGCTTATTACAAGTTCGGTCTTTTCATTTCCGTCGCATGTGCTTTTTGTTAACAGAGGATTAAACAGAGAAAACTTCAGTATTTAGGACACATCATGAGAATTTAGAGAAGAACGTCTTGGAAGAGTACATAATAGGAAAAGGAAAGAGAGGAAGACCAAGGCGAAGATGGCCTGCAGGACATCGTTGATGATCCGCAAATGGATGCATCAGCAGCAGGGCATCTTGCTTACAACCGAGGGGTCTATAGGAGTGCTGTTAGGGAGGCAAAGTTCCGCAAGGGACATGCAAATGACTGACACTGTGCTCTTTATTGCTGATTTAGCCAATGGGCTCGAAGCTACAGAAAACTTGGAAAAAGAAGATTCTCAGAAGTCACTCATGGAATCAAAGGGAGATAAGAATGCACACGTCCGCGTGATCTAGTGGTGGATGAATGTTTGTGTGATGATTCGTGTTATAAGCTCAACAGTCTCTGATCGCCATTCAGGTACGACCTCTCTCTCTCTCTCTCCCTATATATATATATATATATATATATATATATATATATATGTTTAAAGAACAGGTCCGAGCAGGAGTCCAACTCCACGATCTCACATATATACTCCTTGTTTAATCACGTTTCTCGGCGCTCATGTAGGCAGATAAAGACCTCGCATACGTCCATGTCCGCCGTCTTTGCTGTCCTCCCCCTCTGAAAGTACCGGCAAAGAACCTCTCCAATGACACATCCAGTAACCCATACACTGCTAGAAGAACAGCTACGACACACACAGTAACCCATACATTGCTATAAGAAGACTCGATGTGAACAGCTACGACACACCCAGTAACCCATACACTGCTATAAGAAGAACAGCTACGACACACCCAGTAACCCATACATTGCTATAAGAATTCTCGATGTGAACAGCTACGACACACCCAGTAACCCATACAGTGCTATAAGAAGAACAGCTACGACACACCCAGTAACCCATACATTGACACCCAGTAACCCATACACTGCTATAAGAAGACTCGATGTGAACAGCTACGACACACCCAGTAACCCATACACTGCTATAAGAAGACTCGATGTGAACAGCTACGACACACCCAGTAACCCATACACTGCTATAAGAAGAACAGCTACGACACACCCAGTAACCCATACACTGCTATAAGAAGACTCGATGTGAACAGCTACGACACACCCAGTAACCCATACACTGCTATAAGAAGAACAGCTACGACACACCCAGTAACCCATCCATTGCTATAAGAAGACTGGTCGAGTACACGTTAAATGCTGATGACGAAAGGGAAGTTCTGAGGGTATGCTACCAATGCCAGACATGGGCACTGACCAAGAAACAGCAACATAAAATATCTACAAGTGAAATGAGATGTCTAACAAAAGCAGCGAACCTCACTAGGAAGGATAAGCTAAGAAACGACGACATAAGACAACTGGTATGAACTACGCCATGCCTGCAGCACGTGGAGAAACAACAGAAGGACGCACATAGCCAGCCGCGAGGGCCTTCAACTAAAAGAACTACAGGTTCCAGATCAAGAGATCTACCCCGAAAAAAAAGACGGGGCAGATGATGATATAGAAATGCAGATGAAGCCACTGACAACAATTATTGAGGAAAGACTCTGGCGATGTTTGGGACATGTACTCTGAATGACCGACAACTCAGTACCAAAAAATAGCACTAAGATGGACACCACAGGGGAACAGAAGTAAGGGTAGACCATTTGAGACACGGAGAAGAACAACAGAAAGGATGTTGAGCAACAGAGGGCTCACCTGGGCAAGAGCAGAACAAAAGGCAAAGGACAGGCGTTTGCGGAAGCCTCGTGTGCCCTGGGCACTTAAGGTTGAGAGAGAGAGAGAGAGAGAGAGAGAGAATGATGATGATGTTATAGAAACACTTATGAACATCACTGAGGCCACTCACATAGCCCCCCCCAAAAAAAAAAAACTAACTACATCTCCCCTCGACACTTCACGGTACACAAGAGGTAGGATACAGTCAAGTAAGCTTGACGGATGCCTCGTGGTACAGTCAAGTAAGTAAGACGGGTGACTCACGGTACAGTCAAGTAAGTAAGACGGGTGACTCACGGTACAGTCAAGTAAGCTTGACGGATGCCTCGTGGTACAGTCAAGTAAGTAAGACGGGTGACTCACGGTACAGTCAAGTAAGCTTGACGGATGCCTCGTGGTACAGTCAAGTAAGTAAGACGGGTGACTCACGGTACAGTCAAGTAAGTAAGACGGATGCCTCGTGATACAGTCAAGTAAGCTTGACGGATGCCTCGTGGTACAGTCAAGTAAGCAAGACGGGTGACTCACGGTACAGTCAAGTAAGCAAGACGGGTGCCTCACGGTACAGTCAACTAAGTAAGACGGGTGCCTCACAGTACAGTCAAGTAAGCAAGACGGGTGTCTCACAGTACAGTCAAGTAAGTGAGATGGGTGCCTCATGGTACAGTCAAGTAAGTAAGACGGGTGCCTCATGGTACAGTCAAGTAAGTAAGACGGGTGCCTCGTGCCAGACCAAGTTTGGGTGTAGAAACGTGCCGTCTCATTTCTCCTAACCCTGGCTACTCTCAGCTATGCTTAGTCATATTATACGTACCTTGTGGCGTTCGTAGGACCGGCTGGCGTAGTGGTTAGAACACTCATCTAGCAACCAAATAGTCGAGGGTTCGAATCCCCAGCTGAGGGGGGTTTTTTTTCCCGACCAATACGACCCCGAGGTCGACCCAGCCTCGTAAAATGGGTACCAGAGAAAATCAGGGAAGAAAAGGAAGTGACCACCCTACTTCATACTCTGATGGCCCAGCATAATGAGGTCTCTAACGCTTCATCCTGTACAGCATTTGCTATGGGACTATCTTTCTCTGGCACTCGTAACATTTCTACAATATATAAGCCAGTTTGGCCAAAGGCGTGCCAAATTTAAACCAAAAAAAACATGCATATTAAAAACATGACAAATCACCCGATGCAACAGTACTATTTATGTATTTTGATTGTTTTTTTTTATACTGCAATACATAATTAAATTCTGTAATATAATTTCTGCTGAATTTTTTTTAAAAACAAGGTAAATATAAAACTGAAATTGGGCATACAAACCAAAATACGATCAATAAACGACATGAAGAGTATAACAACGAACATTAACTGGTTTAATTACATTATACTCTCACTTTAAAAAAAATAATAAGAAATCACTGTTTAGCAATGAGATCTTCAAAAATCTGTACTCGATATAAAACGAGGCTGATTTTTACACAACAAAACAAAACACATAATTATTTCACACGATGGATCAACTTCACATGACTTGACAACAGCTCCATACAAACAACAGAAAACAGCAGGGGCCCACACAACAGGGCACCGTACAAGCATAGAAATATTTCAAAATGAGAGAACAAGACTTCAGAATCACCTGGACCAACACTAACAAGTTTCCCAGGCACACCATTGGGGGGGGGGGGGGGAGAAAGTTCGTCTTTCAGTGTAGGTCACAAACATTTCCATGTTGGTCACAAGTAATTTAATGTAGGTCAAGGATATTTTCCATGTACATCACCAAAAAAAAACGTTTCAATGTAGGTCACAAACATTTCCATGTTGGTCACAATTAATGTAGGTCAAGGATATTTTCCATGTACATCACCAAAAAAAAACGTTTCAATGTAGGTCACAAACATTTCCATGTTGGTCACAAGTAATTTAATGTAGGTCAATGATATTTTCCATGTACATCACAAAAAAACCGTTTCAATGTAGGTCATAAACATTTCCATGTTGGTAACAGATATTTTCCATGTACATCACCAAAACAAAAAAACAACACGTTTCAATGTAGGTCACAGACATTTTCCACGTACATCGTGTCAATGCAGGTGACAGATCTGAAGCAAGAAAGATGTATTTACTTCAGCTTGGTGACAGAATCCCTGCCCACTGTTTCAAATTCCATTCTGAATTCCGACTCCTACCTCAACTCATCCTAACAAACAACTAGGATCAAATTTTGCTGTTAATTAAATACTTCTAGGAGTAGTGGAGGTGGGGGGAGGTCACCTAGGCCTAAAATCAGTTCATACATTTCATTATCTTTCATAATTTCTATATATAATAATCAGATACATCAGAAAGATGATTTTTTTTTTGGGGGGGGGGGGGGAACGGGACGTCAAATTGAGCAAAAATGACAAAATAAGCTATAAATAAACTGACGCCAAAATGAGGCTACACTGACAAAACATGCCATGAAGCAAAACTGATAAAATACACTTTAAAAAAATAATAAACTAATTAAAAAATAATAATAATTACAAATATCAAAATGAGGTTACAGTGACAAAACAAGCCATAACTCATGGTCTATAAGTGAACTGAATTCTGTCAGCAGGTCTTCTGTCTAGAAACGTATGCATCTTCTACTTCTTGGAAATGTCATGCCCATTTTACTTAGCTCGGTGTGTGTATCAGTTTGTTAATATGAATCTAATCGTATGTGTGTCACGTGAAGTACTCTCCAAGTGCTTTGCTTAGTGTGTCTGTGTGGGGAGTGGGGGAGCCAATGCAGGAGCTGTTTGTGCAGACAGATTTAGCAGAAAGGTTTATGACCACAGACATAAAGGAAATGTCTGAACAGGCATAGAGTGGCTGTAATGACATAGAGTTAGCAGAAAGATTTATGGCCACACACATATAGGAAATGTCTAAACAGGCATAGACTACTTATGCAGACATACAGTTAGGAGAAAGGTTTATGGCCACACATATAGGAAATGTCTGAACAGGCATAGACTACTTATGCAGACATACAGTTAGGAGAAAGGTTTATGGCCACAGACACATAAGAAATGTTTGAACAGACAGAGTTATTTATATAGATGGCAAAATACAGCAAGTATTTAAACAGACACAGACAGAGGAAGAATGTTTATATTGACACAGAGATAGTGTTTGTATGGACTTTGAGACAGAGGAAGAATGCTTATATTGACATAGAGATTGTGTTTGTATGGACTTTGAGACAGAGGAAGAATGCTTATATTGATACAGAGATAGTGTTTGTATGGACTTTAGACAGAGGAAGAATGCTTATACTGACATAGAGATTGTGTTTGTATGGACTTTGAGACAGAGGAAGAATGTTTCTATACACATATATTAACAGGAAGAGCTTTTGCATAGACACAAAGATATAGCAACTGACAACAACAACAACAACAACAACAACAACAAAATTGCATTGCTTATACAGACAACCACAAAACAAAGAAACAACTGGACCTGAGATATTCATCTGAGAAATAACACAACAAAATTATAAGGAAGGCAAGCATCAAAGCATAAAACACCAACTTTCCATTAAAAAAAAAAAAAAAAACATAATGGACAAAAAAAACCCGACATTTTCTGAACCAAAATCAAACTATATTTAGTTCCTAAAAACTAGTCCAGTGTCACAGGCAAGACACACATACAGTCCGTACCTTCAATCGCAAAAAAATAATTCAAATTGTAACTTAACAAGGCATCAATTTAACAGCAAACAAATGAAGCCAATGAGAGCATATATTGCATATATAAAGTAATGCAAAACAAACAAAAAAATAAGAGGGTTTTTTTTTCTTTAAAGCTTAGTATACAAAATAAAATAATTACAAATAATTAGCCGCTAATGCTGAACACCAGAAACAAATTCGATAAATTCATTTAAAACCAACAAGGAAGAAAAGATAAGCACATCATCCTAGAAGAACAGCCATGTTGGCCTGGGCAACAAATCAGATCTGGCAAAGATCTCATGTATTTCATGCTGCTCCCCACAAACAGGCTGTCCACATCTTGTGGAGCTTACGTCACAGCTTGAATCATCTCCACGGTGGTGGAGTCTAATAAGAATATCAAAACGCTGGGTCCTAAGCCAACTCATGCAACCCATTCCTCGATGATTCAAAGCCTACGCATCAAGTCTGACAGGAATGGCTCAAAACAACAACAAAAAAATCAAAATCTGGCAGTCCAAGAAAACATAACTCTCTCAACATGAGAAATCAAGGGGATTCCCAAATTTCATCTGACTTTACTTCCCCTTGTCTTCCAGGTCATATCTGTAACACCTTAATGTTTTTGATCAGTTAGTTCTGATGTCACCTGCCACCCCCCCCCCCTGTAAAGTGGTACAGCCCACTTTGAGAACTGTTGCTTTAAATTTTTAAAAACCAGAGAAAGATCTAACCTATCTCACTTCTCCGACCAAAGTTTTTAAAGAAAGATTTAAAACAACAAAAAGAAAAATGCATACACAATTAAGTTTATGATAAAAGTGTCAAAGACGCCATCTGCCAGAACCCATGCCACAAGATTTTCTCGTACATCACGTACACAGAAACCTAAAACCACAGATAAACACTCCTAGCTTGAGCAAATCTGAGAACAAAAATTTTGATTCTTGAAAACAATGTTTTTTTTTTGTTTTTTTTCATGTCTGAGTGGCAAAGTGGTTAGTGCACTAGCCTCTCATGGTGAAAGTAGGAGTTCAAATCCGGCTGGAGACACCCCAATCACCCGGCTGTAGAAATGGGTACCCGACTTCTTCTGAAGTTGAGGAAGGAAAGATGACCAGGCGTAACACTGACCATATCACCCTCTAGTGTGCTGACAGGTCAAGGAAAATATGGGCACTAACACCATATCCCTATGTGCCTCTAAGGCATGACAGGATTACCTTTACCATCTTAAAAAAACAGTTCCTTACAACTCTGCTGTCACAACAAGCAAAGTTTTTTTCAGCAAAACTGTTGTAAGTAGCTGTTGGCGAGAAGATGTCTCATCTGTACACTGTAGCAGGCCTGTTCTCTCTAATTCTCTTTGTCATTTTTCATTTTCTTGTACCTTAATACATGTACTGTAGGCACCTCCCTAATTATGTTAACAATGCATGAGACATATTCTCTTTTACATACTGTCTGACATACTCTTTTTCTTGTTTATAAGAGATCTCCAACATACTATATCTAATATAGTCTCTCTCTTATGCTAGCACTGTATTTAACATACACCTTGCATCTTATAACACTTATGTAATATCTAACATATTCTCTCTCTCATGTCAACACTGTATTTAACATATTCTCTTTTATGTTAACACTATCTGACATATTCTCTCTCTTGTCTTTGCCCTCCTCATACACTCTGAAGTATTCCAGTATTATGCATCAAACATAATGTTGTCATATCCCCCATTCGGACATTCACAATCTTAAAAAAAAAAAAAACCAAAACCATGTCACAATCAGTTAGGCCTGATTTTATCCTTACATGTTCCCGGAGTCCGCCACGGCTCATGAGCAAGTTTATAATCCGCATAAAACCCGTCTTTATTTTATGAGAGTCACTCTTCTGTCAAGATCATTACATAAACACGATATGGATGACTCATGACGAGGCACAGAAAACAGTTGCCAGGTACAAGTCAAATCTCCAGATTTACACAGAACATACTCACATCTTAACCCTTACCTATCCTGTGTCAAAGACTTCTTAGACAAACCAGTTTTCAGCACTGCCAGTTTTGTACACAAAATTTCTCAGACAAACTGCATCAAAAAACATATTTTATTATTTATAATTTATCCACTGAAAAAAAAAAAAATGTTAATCTGGTCAGTTATCATTTCATACATTAAAATATCTTCAATAAATTTTATATAAAAAATCATAGCACATAGAAGCTGCTTACATTAACATAGAAATTCTTTTATATGACAAATGAAGCTAAAAGAAATGGAACAATGAACTTCTCAGAAACAGTAACGGATTTAAAACACTTTGCACAAAACCATGTGAACTTTACAAGTAAAATAATTTTCTGTATCGATAATTAGGAAGATAAAAAAACCACTGGAATCCATGTATCATCCAGGTTCCGAACAACTGCAATGCTCAGATTTAATCAGCTTCAGGATGTCTTAGAGTCTGTCTGAATTTCAGAATTTGCTATAGTTTAAACAATTAGCGATGACAGTTAAATACAAGTCCAATACATAACAATCTACATATAATGATACATCCACTGCAGGCACAAACATACACTTACTGAGACAGAATCATATGCACATACACATCTACACAAAGACATAGAAAAATTCTCATTTCTCTATACATTTTCTGTGAACTGATAAACATACAGGTACATTCAAAAATGCAAAGCATACATACATCCACATTAATACCTTATGCAGACATGTACACAATTTTCCATATACTCTCTCTTTTTTTTTTTCCACAAACACCTAATCTTCGCTCTTTTTTTTTTTTCACTCTTGCCCAGGTGAGCCCTCTGTCACTCAATATCCTCTCTGTTGTTCTTCTTCATGTCTCCTCACTCTTAATCCTGTTTCCTTGAGGTGCCCATTTCAGTGCTATTTTTCTGGTAATGAGTTTACCAGTCATCCGAAGCATATGCTCCAGCCAACATCTTTCCTCAATAATCGAAATCAATGGCTCCATCTGCATTTCTGCCAGCAAGGTAATACTCTCGTAAAACACACAAGCATACATTTCTCCATATACGTCAACAAAAATATGCTGTGCTCCTAGTACAAACATATGGCCTGTGGTCGCTCTGCATAAAAGTGCTTGTTGAATTCAGTCTGCCACGCCCACACTGCCTGAAAGTTTCATGCAATCTGCCTCTAAGACCAGACAGTTTATGCTTATCTTTAGTGTTAAGTTGGATGTCTGGGTGACATATTGATTAATGTGCTGGTCTTTCACATGAAGGTCAGTGGTTTGAGCCTGGCTGCAGGCACCCTGTCACTCAAGCTGTTAAAATTAGCACCTGGGTCCTCATAGAACAGAGGAAGGGAAAGCTGGTCACATCTGTCTCTAATCTCCACCCAGGCCAAAAGAAAATATGGGCACTAAGACCATTTCCCACAGGTGCCTCTACTGCATGACTTGAGAATCAGATTCAGGTGAGGTTGAGGTTACTTTAGGATTAGGTTCCGGTGAGGTAAGGTTAAAGGCCACTTGATTATTAAAATAGTTTCTTGCACATCTTTATATCAGAATGCTCAGACACGAAAGGTTTTTATTAAAAATACATAAATTTTTTTTAATTAACGACTTCCTGGAAAAGAATGTACAAATAACATAAAAGATACCAGAGACAAAAGAAAAAAACCCATAGAAATGATAATAAGAATAACAAAACTGCATATCAGGAAATATTAGCCCCATCACAGTCAGACTTCCGGAGCTACTGTCTCATGCTCAGCTGGAAATATTGGAATGTATTTTAGCTTTTGTTTACAGCCAACAGAGGATCTTATGTACATAAAACAGAAAGTTACACAAGCAAGGTCAATCAAACAACAAACATATACTCATATTATGTTAGAAGTTGATAAAGAAAACGTAATGTACCATAAGACCAAAAGAAAAAAAAAACATACAGATCACATGTATCACATAATATTACTCATCTCAGTAATGTACAGACAGTGGACATACAAATATGGAAGTAAAAAAACATCCAGTCGGCATACATCATTGAAAATGTACTTCCACAAGGGGGTGTGGAGATAAGATTACAGAACATATACTCCAAGAGTGACCAACATATGCAGGTCTATATAACAAAACTATGGCCGAAGGGACTAGACCAGTGACAGTGGTTATGGGACCTCCAGAAACTGGACAACAGGGGTCCAGGCACTCCAACGTGTGCTCTGTAATCACACGTCATCACGACCCCCAGTCAAACCCTGTGGCCTGAGACACCAGGACAGAGGCAGAACTCTCCACGCAACCTGATCCCATCTCTCTTTCTCCTGGGTCTCCAAGAAATGGGTCATGCTAAACCTCACACCCAGATACTAGGATGTGGTCCACAGTTTTCCCCCAGGACTTCATGACAGTCCAAGATTCTGCCACCTTGTATAAGTCCCATATTGTCTTCCGTTGTGTACAAAAAGTACCCCTCATGCACTGTCCTCTCATTTACTTATCACCACACAAATATTCTTATATCTTATATTCTTCCCGTGCCGTTAAACATCACATAGGTACTTCGTCAATTTTTCCTGTTTTCGGCGACCTTTTCAACCTCATCGAGGGATTTTATATCTATTAATTTGGCCTCTTTTAACAATGTCCTCTTTAGAGTTTCACATGGTCTGCCTCTTTTTCTCTGGCCTGTTGTGTTCCACTTGATAGCTTGTTTTGGGATTCTCTGATCGTTTCTTCTTATCAAGTGACCAACATATGTCCATCTCCTTTTCCTGATCACCCATGAGACCGGTTGTTGTTCAGTCATCTGTCTTATCTCTGCGTTGTTCTTGAATTCATTCCACTTAATGCTGAGTATTCTCCTTAGGCATTTGTTTTCAAAAGAGTCTAATTTCTTGTCTATTTCTTTAGTTGTTTTCCAGCTTTCGCATGCATAAATGAGGGTGGATATAACACTTGAATTGAATAGTCTTAACTCGGTTTTTTAGATTATAACCTTTGAATGCCACATGTTCTCAAGATTCTAGAAGATCGATGCTGCTTTTACAATTCTAACTTCCTTATTTATACACAAATATACAACATCCTAATTCACAATATCAAGCCAAAGGCAATCACTCTCCACTGAACCCACAAAACTTCATTTCTGTACAGTAAGTACAGGAGTTTAGAAGAATTCTCTTCTTTCTAAACAACTTTATCTTCTGTAAAATAGCCTCTACAATGATAGCTGTTACAGAGAAATGTGCACAGGAGGGGGAACAGCTTATGAGAAGCAACAGATACATAAGACAGTGCTATGTATTACCACTAGGTCTGCTGATATAGAAATGCACCAGATACATAAGACAATGTTATGTATTACCATCAACTTTACCAATATAGAAATGTAGCAGATACATAAGATAATGTTATGTAT
Source organism: Achatina immaculata (assembly GCA_009760885.1). Classification (NCBI taxonomy): domain Eukaryota; kingdom Metazoa; phylum Mollusca; class Gastropoda; order Stylommatophora; family Achatinidae; genus Lissachatina; species Lissachatina immaculata. The sequence continues at coordinate 10,177,252 of CM019711.1, forward strand.
TACCATCAACTTTACCAATATAGAAATGTTGCAGATACATAAGATAATGTTATGTATTACCATCAACTTTACCAATATAGAAATGTTGCAGATACATAAGATAATGTTATGTATTACCATCAACTTTACCAATATAGAAATGTTGCAGATACATAAGATAGTGCTATGTATTACCATCAACTTTACCAATATAGAAATGTTGCAGATACATAAGATAATGTTATGTATTACCATCAACTTTACCAATATAGAAATGTTGCAGATACATAAGATAATGTTATGTATTACCATCAACTTTACAATATAGAAATGTTGCAGATACATAAGATAATGTTATGTATTACCATCAACTTTACCAATATAGAAATGTTGCAGATACATAAGATAATGTTATGTATTACCATCAACTTTACCAATATAGAAATGTTGCAGATACATAAGATAATGTTATGTATTACCATCAACTTTACCAATATAGAAATGTTGCAGATACATAAGATAATGTTATGTATTACCATCAACTTTACCAATATAGAAATGTTGCAGATACATAAGATAATGTTATGTATTACCACTAGTTCTGCTGATATAGGGGAAAAAAAAAGAAAAGAAAAAGGCAGAAACTACATAAAATATCAAAGTACATCATGCCATACACTGAAAAGTATAATCCGACTATTGAAACTGTTACAGGTGGAAAAAAAGAAATGAAAAATTATAAATCTTTCTCTGCTGTACAAGTGTCAGTACACTATGAATTTTGTACACGTAAAGATTTGGACATCTGGGGGGGGGGGGGGGGGGGGGGAGGGAGGAAGATGTTAACCCCTACAACTGATTAGCAAACTTGTTCCTCTCCAAGGGACATCACCGACCTAAGCTGTTACAAACAGAACTGAATTATACAAACTTCTTGCAGTTTGGAATGGTATCATCTCAACATCTAAAAACTCTACTCATGACAAGCTTCATGTGACTGCAACATCAATTAGGTCAGGGTTACTCAAAACAGCTGTATGGTCCCTTCCTCTCTCTCTCTCTCTCTGGGGAATATGTAAAATGTCTGTGGGCCAGAAAAAAAAAAGTTCACTTAATATTTTTATTATGTAACAAGGCTGGTGAGAAGATTTATACATGTCTGTACAAGGGGAGAGAAATATGGAAAATGTTAACCAAAAAAAGCAAGAAAAAAAAAAGCCCCCAGCCAGACAAAGGTTGAGAAGCCTTAGATTAATCCATGCTCCACATCACACTTTCTCATCATCATCATCATCTTTATTGCCTTTCACTCCTTTGAGAGCATAGCCCACAGATAACGGCTCTCCAGTCATCCCTGTTCTTGGAATTATTCTCTGCTTCCTTCCATGTATATCCTTTGTCTCTGTGCACTGTCATAATTTTTTTTCCAAGTAAGTCTAGGTCTTCCTACAGCTCAGAGGGTGTGGCACTGATGCTATCCAGAGAGTCTCAGAGAGCACTGATGAGCTGGGAGGCAGTTAGCTCAAGGATAATTACAGCCTGCTTCTCAACAAAGAAGAAGGATATTAAGTTGAATATCATCCAGGTATACGTGCCAATAAATGACGCAGAAGAGGTAGTAAAGGATGAACTCTACAACACATTGCAGGAAATCCTAGACACTTCCCCACAGCCCTTAATATTACAAAATAAGTTGAACTAATCTTTAAACAAAACTAACATATGGTCCTTGCACCTCCTCCACTGTTCCAGAAAATTTCCCTCACAAATCCCAGTCTTTTGTATCAGGTCAGGTGAGCCTCACAGTTTTTTTCCTATACCACTGCTGATAGGAATGGCCAGGCTCTCTGTCTTGAGTCGTGAAGCTCCTTGCACACTAGCAGTACACTGACAGATGTCTGCAGACTGTTCACAGTACCACACATAATCATCAAGGGCAGGCTATAAAACACCAGCTCTTCCAATTCACGGAAATCACTTCAAAGGAAACTTTAGAGTGTTTGCTAGTACATGGTTTACCTTCCAGTCAAAAAAACCATCACTGTAAAACTGCACAGTCACTGAAATGAGGATCTCATGCAAACCGGCGCCTAGAGATCTCATAAAAATCCATAGAAAAAAATGTGATAAGTTGAATAAACATTATACAATTTCACAATATATGACTAAATTATCAATTCTGTTTACATGAAATAATGTCACAAATACTTTCAGAAACTAACAAAAAGAGGAAAAAACCATAAGAATTATTTTAAGTTGCAGCTGCTGATTAGCAAATTTATAAAATGGTGCTGATAATACATAAGTGCTATTAATAACAAGAAAATGTTTAACAAAAGAATGAAAAACAAAAAAAAAAGAAGCAAACCTGAAAGCTCATTTATACTCGGTATGGAACAGATTTATAGAAACTGTTAGTGGCTACACTTCTACTTTCAGGATTATGACAATAATCCACCTAACTATATCTGTCAGTGCAGAAACAGTCCTTCACACAAAAAAATAAAAAACATACATAAAAGCTACCAAAAGTTGCAAATTACCCTCAATGTCTCAATCAAATGTAGAGATCTAATAATCTTATTCACTAATAAACAATTATCTCGACGTACAAACTTTAAATCCTTCTGTATGTTGCTTTCTTAAAAAAAAATGTCCACATTTTCAGACATCACCTTATGTCAAATTCTGAGTATCACATAATACCCCAAGAAATTTTCTAATAAAATATTAACTGTTTCTTTTAATCTACATAGAAAATGATTATTAATTATTTTTTAAAATTAATCACCCAATCAGCTTATAGTGAATCATTTTGCCCTGCCTGTAAACCATATTATAGCCCAATACAAGTAACATTGCACTGACTGAGTAAATAGTCCAATCTTTAACATACAATAACCACAAGTCATTTTTAACATACAATAATCCTAAGCCATTTTTAACATACAATAATCCCTAATCATCATTAACATACAACCCCAAGCCACTTTTAACATACAATAATTCCAAGCCATTTTTAACATATGATAACTCCAAGCCATTTTTAACATACAATAACCCCAAGCAATCCTTAATATACAAATACCCCAAGTCATTTTAAACATACAATAATCCCAAATCATCATTAACATACAATAACCCCAAGCCATTTTTTACATACAATAATCCCAAGTCACCTTTAACATACAATAACCTTAAGCCATTTTTAACATACAACAATCCCAAATCACCTTTAACATACAATAAACCTAAGCCATCTTTAACATACAAATAACCTTAAGTCATCTTTTAAGATACAATAACCCTAAGCCACCTTTAACATACAAATCACCCTAAGCCACCTTTAACATAGAATAACCCTAAGTCATCTTTTAACATACAATAACCCTAAGTCACCTTTTTAACATACAATAACCCTAATCATCTTAAACATGCAATAACCCAAAGTTATCTTTAACATACAATAACCCTGTCACCTTTAACATACAACAACCCCAAGCCATCTTTAAAACATACAACAACCCCAAGCCATCTTTAAAACATACAACAACCCCAAGTTATGCAGCCATCATTGCAGACCAACATTCACTCCAAACTACCAAACAATGCACCCCATCCCACATGCATGAACACATAGACAGACACACCCACTCACATCAGCATTTCTCTCTCTCTCAAACACATACAAAAGAAAACATACACAATGAAACAGAAATCAAATGGGAGGGCAAGTACACTTCAATCACACCATCTCACATTGACACAGCCATGCATTATTCCACTAAAATAATTCTTCAGCAAAAAACTTTACATATAATTGTATGAGTTTCAGACAGCAATTCCTCTCTAACGATCATGCTAAATTCAGTTTTTCAAGTAATCAAACACGTAATATATATATATACTTTAAACATACTCAGCATCTCTTTGGATTTCTAGTTACGGAGACTTTTGCTTATACAATATCTTGTAGATACAAAAAAATGTCATAATTTTCTAAATCTCAAATGAAAAAGTGTCAAAGAAAGAGACTTTGTGAATATTAACATACGGAAATTTGTTGATGAACAAAACTATATGTAAATATATGCAGCATATGCAGCAATGCGATATATAAATATACTCAGTAATATGATATTTCAATTATCAGAATTGTGTAATTCTTGGGAAGTAATGAAAAGGGCTGCAGAGGAGACAATTGGGGCCTGAATATCTTATCTTATATCCTTCCCGTGCCGTTAAGTGTCACATAGGGCTCGCAAAGTAGTTCGCCAATTTTTCCTGTCTTCGGCGAGTCTTTCAACCTCATCAAAGGATTTTATGCCTGTTAATTTCGCCTCTCTTAATAATGTCCTCTTCAGAGTTTCACGCAGTCTGCCTCTTTTTCTTCGGCCCTGAATATCACTGACACTTTAAATACTACACTCACTGTGGCAGCCATCCTGACTCAATGATGGGGGTATTTTCAAACTGCACACCATTCTGCAAAGGTTCAGCCACACGAACAAATGACGGTTTTCAATATCTTAATCACAGGAAAGACAATCAAACCTGCTATTTACACACATGTTCTGGGAATATCAACACCAAAACAATGTTTGGTAGTTAAACACGTGTGATGAAATGAAACAACATGGCAGCCTAAAGATTGTTAAGAGGTACTATTACACGGCACAAAACTTACAATGATGGATCTTTCATTTGAACTTATATTTTTGTGTTCTATCATAATTAAAATGAAAACAAGCATTCCATAACTTTACAGTCTGTCAAATACTTTAAGAATCAGTGTTAACATTTTTTAAAAACACCATTCTTAATATTTAACAAACTTACAATAAATTAACTTCAAATGAGAAAAAAAAAAAAATAGGTCTAACATTAATTTTCCTAAAACACTATCATTAAAAGTTAACTTTCAAACAGCAGCAGGAAGTAAAGAACTTAACAGTCACTGGAAAATTCAAAGTCTGGGAAAAAAAGGGGGGGGGGGGCCTAAAAGAGAAATGTCCTGACAGCTCTGGACAAACCAGAGTCTGACTGACGACATCAAAGGTCGCACAAAACGTCAAAGTATGACTGTCCATGCCACCTTCAACAACACTCGATGATGACTGTGATAACCAAGCACAAATTTCATTAGCTTCCATCACATCAAAAACATAAGGAAAACCTCCTTTTTTTTTTTTTTTAACAGTCTCTCAAACAGTGCTTCACAAACAATTTTTAGGCTTGCCACTCCCTTGTCTCCCTGGCCACATTCTAAGAACCCCTAAAAATGTTTATTTTTTTCTCCATAAAGTTGGCCCCAACGCCCCTTGCTATTTCTTTTCCCTGCTACCTCCTATCTTGCATCTTCCCTTTACTCGAAGAGTAAAGTTGGAGTACTACCCATTCTGGAAATCGCCAATAAAAGCAATTAAAATAAGTAAAAACAAACAAAACAAAAAAAAATTACGAGGCAATAACTTCATTTTTACAACAACAACAAAAAAAAAAAATCTGGAAGCGCAGACAACAAAATTATAACTTTGTAATGGACTACTAAAAAAAAAGATGTGTATGCGAAACCAAATTTGAATGTTGAGAAACTGTTGGAGATTAAGTTCTCACATCATTTGAGGCTGAGCACGAAAAATTTGTGAGTTCATGGAAGAAGAAGAAAAAAAAAAAAAGGTCTAACATTAATTTTCCTAAAACACTATCATTAAAAGTTAACTTTCGAACAGCAGCAGGAAGTAAAGAACTTAACAGTCACCAGAAAATTCAAAGTCTGGGGAAAAAAAGGGGGGGGGGGGCCTAAAAGAGAAATGTCCTAACAGCTCTGGACAAACCAGAGTCTGACTGACGACATCAAAGGTCGCACAAAACGTCAAAGTATGACCGTCCATGCCACCTTCAACAACACTCAATGATGACTGTGATAACCAAGCACAAATTTCATTAGCTTCCATCACATCAAAAACATAAGTAAAACCTCCTTTTTTTTTTTTTTTAACAGTCTCTCAAACAGTGCTTCACAAACAATTTTTAGGCTTGCCACTCCCTTGTCTCCCTGGCCACATTCTAAGAACCCCTAAAAATGTTTATCTTTTTCTCCATAAAGTTGGCCCCAACGCCCCTTGCTATTTCTTTTCCCTGCTACCTCCTATCTTGCATCTTCCCTTTACTCGAAGAGTAAAGTTGGAGTACCACCCATTCTGGAAATCGCCAATAAAAGCAATTAAAATAAGTAAAAACAAACAAAACAAAAGAAAATTATGAGGCAATAACTTCATTTTTACAACAACAAAAAAAAAAAATCTGGAAGCGCAGACAACAAAATTATAACTTTGTAATGGACTACTAAAAAAAAAAGATGTGTATGCGAAACCAAATTTGAATGTTGAGAAACTGTTGGAGATTAAGTTCTCACATCATTTGAGGCTGAGCACGAAAAATTTGTGAGTTCATGGAAGAAGAAGAAAAAAAAAAAAAATACATGGTCAAAAACATAGCTTATGTCCCACAAAAATAACTTATGTCAAGATGTAATTCATATTTGTCAAGAATATTATGTTCCATATTTGTGGTCACTTTAGTTTCACTCTGCATATGTCTTATATTTTTATTTTAACATATTGCATATTATATTTTGCTGATTGTTTTGCCTGAGGAAGACTTAAGTTGAAGTATTACATTCTTGTGTTTGGTAACTAAATAAAGTCTCTCCTAACTCTCCTACACCAGCATCTCAGGGTGAGGTTGCTCTAGTCCAGACAGACTGTCACAACAGTTACTCAAATTGTTGCTCTTCAAGCCCAGACAGTAGCACCACAGTTGCTCAAATTGTTGCTCTTCAAGCCCAGACAGTAGCACCACAGTTGCTCAAATTGTTGCTCTTCAAGCCCAGACAGTAGCACCACAGTTGCTCAAATTGTTGCTCTTCAAGCCCAGACAGTAGCACCACAGTTGCTCAAATTGTTGCTCTTCAAGCCCAGACAGTAGCACCACAGTTGCTCAAATTGTTGCTCTTCAAGCCCAGACAGTAGCACCACAGTTGCTCAAATTGTTGCTCTTCAAGCCCAGACAGTAGCACCACAGTTGCTCAAATTGTTGCTCTTCAAGCCCAGACAGTAGCACCACAGTTGCTCAAATTGTTGCTCTTCAAGCCCAGACAGTAGCACCACAGTTGCTCAAATTGTTGCTCTTCAAGCCCAGACAGTAGCACCACAGTTGCTCAAATTGTTGCTCTTCAAGCCCAGACAGTAGCACCACAGTTGCTCAAATTGTTGCTCTTCAAGCCCAGACAGTAGCACCACAGTTGTTCAGCTGTAAAACTGGATACCTGGCTTGGTTCTTCTTGGAGCTGGCAAGGTGAAGGTTTAAAGATGTGATGCTAACCACATCACCCTCTAGTATGCCAACTGGTCAAGGAAAACATGTGCACAAACATCAGATCCCTCTAGACCCTCCATGTCCTGGCAGGATTACCTTTAACAATTAATGTCTCTAAGAACTATTACATTTTTTTCCCACAATAGATTAATTAAGCCCGTTTTTTGCAGCTATTCTCTTCTTCTTCTTCAAATACTTTCAGGTGTCAACTTGGATATCCCCAAAGAATGCTGTCATTCATCTTAGGCTGTCAAGATAACCCAACAGCTTGTCATGGACTGATACAGGTGACAGTCAAATGTGTTGTCTTGGTTCCTCAAATGAAGGGCAGTTCTGTAGCAGGTGCATTCATCGGTTGTGCCTGTACTGGCCTGTTAAACATGTGGTGCGTCTCAATCCACTGTGGCCTATTCTGAGGTTAAAGATTCCAACTTGTTCTTCTCTGCTGAGCTGGTAGTAGAAGGCATCATTCTTCTAGTGTCCTGGCTGCCCTTTTTCCTATGTGTTCTTTTATTTGGCTTTCATCAGCACTCTTTGGCTTCATTAAATGACAGCCCTGTGCCAACCTGGGGGAGCTCTCCACCAACCTCTCATTGCAAATGCATTGGCTTTCTCATTTCTTTGGATACTACAGTGAGATGGTATCCGCTCGTGTAAAGATTTGCAACATGTTATACAGGGTCTTGATCTGCAGCCATAATAAACTTTAGAAATGTAATAGAATTCTCAATATGTGAATTTTAAGGAATTTTGTAGGAAGACAACAGGTCTAGCAACTCAGAAACAACACCCTGTACCCACCATTTCTAAATCAACAAGCTGAAAACTAAATATGAAAGATGACATAATGTGTCAAAAGTTGACCAGCCCAGTTGTCAGACATGAACATGAGTCAACATTTATAAACGTCACAATCAACAAGGTGGCATGGAAGTCAGAAGAAAGTCAATATGTGGTATGCACAGATCTGATTTTAACAAGTTTACAATCTTATGAATTTGATTATTAACTGCAAGTGTAGATGTCATGAATATATGTATTACATTTCACCAATAAATAATTGCAACTAAATGGATTTTTAATGTGTAAATATTGATTGCTCCATTGTCTCTGTGTCTCCAAACAATGCCATCATTCAACAATGAACGAATAAAGAACAATTCATGAACATTACAATGACCAAACTGATAAACCGAAAATTTTGTTACATTTTCTAAAACACCTAACACCATATGATGTCAATACCATACCAGAAAAAAAAACATGATATTGGCATAAACAACAGTTATTGGCGACGGGTATATAAAATATAAATTTAACGCAATTCACTGTTATGACTTGACCTGAAAACAACGCGATGAAACTTTCCGTTATCAGTCCAAACAAATGCACCTCAAAGCCTTTCATGATACAGCTACACAAAAACAAACTTCGTTCCATCACTCTGCAGTCGAATAAAATAAGTGTTAAATGCAGTCCCAAAAAAATCGCAGAAATTTTGTATTCACACACAAAAAGATCAGCACTGGCCTCGCTACAGCACACTGTGCCAGGTTGGAAGTCTGAAAAAAACTTCAAAAAGAAACAATAAATGACTCGAAGCCTATCATGCCCTGGACAAAAATGCTCTGAAATTTGTGCATGCATTTAAAATAAGAAATCTCATTAAAAAATTGGCACATGTTTCAAGAAAGGTTTTACTGTCAGCGTATCCAAGTCAGTTTCCGCAAACCTGGCGCATCTATTTTTTTCCTTGTAATTATACATTCATACTTATAATAGATACAACGAGAGTCCCTCACAGTCAAATCAACAGCGTGATGTTTGCTCATCCTATCGAGCCCAGGTTTCAAATTATAATTACTTCACTACTACCTTCAAGGCAATTTACACCAGAGCACAGTCTCATTATGGCCTTTGTCCTTAATCTCAAGAAACTTATTTTTCATGGCTTTTCATTCCACAATTTTCACACTCTTTTTCTTTATGATCATAACTATACATAACTAACATACAATGAGTTAGCCGCCAACGTGGCAGGAAAGACAAAAAAAAAAACCAGCTAATTCATGATTTATCACTTCTGATTCGGTAAGACATTTTCACGTCATTCTTCACTTAACGGATGCCGGATTGACTCCCTTGACAGGAAGTGGATGAGCTTCCGTATTGAGGACCCATTTGTCGAAGGGCAAAAGCGTATCTTCTGAGAATATGAGGTACAGGTATTTGAGCGTTTCAGCCAAGAAGAAGCTCTGCTGGACATCGTCTTGTTGCGGATTTGGCTGATACACGTCTCGTATACCCGTGTATCCTCCCTCTACTCTGCAGTGTTTCTCCAGGGCCTGTTGAAGCATTCAAGAAAGGTGTGAAATACAGTGAAACCTTGGGACACAAAACATGCAAGTCTTTATAAGCTTTAGTTTGCTAACTCTAACAAACAGAACAGCTTGCAGATATCTTAATAAGCTGTGATCTCTCAGTCCTCACACACAACACAGCTTATACACAGTGCATGGCATTATCCCTCACACAACACAGCTTGTACACAGTGCATGGCATTATCCCTCACACAACACAGCTTGTACACAGTGCATGGCATTATCCCTCACACAACACAGCTTGTACACAGTGCATGGCATTATCCCTCACACAACACAGCTTGTACACAGTGCATGGCATTATCCCTCACACAACACAGCTTGTACACAGTGCATGGCATTATCCCTCACACAACACAGCTTGTACACAGTGCATGGCATTATCCCTCACACAACACAGCTTGTACACAGTGCATGGCACTATCCCTCACACAACACAATTTGTACACAGCGCATGGCATTATCCCAAAAAGTTTTCCAATATCTATTTGATGTCGACTACATGCCTCCATGAATCATAAAACTTAAAAAGTTATTTTAGACTGCTCTTACACACACCGAACTCATTATTCTGAATAGTAATTAAATTTTTGTTTGGTAGACGGTCATTTTAATAGGACTTGAAATTAACAAGGACAAAACAAAAATAATGAAAATTCCCATTAATCAAAATGGAAAAATACACATAGAAGGGACAGATATTGAAGAAGTCAATCAATTTGCATACCTTGGCAGCTACATAGACCAGGATGGTGACACTAGAAAGGAAGTTAGAATCAGAATTGCAAAAGCAGCATTGATCTTCAAGAACCTTGAGAACATACGGAATTCAAAAGTTATAAGCACAAAAACCAAGTTAAGACTACTCAATTCAAATGTAATATCCACCCTCATTTATGCATGTGAAAGCTGGAAAACAACTAAAGAAACAGACAAGAAATTAGACTCTTTTGAAAACAAATGCCTAAGGAAAATACTCAGCATCAAGTGGAATGAATTCAAGAACAACGCAGAGATAAGACAGATGAATGAACAACAACCAGTCTCATGGGTGATCAGGAAAAGGAGATGGACATATATTGGTCACTTGATGAGAAGAAATGATCAGAGAATTCCAAAACAAGCTATCAAGTGGAACACAACAGGCCAAAGAAAAAGAGGCAGATTGCATGAAACTCTGATTAGGTCATTGTTAAGAGAGGCCAAATTAACATGCATAAAATCCCTTGATGAGGTTGAAAGACTTGCCGAAGACAAGAAAAAATTGGTGAACTACTTTGCAAGCCCTATGTGACGTTTAACAGCACGGGAAGGATATAAGATATATAAGATAAGACAGTCATTTATATGCGTATGTAGGTAGTCATTTATATATGTATGTAGTTAGTAATTTTATGTGTATGTATGTAGTTACTTTATTATTAATTATGTTTGTTATATGAGCAGCATATTTGTAGAATGTCTGGAACAGAGTGAATGTTGTATGATAAAGGGCAGAATGTCAGACGGGCCCATATGCCCAATTCTTAACCCTTTTGAATTAAAGATCAATCAATCAATCAATCCCCTTCACATCACAGCTCTTACACAGTATATGGTCTTAGCCCTCGTACAACTTGTACACAGTATATGGTCATAGCCCTCATACAAGTTGTACACATTATATGGTCTTAGCCCTCAAACAACTTGTACACAGTACATGGTCTTAGCCCTCACACAATTTGTACATAGTACAGTCTTAGCCCTCACACAACATGTACATAGTACATGGCCTTAGCCCTCACACAACTTGTACACAGTACATGGTCTTAGTCCTCACATAACTTGTACATAGTACATAGTCTTAGCCCTCACACAATGCAGCTTGTATGCAGTACATTGTCTCAACCCTCACACATAATTTGGGTTGTATGCAGTACATTGTCTCAGCCCTCACACACAACATGGCTTGTACACAGTACATAGTCTCAGTCCTCACATGACAGCTTATACACAGTACATGGTTTTAACCTCCACACACAGCATGGCTTGTACATACAGTACATTATTTTAGTACCCAATAGTTTTTTTAAAATACAGCATATGATCAAAAAGTATATAGACTGAATGCATAGATCCAGAACCGACTGACACAACTGGAAGGAAATTGGCACAGGCTGGCCTTGACAACTGGAAAAACTGAGGGAAGAAGAGACAGAGGAAGACAGAGAGAGAAGTTACTGGATGGGCTGTCAGTGTGGCTAGGAAGATAGTCACTGGCGGACCTCATAATCAAGTCTAAAGACAGGGAACTGAGGAGAGAAATTATCGCCTATGCCACATGGCACGGCACTTGATTGACTGGCCTTGGCACAAACCGCAAATATGGCATAAGTTATATCTCCCCCACCTTGTCTACAGCTTTGTTCTTACGTATCTGAATCTGTTCAATGCAACTGTCATGTCAGAAAAACTGGATTAAAAAAGACAGGCCCATATTTTGGCTGCTCGTGACCTGCCTGAATGTGTGGAAAATGGCAAAAACTTTTTAAAAATAATCATAACTGGTGATGAATCATGGGTTTATGGGTAGACTCTGAAACTAAGGACCAGTCTTCACAGTGGAAGACCCTCACATTTCCTGACCCAAAAAGCACAACAGATCCCCAGCAATTTCAAGACAATGCTGACTACTTTTTTCGCTTACAATGGAATTGTGCATCGTGAATACTCTCCATCACGTCAGACAATGAACAAAGAATACCACTGTGATGTTTCGCGGCATCTGAGGGATGCAGCTCATCACAAAAAGCCACTGCATGAGAGCTGTGAGTGGCAACTCCACCAAGACAACATGCCTGCCCATCCATCACAACTTGTGCAGCAGTTTCTTGCTGAGCGCCGCATGGTTTTAGCAACCATGTTTCCCTGATATCACTCCCTGTGATGTTTTTCTATTTGCAAAAAATAAAATACCACATGAAAGGGAAAAAAAGATTTCAGTATGTCGAGAAGAAACAACAGAATGCAACGAGACATCTATCCCCCTTATCAAAAGATGACTTCAAAAGATGCTTCAAGCAATGGAAACAGCGTGGGGCTGAGTGTGCTGCTTCTGAAGAAGATTATTTCAAAGGTGATTAAATTACAGATCAGTAACTCTTTTTATGAATCCAGTCTGGATACTTTTTGATCGCCCCTCGCATACAGTCTTAATTAGGTTTTTTGCTTTTGCCAACCCTAAAAGACAGCACTGATAGTCAGCATATAGTCTTAATGAGTTATGACTTGCTAGCCCTAACAAACAACATAGCTTTAGATAATAGTCTTAGTAACCCACTGTTCGTTCTGCCATAGCTTATTATGCATCTTTTTTCGTGGCCTTAAAAAGCAAGCAGTGTATAGTAGTCTTAATAAACTACACTTTGTTAGATTTTTAAAAATGAGTCATCTTTTAGTAGTCATTTCTGCTCTCAAAGTATTTGATAAAACATAATATAATAAATAAAAGCAAAAAATCAGAAGATAAATAAAATGAAAAAAAAATAATAAACGAGTAAGGTTAAAAAAAAAACATTAAAGAAATGAAGAAATAGCACATTAAACAAAGGAAAAGATCAATTAACCTGGTGAAATGATTAATGAAAGAAAAAAAAAAAGTACAACATGATGAAAACAATTAAATGTATCGAAACTAAATGAGATATTAAAACCATCAATCTGACCTGTACCATATCCCAAGCCCAGTCTCTATACATCTGCTTCTTAGTCAGGCGCCACATGTAGTACCAGCCTTCCAACACTTCTGGCCGCAGGATGTAATATTTCTCATTCTGACGGATGGCCTTGGCCTCAGTTGACCCCTCGAAGCGGAAAGATTCTGGACCTAGCCCAATGGCTAAGAAAAGTATTTTTGTTTCATGATATTGTTCTACAAACACCACCACATGATGACTATCACATGCTAAACAGAAAGGAACAAGTCACCATTTTCCATCTCCAAACAGGACACAGCCAACTCCCAAGTCATATGTATACAAAATTTAAGGTTGGTACTACTACTCTTTGTACATGTGCCCAAACTGTGGAATCTCCAAAATTGCACAAACTACGAGACACTGAGAAGTAATTACTGGCCCAGTGAAACCACTAAAGAAGATAAGCTTTATGGTTCCATACATGAATTACAAAAAAACAGTAAAATTTATCCAAGAGACAGGACTGCAGATATAGACAGATGATGCGTACAAAGAAGAAGAAGATATTGTTCTAAAAGTGGTCAGCGGATCATTGCAACAAATTCGGCTAATAAAGATATCACTGACTCCTACAAGATGAATATGGGAATTTTATGTTAACTTGACTTTTTTCCTCCAATCCCTGGGTTACAGGTTTTCACTCTCTTTAAGTCACGGCAGATAGAGGAATGTAAAGGTCTTTGTTGTTCTATACCCCCTTACTGTATGTCGATGCTAGAGGACTTTGGTGGTATCCAGTTCTTCTGTAGATCTTTCAATGAACTGCAGGTCAATAGGTAGTGTTCCACGGCTTCTTTTTCTTGTCTGTTGCAATGCTATCAGTATGTGGTCGGTGATCACTCTGTGCATGTGCTTACTGAGGAGGACATGTCACGCGTGCAGCCTGCAGATTCTATGCTGAAAGACAACATGTTTGTGGATTTTTTAATCCATCTATTCCCCCCCCCCACAGGAGAAATACCAACCTGATGATACTCTCTAACACTTTTATTTGGTTTCATAGCACTATCATCTCAACTCAATGCTAGAATTTGTAAGCACTGAGCTTTGTCACGCTCTAAACATGTCACTTTGGGGTCAAAATTCTCTGTCTGGCTGAAAAATGCCACAAGCTAAATCTGGCTACTTCCTGTGAATGAGGCTAACCCGTAACTGTTACTGCTGTTGTAAAAACTCTCTCTCTCTCTCTGGGAACTCACCTGCAAGTCTTTATCTTTGAATAAAAACAACAGATAAAATAGGAATTAAGACATGCTGCCTTTATATTTACTTGCTGGAGTGGATCTAAGAAACTATTTCTCATAAAACTTCACTATTGCGGGAACAAGGTCAGTACTTAAATCAGGTAGTTGTGTCACAACAGCCTGTTGCCAAAACTCTTCACAGAGACAGACCTGGTCCCCAAAAACCTTTGGCTTACAAAGACAACTTTGGGAAAAGTGAAGAACATATTAACAAATCAAAAACTGCCATTGGCAATAAGAAAAAAAGGTTCTAAGATGCTATATAGAACCTATCCTACTTTATGCAACTGAAAACATGGACTATGAATAAACAATTAGAATGAAGAATAACAGCTACAGAAATGTGGTTCTTAAGAAGGATGCTTCGCATATCATGAACAGCCAGAAAGACAAAAGTATTACAGCAGACAAAGGAATATCTCAAACTAGCACCGTACATAAAAAAAAAAAGACATTCTAAGTTTCTCGGACGCATCAGCAGACACGAAGGTCTCGAAAAATTGGTCATGACTGGAAAGATAAATGGCAAAAGACAGAGAGGGCAGAGAGACAGAAATACTTGCATGGCCTGACTGCATGGTTTGGCAGGAAAGCAGCAATCAACCCGATTCAAGACATGGAGGATCAAATGAGATGGAGAGAGATGACCGCCAACGCCTACTGGCAGGCAACTAACTGATCTGATCAGAGATACACGTCAAGATGTCTAAACTGCGCTCCTACACCCTCCTGGAGACCATGACAGAAAAAAAACTCCTTTTTGCTAAAAATGGGGGTTATGATTTACAAACAAGTTGAGAAACCCTGAATTAAGTGATATATCATCCCTGACAATCATGTCATTACTCATTCTTAAGAAATAAAGATTCTGTATAGGTCATTCAGTCAGTCATTTGCATGTCCCTTGCAGAACTTTGCCTCCCTAACAGATCTCCTGTAGGCCTCTCATTTGTAAGCAAAATTCCTTGCTGCTGATGCATCCATTTGTAGATCGTCAATGATGTCTTGCAGCCATCTTCACCTTGGTCTTCCTCTCTTTCTTTTTCCCATTACGTACCCTTCCAAGACTGTCTTCTCTAAATTCTCATGACGTTTAATGTGTAAAAAATATTTCAGTTTTCTCTGTTTAATCCTCTTTATTAGCCAACCTTCTTCAATATTAAGCTTTACTCTGTTCTGTTAAGTGTCAAGGTCTCACAGGCATATGCTGCAATGGGAAAAATGCATAATATCCCATGCATAATTGGCATTACACTCACTGTATAGGTAACACACTTAAATAAGAAAAAAAAACCCAATAAATTAATCATGGAAGTGATACCTTTTATCAAATCTTACCTGTACGGGCATATGACTCATGGCATGTTTTGGCAAGCTCTTCTCCTATACTTAAGTATTTTTCCTTATCCTTACTTCCCTCTGCTCCCAGCCCAACCATACCAGCTGAAAAAAAAAAATTCCACATATAAGTCAAGTTTCCAAAGACCTAGAATGTTATCATATACAATGATAATTAATATAGGTCTTCCCCATTTTTCAAAAGTTCATTTTATGTTACTTCCCCTTTGTGAAAGACCTAAATTATAACCTGTTTTTGCTAACCAAAAGAAATCCGAAGATGATTTTTACTTTTACGGGAAAAAAAAAAAAAATGCAAAAAGCAAAAATAGCATTCAGACTGTTACTGGAAGCATCTCTTCACTATCTATCTCCCTAGAACTGTGAGCAGGTGTTCTTTGTGGCTGATGCATTGGAGTTGCTGAGGCACAGCATCATGCATCATTCAGGCTTGTGAGAGGGTTATGGCAGCTACTTTTACAGACCCTGACTGGAGTTAGCAGGAAGCGTGCAATGCTTCTTTAACAGGCTCAACCAACCCCGGGACTATAACAATCCCTGTCCCTTTTAGCCTGGCTAGGCTTTGTTATGGGGGGGGTGTGTATGTGTGTGTATTAACGGACAGGGTCTTGTCCGCTTTAGTTCACCACCCCTAATGACAGCATGTCAGCTGTGGGTCACTGATTACCATGGACTTTGGGGCCTGGAATGCAAGTAGTCTAATCAGCAGTGACATGTCATCTAATCCGATAACTGCTCAAACACACTCATCTCTAGTCAACCAGCTGTGATAACTGCTAATCACTCTAACATACTCAAGTCAACCAGCTGTGATAACTGCTAATCACTCTAACATACTCAAATCAACCAGCTGTGATAACTGCTAATCACTCTAACATAGTCAAATCAACCAGCTGTGATAACTGCTAATCACTTTAACATACTCATCTCAGGTCAAGCAGCTGTGATAACTGCTAATCACTCTAACACACTCATCTCAGGTCAAGCAGCTGTGTAACTGCTTATCACTCTAACATACACAAGTCAACCAGCTGTGATAACTGCTAATCACTCTAACATACACAAGGCAACCAGCTGTGATAACTGCTAATCACTCTAACACACTCAATCCAACCAGCTCAACTGCTTATCTCTCTAATACACTCAAGCCAACCAGCTCAACTGCTTATCTCTTTAATAAACTTATTAATCACTTTCTTCTAAATCACTTAACTCCAACAAAAAGCTTTAGGTCAGCTCAAACTTACCAGAAAAACATGCTAAATGGTCCATTTTATGCTCAAGTCTGCCTGATTTGTACTCTGCAAAGTAGGTCAAACCCCCTGCAGATTTGACTAGTAGTTTCTCATAAATAACCTGAAACATACATATTCTGTTTTACTTACTGAAACTAGTAGATAACACATGTTCTGTTTTACTTGCTGAAACTACGTAGACCCATTTAACAGTCTGCCCTTTATTCCTCAACTTTCACTCTAATACACCTAATTATCTGTTTGATACTAGTATTATAAAAGTATAAACGACGAAGATGGACATGACTGGGCCACATATTACGAATGAAGAAGAAAAAACAAGACGCCCCTGTACCACCTTGATTTGGACACATCAAAGAAAAAAAAAAGAAAGGCAGGCAGGCCATTGGGCACATGGAGACATGCAATACAAGAAGAACCAAAGGAAGCAAGAAAGACATGGTTTGAGATAGCCCAGCATGCTCAAGACATTTGTTGATGCCTTATGCTTCGTCAGGAGCACAGAGGACTGATGCTAATGATTACATCAGTATGTAAAGATAGTCCCATAGCACATGCCGCAGGGGATGAATTGTTAGAGACCTCATTATACTGGGCCACCAGCGTATGAGGTATGGTGGTCACTACCTTTCCTCGCTGCCTTTCCTTCTCAGATTTTCTCTGGTACCCATTTTACGAGGCTGGGTCGACCTCTGGGCAGTACTGGTCGGAAAAAAAAAAAAAATCCCGCTCAGCTGGGGATTCAAATCCTCAACCATTCAGTTGCTAGATGAGTGCACTAACCACTATGCTAGCTGGTCCCCTACATCAGTATAAAGAACAATAAAAAATTATATATATATATAAAATGAAAAACTAATGTAGATAACCTCTCATGTACACATTCAACAATATAATAGATAAATAAAACATACAAAAGAACTACTTTACATTCTCAGACATCAAGTACTGTCAAAATGATAAACAGACTGATAAGCATGATAGAATTATACTGCTCGACAATATATTTTTCATAAAAGTGTTCAGAATATGGAAGTGCGTGATCTTCTCTGCCTTCTTCTTCGTACGCACACTGGCGATGATGCGTGGTACCCTGATTTTCATGATCCGCCTTTTGGCTGGGTACCTCCAACTTTAGCACCTTTCCTTGCTTGGGCAGACTGTGGTCTTGTTCAGACTGCCATGAAGACAGTGGCGTAGGCTGGCCTGGCCAAAACTTTGTTTTCCAGGCTCTGGTGGCTGTACTTAAAAGCCTTCTCCACATCAGCAATGCTGGCTGGTCAGACAGCTTTGTGACAATTCCACAAAGACTTTGGGATGAGAAATCCTATGAGTGTCTCAACAATATCCATTCCCCACCACCTACAGTCTCCTGGCTTTGTTTTGTTTACATCATTCTGATAGCCATTGTCATGTCCTGGAATCACTGGTTTCACACCAGACTTTCTTCATCCCCACTGGTGATCTCCATGTCCCCATCCATCTATCATCCTGACATTACATTTTACAAAAATAACAACTACAATTAGAGTTGATTGCTACAGGTTTCTGGGCAACAGAAGTAGTCAGAGTTTTTAAGCAAACAGATCTATGTTCCCTGTCTCACAAAGACTATGTTAAGATAAGTGTGCTCTTAACACAGTTGTTCCCAGGGGGGGAAGTGCGTGATCAAGACAAACCTTCATGGCATCATCATACATCTGTCTTGCTTCTGTGTCCTCTTTGTTGGAGATGAACCACTCCTTCAACAAATACTCGTAGAAACTGTCACCCAGAGCCCCCATGCTTACATGTTCTAGGGAGAAATTAGGAAACATGACAACCATGTGAGAGACAGATGACAACCATGTGAGAGACTGATGACAACCAAGTGAGAGACAGATGACAACCATGTGAGGGACAGATGACAACCATGTGAGGGACAGATGACAACCATGTGAGGGACAGATGACAACCATGTGAGGGACAGATGACAACCATGTGAGGGACAGATGACAACCAGGCAGTAAGGAGAATTTTGAGATTTTTCATCAAGGCTGAAACTAGGAATCCATATTCAATCATGATATTCCAGCAGACAACAGAAACATTGAAGTCTAGAAAAATTCATGAGGAAACTGATATACAGAAGGAGCCTTGATGAAGAATCTCACAATTTAGAAAGTTACTTCAGGATGAAAGAAAAACACAAGAAAATTTAATTCTTCATTTTTAACTCTGAACATAAACTTCAATAACAACAACAAAAAAAAAAAAAACCAAAAAAACTTACGCTGCCCCCACTTTCCTGTCCTAGGATCTACATAGTTCAAATAAAAGCCATTAGGTTTCTCAAGCTCTTTGAGGACAGTTCGTATTCTCATTACCTGCATACAAGATAATGAAAGACATAGAAAAAGTGCCAATGACAAGGTTCAAACAGTAAGCGATATACGAACAGTACACATTACTGAAGCACTGAAACAAAAGTAGGGACGGGTTTATTAATTAACAAGCACGCAGTTGTGATGTTTCAACACACACTCTAATCAAATAAAAACATACAGGGCAAAGAAATAAGGGAACATGGGTCAATCATTTGCAAGTCTCTTGCAGAACTTTGTCTCCCTGATAGCTCTCCTGTAGGTCTCTTGGTTGTAAACATGATGCTCTGCTGCTAATGCATCCATTTGCAGATTATCAACGATGTCTTGCAGCCATCTTCGCCTTGGTCTTCCTCTTTCCTTTTCCCATTATGTACCCTTCCAAGGCGGTCTTCTCTGAATTATAATGATGTTTAATGTGTCCAAAATATTTAAGTTTTCTCTGTTTAATCCTCTTTACTAGCCAGCCTTCTTCAATATCAAGTTCTTGTAGAATGGATATATTTGTTCTTTTTTGTGTCCATGATATTTGAACCATTTATTCTGTAGCATTTCATTCAAAGGCATTTATATGTTTCTCAGCTGTTAAGTGTCCAGGTCTCACAGGCATATGTTACGAAAGACAGCTTCTTTAGTTGTTTTACTTTTTGAAGAGTGATAGATGTCCTTCTTTTAATTTCCCTCATTGTATCTCCATTATTAGTTAGCAGTGATCCAAGATATTTGAAACTCTCCACCTCTTTTTCCTCACTGATACATATTTCAGCTGTTTTATTTGTTTTGTCAGTAATTTAATTTTCTTCACATTAAGATAGAGGTTTTGCTCTTCGCTGTACTTAAGGACTGACATAATTAGTTTTTCCATTCCTTTTTGTGTTGTGGACAGTAATACTATGTCATCAGCATATCTAATCTCTGGTATTTCATAACCTCCAATTGTTATGGCAGCGTAATATTCTTTGTCTACATCTTCTCTAATATTCCTCATTATATTTTCAGTATGCAAGTTAAATAAGTAAGGCGACAATATGCACTCCTGAAAGACCCCTTGTTTTATGTCAAACCAAGTTGTTGTTTTACCATATATTCATACTGCTGCCTGTTGGTCTAGATACAGCAGTGATGTTAACTGTATCAAATGTGTTGGAAATCCTATTTTTTCCATTATTTCCCAAAGTTTCTGGTGTTGTACACAATCAAATGCCTTTGAGAAGTCTATAAAGGATAAATATAGATTCACATTAAATTCTCTGCATTTCTCTATTATTAATCTTATATTGAATATATGATCTCTTGATCCTCTTCCTTGCCTAAAACCAGCCTGGACCATATTGACTTCTATTTTCTTATGAAGTCTACCCATTATGATTTTTAACAGAACTTTACTGGCATGATTAATCAGAGCAACAATTTGTGCATAATTTCAAGTTATCTTTTTTTTTTTTTTTTGGTAGTGGTATAATACAGTTCTTTTCCATTCTTTTCGCCAAATACCTGAATGCCATATCTTTTTACATAGTGCATGATAGATTATTGCACATTCCTTTCCTCCTGCTTTAATAAATTCAGCTGTTATCTCATCATATCCTGGTGATTTACCATTTTTCAGATTCTTTACTGCCCATAAAACTTCATCTTTTGTTGGTTCGGGTTCTTTCTCCTCCAATAATAATTCACACTGTTGAATTCTGCTTCCATAGTCGGCTGTTTCATACATTCTTCTGCAATATTCCTTCCATCTTTCTAGAATTTCCTCAGTCTCTGTCAAGGTATTCCCCATCTCGTCACAAAATTACATTTAACTTGGGTATGACATTTCTCGTCAATGTCTTCACTTCTTTACACATTTCACTATCTCTTCCACACTTTTTTTGTCCTTCTATTCTTTCACAACAATCTTGTTTTGTATTGTTTTTTTTTGTCTTTTCTTATGGCTCTTCTTACTTCTTTTGTTACAGATTTATATCCCTCTTTGTTGTTGTTTGTCACTTTCCATTGCATCTTCATTTCTCTACATTGTTTTATCAGTTTTAGTGTGCCTGTTGTAATCCATCCATTCTTTTGTGTTTTCTTTGCTGGAACCATATTTTTAGCTGCTGTTATTAAGATAACAGGAAACATGATAAAATATAAATTCACATCAATGATATACAATAAATAAGAATGGAAAAGAAATAACTGAAAAGAAAAGGAGGTACTCGGCAGTGACTTGCATGCAGCTGCAGCTGAGTGTACTGTGAATGTTTAAACAAAGAATTGTGAGGTGTGTTACCAATCTGACTGGCTGGTAACAAAGAGAAGGTGAGGAAAGGGGAAAATAAAGAGGGATAAAAATCGTTAAGATGATAAATGGATATGAGGAATAGATGAATGTGACTGGGGTAGAGGGTTAGTAATATAGTGCAGTGAAGGTTGTGGACTATTAGCTGCAGGTGAGGAAAGAACTGATGAGAACTGAAGTCTTACATCTTATATCCTTCCCGTGCCGTTAAATGTCACATAGCTGTTGCATATAGATTTCCTGTTTTCGGTGAGCTTTTCAACCTCATCAAGGTATGTTATTCCCACTAAACTGGCCTCTCTTAACAATGTCCTCTTTAGAGTTTCACGTGGTCGACCTCTTTTTCTTCTGCCTTTTGTGTTCCACTTCATTGCTTGTTTTGGATTCTCTGGTTGTTTCTTCTCAATACATGACTGACATATGTCCATCTTCTTTTTCTTTTTGCTCATCTGTCTTATCTCTGCGTTTTTCTTGAATTCGTTCCACTTCATATCGAGTATTTTCCTGAGGCATTTGTTTTCAAAAGAGTCTAATTTCTTGTCTATTTCTTTAGTTGTTTTCCAGCTTTCACATGCATAAATGAGGGTAGATATTACATTTGAATTGAATAATCTTAACTTGGTTTTTGTGCTTATAACTTTTGAATGTCATATGTTCCAAAGATTTTTGAAAGTCAATGCTGCTTTTGCAGTTCCAGTTCTAACTTCCTTTCTGGTGTCACCATCCTGGTCTATGTAGCTGCCAAGATATGTAAATTGGTTTACTTCTTCAACAGCTGTTCCTTCTATGTATATTTTTCCTTCACGGTTAATGGGAAGTTTCATTATTTTTGTTTTTTCCTTGTTAATTTCAAGTCCTATTTTACTACTCATTGAAGTCAGGGTATCTGTTTTTTCTTGCAGAGAACTTAGTAAGGAGGGAATATGACTGTGGAGAAAGGGAAGGTTAAAAATAGTTGAATTTTTTTTAGTTCAACCATGTGGTTTCAATGTCCCATATTCAAAATCAGACCTGCTTCTGCAGTTGGAGCCATCGAAATGATTAGAAAACTGGCTTAAAAGCATGCTGGGATATGTCATAAGAATGTTGCTTCCTGCTGATTATACTTATATTTCTGCATATAAACAACTACAAAACTTATCTCTGTAAATAACAGCCACAGACTTCTGTACATAAACAACTACAAACCTTATCTCTGTATATACTATCCCCAGTGATAGAAGATAAATAGTCAAACTCCAGGTGAAGTGATCCAATTTCTGACAATATAGAGTTTGCACCAGACGCCCAACCATAATTACGTGAAGATCCCCTACAAGCAGATGACAAAGTATGTTCACTTAAATTCATTAATCACCTCAGAAATACAGTTTTGGACCATACATAAAATCTGTGAACCATTTATTAAAGAATATTTTTTCCCCCCCCTCTTTAGTCTACAGCTACTGCTGTCATGCGGTACTGCAGTTTGCCTCATTTAGCCACTTTATTTCAGGGACACCATGACTTCTGGTTTCTTTTGTTTGGTATTATACTCTTTTGCAGCCAACAGCCCTGATCTCATTTTCAGAAACTATGCATAACCACTTTCATTTGTTCCCATTATTACGTATTTACCATTCTATGGCTGATATCAGAGGCTGAGACTCACTTGTATGTGCACTCACTGTCAGTTGTTTGCACAAGGAAATTGGGATCTGGTACTCGCTTTCAGATGTCTTTTATCTTCAGCTTTTATTCACTTCAAGAGAAGCTAGCTGAACTCAGTGCTGCTTGCTGCAGCAGCCCGGCAAGGCACACACATACATATTTATAAAGCTAACAACCATTTAATGAATTTATTTGCACAGGTATTGGAAACTTGCAATACAGATTTAGATAAAAATAAAATCTTTGTTCTATATGAATTTACTAATTAAATCACTCAAGTTAAACATTCGTTGTTGATGATTTTCACTAGTACAATCAGCACAGTTAAAAGTTCATTTTTCAATGATAAGAAGATATTAAACAAGATATGTATCAAATAGAACTGGAAAATATCAACCTATAAAAAAAAGGTGTGACAAGGATGTGTACTATCTCCAGACCTTTTTTCTCTGTACAGCGAGAATATTCTAAGAACAATCATCACAGAACTAGGCATAAAAATTGGAGGATACAATATTAACAACCTTCGGTATGCTGACGACACAGTACTGATAGCTGAGAACCAACAAGACCTGCAAAATCTCTTGGATAAAGTCGCCAAAGAAAGTGAACAGAAAGGCCTTACTTTGAATATCAAAAAGACAAAGACTATGGTTATATCTAAGAAACAGAATCCACCAGCATGCAGTATAAAATTAAATGAAACTATTCTAAAGCAGGTGCAGAAA
The DNA here is from genome assembly GCA_009760885.1 of Achatina immaculata. Taxonomy (NCBI): domain Eukaryota; kingdom Metazoa; phylum Mollusca; class Gastropoda; order Stylommatophora; family Achatinidae; genus Lissachatina; species Lissachatina immaculata. The sequence continues at coordinate 10,201,610 of CM019711.1, forward strand.
TTCAAATACCTTGGAGCAGTAATAACTTCAGGTGAGAAATGCAGAACAGAAATTAGGAACAGAATAGGCCAAGCAAAGACTGCATTTCAGAGAATGAGAAACAAAGTAGCCAACACATTCTTATCAATGAATGTTAGAAAATGAGTCCTAAAATGCTATATTGAACCTATCTTGTTATATGGAAGTGAATCATGGACAATAGGCAGGTCTTTAAAAAAATCATTGGAAGTAGCAGAAATGTGGTTTATTAGAAGAATGTTGCGAATTCCCTGGACAGCAAATAACGAATGAAGAATGTGTGTGAAGAGCTGGAGAGACAAAAAACCTTGTCAAAAAGATAAGAGAGAGACAATGTACTTTCATAGGACATGCAATGAGAAGAGGAGGCACTGAAAATATTATAACAACAGGAAAAATAGAAGGAAGAAGATCAAGAGGAAGACCAAGAGAAATGATACTGGACAGTCTGACGGGATGGTGTGAGAGGAGATCACCAAATGAGCTGACGGCCTGCATGACGGATTGTGTACTCTGGAGAAGCTTAATAGCCAACGCCAGTCGGCACGGCACCTGATGATAATGACGATGATGTATCAAAGTATGATTCATCATCATCATTGCCTGTCACTTCCCTAGAGGGAACAGGCCACAGATAAAGTCTCTCCAGTCAGCCCTATCCTTGGATTTGTTCTCTACTTTCCTCCATATTCAATATATCTTACAGCCTTCCCATGCCATTAAACGTTACATAGGGCTCGCATGGTTGTTTGCCAAGTTTTCCTGTTTTCTGCAAGTTTTTCAACTTCATCAAGGGATGTTATGCCCATTAAACTGGCTTCCCTTAACAATGTCCTCTTTAGAGTTTCATGTGTCGACCTCTTTTTCTTCAGCCTGTTATGCTCCACTTGATAGCATGCTTTGTTATTCTCTGATTGTTTTTTCTCATCACATGACTGACATATGTCCATCTTATTTTTCTGATCACCCATGAGATAGGTTGTTGTCTGCTCATCTGTCTTATCTCTGTGTTGTTTTTAAATTCATTCCACTTTATACCAAGTATTTTCCTTAGGCATTTGTTTTCAAAAGAGTCTAATTTCTTGTCTATTTCTTTAGTTGATTTCCAGCTTTCGCATGCATAAATGAGGGTGGATATCACATTTGAAATGAATAATCTTAACTTGGTTTTTGTGCTTATAACTTTTGAGTTCCATGTGTTCTCAAGATTTCTGAAGGACAATGCTGCTTTTGCAATTCGAATTCTAACTTCCTTCCTGGTGTCACCATCCTGGTCTATGTACTGCCAAGGTATGCAAATTGGTTTATTTCATCAACAGCTGTTCCTTCTATGTATATTTTCCTTCTTGATTAATGAGAAATTTCATAATTATTGTTTTGTCTTTGTTAATTTCAAGACCTATTTTGCTAGCTAAGGATGACAGGGAATCTGCATCGATTTCACATTGTCAATGATAAGAGTTATGTCATCTGCAAAATCAGGATCTTCTATTTGGGTCCCATGTGCCCAATCAATGCTGGTTTTACCTGTACGCATCTTTTCATTATAAAGTCTACAGCAATTCCAAAAAGCAAAAGAGATAATACATTCTTGTTTCACGCCTGTTTCAATCTGAAACCATTCACTCATTCCTGTCTGGAGCAATGAATCTCTGTGTATGCTATCAAATGCCTTTTAAAGTCAAGATTAATGGTTTTTGCTTTTCAATATGTTCTTCACGTATTATTCTTAGAGTACAGATCTGGTCGAGACAGCTTCTCCCTTTTCGAAATCCTGCCTGTTCTCTTATTGCAGTATCCACTACATCCTTAATTCTATTCAGAATCACTTGACAAAACATCTTTGACACAATTAATAGTAAAGTTACACCCCTCCAGTTATTGCAGTCGCTGAAGTTGCTTTTTTGGGTATTTTAACAGTGATTCTTTGTTTCCATTTAGACGGGACCTCTTCTTCTTTCCAAATATTATTAAACATTCTTTGTAGCTGGCTCATGTTGTCACTGTTAATAGCTTTTAACATTTCGACTGTTATTTCATCTTCGCCTGCAGCTTTGTTGTTAGCCATTAGATTCACTGCTGTTTCAATTTCATTCAGTGTAACTTCATCTAAGTTGTGGGACTGGTAAATCGGTTTCAAGGTTTATTAATTCATTTGGTCAATTAAATATTTCTTGGAAGTGTTTGGCCCATCTTTGCTTTTAGTCTTTACTTGATGTTAATAGGTTGCCTGTTCTGCTACAGACGGGTCTTTCTCTGGAAGTAATGGCACCTGTTAGCTTCTTCTGTATGTTATATAGAGTTTTGCTGTCTCCTGTTTTTGCTGTATTTTCTGCTTCTTTGCCATATTGTCCATATATCCTCTTTTGTCTCTTCTAGCTGAACTTTTTACTTTATTGTCTAGTTCTTTATATGTTGCTTTTGCCAGAACTTTTCCAAGATCTGTCTTTTCATTCAACATGGCTAATTTGGCTGCTCATCTTTCATGTATGTATTTCCATGTGATACCCATGCTTTTCTACTTGTTGATTGTAGTCTAGCACTTGATTTTGCTGCCGTAATTATGGCTGTGTTGTATGAATTCCATAATTCATCTATATCTGTCTCGTTTACCTCGCTGAGTGCTGCGAAATGTTTGATAAGTTCCAAATTGAAATTACTGTTAGTATTTTCTTCTTGGAGGCTATGACTGTTTATCTTTCTGAGTACTGCTTTCTTGTGCTGCCTTTTCAGTTTAAGTCTTATCCTCCCTATACACAGGTTGTGATCACTGTTGACATCTGCACCCCTATATGCTCTTACATCTATCAGAGATGTTCTGAATTGTTTTCTAATACAAAAATGATCTATCTGGTTTCTGGTTCTATCATCTGGAGATATCCATGTTGTTTTATGTATTTCTTTGTGTGGAAATATTGTTCCTCCAATGACCATGCTCTCTGTTAGACATATTACAATTAATCTTTATCCGTTCTGATTTACTGTATTAATTCCTTCTTTTCCCATTAAGATATATTCAATATATGCTGATGATTAATTCTAGCAAATCATTGGCATTCAACATTTATTTTCAATGCACCCCCCCCCCCAAACACCAAATTCAAGTGACATTTAAGTCATTTTTAAAACAACAGCAAAATTTGTTCCACATGAACAGATGCTAGTTTTTAAGCAGCTACATCATAAGTCTGACAGACTGCTGATTCAGAACTTCTCTGCATCAAACCATATGTCTATGCATCTAATTAAAATGTGCAACATAATGTAAATACATATAATTTATGGCCTTTAGATCAATCCAGAAGACATAAAACTTACGTTTTCAAGTTAACAATAGCGTAGGGCAAGCCTGTTGGAGAATTAAAAGCGGGCAACAATCTGTCAGCAATATCTTTCGCTTTGATTTTGAACACCTGTGAACAAATAAACTTTTGTTTCTGCCTACAGCTAAAAATACAGTTCTAAAGAAATAAACATTCATCCCTGAATGATTTCTTAAAAATCAATTTACAACTTCATCATCATCATCATCATCACAGTCAAGAACCACATACATTGAGATGGTATGTCTTCCTTCAATCAAGATTTTAAAACCTCCAAATTCCATTAATCAAGAAGGAAAAATATACGTAGAGGAACAGTTGTTGATGAAGTAAATCAATTTGCATATCTACATAGACTAGGATGGTGACACCAGGAAGGAAGTTAGAATTAGAATTGTAAAAGCAGCACTGTCCTTCAAAAATCTTGAGAACATATGGAATTCAAAAGTTATAAGCACAAAAACCAAGTTAAGATTATTCAATTCAAAAGTGATATCCACCCTCATTTATGCATGCGAAAGCTGGAAATCAACTGAAGAAACAGACAAGAAACTAGACTCTTTTGAAAACAAAAGCCTCAGGAAAATATTTGGTATAAAGTGGAATGAACTTAAGAATAACACAGAGATTAGACAGATGAGCAACCTGTCTCATGGGTGTCAGTCATGTGATGAGAAGAAACAATCAGAAAATAACAAAGCATGCCATCAAGTGGAGCACAACAGGCTGAAGAAAAAGAGGTCGACCACATGAAACTCTGAAGAGAACACTGTTAAGAGAAGCCAGTTTAATGGGCATAACATCCCTTGATGAAGCTGAAAGACTCATCGAGAACAGGAAAACTTGCCAAACAACTATGTGAGCCCTATGCTGATGTTTAATGGCACGGGAAGGATGTAAGAAATAGATTTCCATTTCATACTTCTTGCATTCTGGAGTTTTCTCTTTAACATATTCACATCCATGTGTCTGTGAATCTGCAGTATAATCATCCTCTCTATGGATGGTAGTAATCTTCTGCTCCAGTTAAGCAAAATCCTGTTTAAATTTTTAAAAAAAAAAAAGCATATGCAAAAAAAAAAAAAAACCATTTAAAAAAGAAAGATTCTAAAATCTCAGACCTTTAGCTAGGACTGATGTTCCCTCTAAGCTAAGCAAATGAGCAATCATGCACATATTTCATGTTGCTCATAAACTTTTCACATTGCTCAGTTCATTTATTTTCATTTAAATTACTTTTTGGCATTCATATTCTTATTGTTCGTAAACTGTTGGATTACACAAACTATAAAGGTAAAGGCAAAATCCTCATTTCCATGCCATTAAGATATACTGAGGATACAGTATATCCAAGACTATCACAGCGCATGAAAGTGTGACACACAAATTATAGCTCATGCAAAAATATTTGCACATGCCAGATCATTCCATATAGGGGACACTGGCTAGGACTGTGAACAGACTCCATCTGACTTGATTCTACATGCAGCAAAACTGCTCCAAAAACAACGATCAATGAGAACTCGTAAGATGACTGGGTAGACGAGATGGCACAGTCATATCACCTGGGGAAACTAGCTGGTCAAGAAACAAGACTTATCTCTAGGAAATTTCAAGTGACGGCCCTCCAATTAGCATATCTGTAGAATGTCTGGAACAGCGTGAAGATTGCATGATAAAGGCCCAGAATGTCAGAAAGGCCTGCATGCCCAATTCTTAACCCTTTTGAAATAAAGATCAATCGATCAATCAATCTGTCCTTCGATCAAATACTCAGCAACAAAAAATATGAAGCTTACAAATTAACTACAAATCTGAAGAGACTACAACAGCATGAATCTCTCAGACAATTCTAGTACAACACTATTTTCACTCTCCCCCACCATACTACTTACCTGATCACCTGTAAGGGCATAGGCTGCTAGAACCATACTACTTACCTGATCACCTGTAAGGGCATAGGCTGCTAGAAGACCACCTACAAATCTGATGTTTGTCTCAAAAACTGACAGATCTGCAGACTGGTGAAAGAAAACAAGTTTTTAAAAAAAAAAAAAAATAGAATCTATCACAGGCCATGTGCTTCTTAAACTTCATCTATATGAGTGATCATATCACCCTCTAGCGTGCTGACAGGTCAAGGAACATATGGGCACTAACACCATATCCCTATGTGCCTCTAAGGCATGACAGGGTTACCTTTACTTTACTTATATGAGTGATCAATACAGCACCAATGATGTTTATGTTATAGGTCCAGCAAACTAAAGCTGGTCAAGACCCTCCTCTCATCTCTTCTTTAGTGACATGATCATATTTCTTCTATCTCCTTGGAACTGCGACCATGCAGCTGATATGGAGAAGGTGTTGAAGTGCGGCATCACGTCAGTCTGAGAGTGGGTTATGGTGGCTATTTTTTTTTTTGCAGCTGATGTGGAGAAGGTGTTGAAGTGCGGTATCATGTCAGTCTGAGAGTGGGTTATGGTGGCTATTTTTTTTTTTGCAGCTGATGTGGAGAAGGTGTTGAAGTGCGGTATCATGTCAGTCTGAGAGTGGGTTATGGTGGCTATTTTTTTTTTTTTTGCAGCTGATGTGGAGAAGGTTTTGAAGTGCGGTATCATGTCAGTCTGAAAGTGGGTTATGGTGGCTATTTTTTTTATCAGTCTCTGAGTGGAGTTAATAACCAGGGACTGTCCCAATACTTCTTTAGCAGACTCCACCACCTTGTACTACGGAGATAACATGCCATGTTAGCCAAGGCAGGCCTCCTACTGGGGGTTACCAACAGAGAGGTGGGACAGGGTCTTGGTCAGCTGTGGTTCGCCAACCCTTACACTAGCATGATCCAGCTATGTGTCACTGACTGCTAAATTGGACAGCATCTTACTACACGATGTGTCTCAATCACTAATCTACTTTAGTAACTTGCTATATCTCTTTCTCTTATATCTCTTATTCATTCATTCATTCTCTGAACCTTAAGTGCCCAGGGCACATGGGGCTTCTGCAAGGGTTTTCCACAAATGCCTGTCCTTTGCCTTTTTTTTTTCTGCTCTTGCCCAGGTGAGCCCTCTATTGCTCAACATCCTCTCTGTTGTTCTTCTCCATGTCTCCTTTGGTCTACTCTTACTTCTTTTCCCCTGTGGAACTATACAGTTACATGAAAGTAACACCAGGACAAGCTGGAAAGTGTTATATCTATTTGCTCACCGCAATTCCCAATCAAATGGTATGGACAATTTTACATTACCCATAAACACATATGTTTATGTATAATATATAATAAAAGAGGTCGATCATATGAAACTCTAAAGAGGACATTGTTAAGAGAGGCCAGTTCAGCTGGCATAACATCCCTTGATGAGACTGAAAAACTTGCTGAAGACAGGAAATCTTGGCGAACTACGATGCTGTTCCTATGTGACGTTCAGCAGCACACATCATCTAAGTTCAGGTTAACATGCAACCATGCCAAACATTTATGTGCACACGCGCAGATCAAGAAAATTATATTGTGAGAAATAAAGCCTTCCTTTAAATAAATTACTTACAACATCAAAGTTCAGGTTCTGTGCAATCCAGTCTCTTGCTTTATTGTACTCCTCATCCATTTCCATGATGTACAGCGTGTCTACTGCATCTACTATGGTTGCTCCCAGTGAGCTGGCCCCAAAGATGCTCCCATGGTGGGCTATCTTGGAAATGGGTCTATGCTCATTGGCTCCCCATCCAAATTGCTCATAACCATGCCAGGCGTGCTGCATCATCTGCAAACACAATGAATGAATGAATTAATTAATGATTGAATGAATGAATGATCTCAGAGTTACTGAGAGACCTATGTGGCAAAGGTAAGGAAAATAATGTATCCATACAAATTGCGAATTCCCTAACATCTAGTGGAGTCAGCAAGGATTACTAATGAAGAGTGTATGAGAAGAATGGGAGAGACACACACAAAAGTCTTCTAAAAAAAATATGACAGGGAAAAAGCACTTTCATAACAGGACATGCAATGAGAAGAGCGGAGAACAAAAATATTGCAAACAACAGGGGAAAACAGAGGGAATAAGAGCTGGGGAAAGGCCAAGAGAAATGACACTGGATGAGATGGTGTGGAATTAGATCACCAAATGAACTTACGACCTGCGAGAAGGATCGGGTACTATGGAGAAACATAACAGCCAAAGCCAGCTGGCAGACATTTGACGATGATGATATGGACAGCTACGTGATGATGGCTCAATGTGAACTTTCGCTTCTCTCTACAGCGAAGAAAGACTATGACAAAAGCAGGATGGCACTGACTAAATGACAAACTGGTACCACAGCTTTATAACACTCACTGTCTTCTCTTCACTTTTTCCTTCAACAGTTTTTTTTTTTTCCTTTTATAAAAAGCGTGCAATGTGTCGAGTTTTTAGGAACATCAAATACAAATATTTTATGTTTGGATGGCCAGATACAAATTTTAAAAAATACATAACAGATAATCAAGTGGTTTCATTTTACAATACATCCAGAGCAAGTGCAAAAGAGAAGTGGAGAACAAGGTGTTCTGTATGGCACTGGGATCTGCCACATTAACAGAAAATCACCATACCTCAGCTTCCCTCCACTTCAAAGTTTACACTTCAAGCTTCTTCACCATGGCACTGTCTGCAAATTAATCATTCCCTGACTAATCATCATCATCATCAGGTGCCATGCCGACTGGCGTTGGCTATGAAGCTTCTCCAGAGTACACGATCCTTCATGCAGGCCGTCAGCTCAGTTGGTGATCTCCTCTCACACCATCCCGTCAGACTGTCCAGTATCATTTCTCTTGGTCTTCCTCTTGATCTTCTTCCTTCTATTTTTCCTGTTGTTATAATATTTTCAATGCCTCCTCTTCTCATTGCATGTCCTATGAAAGTACATTGTCTCTCTCTTATCTTTTTGACAAGGTTTTTTTGTCTCTCCAGCTCTTCTCACATTCTTCATTAGTTATTTTTGCTGTCCAGGGAATTTGCAACATTCTTCTAATAAACCACATTTCTGCTACTTCCAATGATTTTTGTGCAGACTTGCCTATTGTCCATGATTCACTTCCATATAACAAGATAGGTTCAATATAGCATTTTAGGACTCATTTTCTAACATTCATTGATAAGGATGTGTTGGCTACTTTGTTTCTCATTCTCTGAAATGCAGTCTTTGCTTGGCCTATTCTGCTCCTAATTTCTGTTCTGCATTTCCCATCTGAAGTTATTACTGCTCCAAGGTATTTGAATTTCTGCACCTTAGTCCCTGACTAAGCATTTACTAAATAATCCATCAATTAATCATCAACTAACTAATCAACCACTAACTGTCCATCAATTAATCACTTAATGGATCATCCACTGACCATCACCTATTCATTCGCTGACTGACTGTCCATCAACTAATCTACAGCATGAATGACGTCATTATCTGGAGCAAATTTGTGACCGCTGAGCTCCTTTTTTGAGTTTAGTAAACAGGTAATAGTCCGAAGGGGTCAAATCTGGGGAATAAGGAGGATATTCAAGAAGCTGGAAGCTGCATTCGTGAATAGCAGCCACTGCCACCGCTGACTTGTGAATTGAAGCATTGTCTTGCTGAAAGATGCCTCCTCTCGTCAATTTCCCTCGATGCTTTTCCTTCGATTTGACCCGCAGATGCTTCACAAGATTAGCATAATAAGCCTTGGTGACCGTTCTGTCCTTTTGAAGATAGTCTACCAATGGCACACCTTCTTAATTCCAAAACATGGAAGCCATCACTCTGCCTGCAGACAGAACCACCCTTGCTATCTTTAGAGGTGGGGATCCATGATGCTTCCACTGCTTTGACTGTTCTTTGGTTTCTGGTTGAAAATGATGAACCCAAGTCTCATCCATAGTCACAAATTGCTGAAGAAACTTTTCAGGATCTGCAGAAAAATGGCCAAGACTGTCTCTTGACATGTTGAAATGCTGTTGTTTGTGATCAGCTCCAAGAAGGTTCGGGACCAACTGAGCAGAGACCTTTGTCATTTGAAGATCATTGTGAGTAATGGCATGAACACATTCTTGGGAGATGCCCAACTCAGTAGCAATGTACCTGCACAGTTAGTCGTTGATCCTCCATTATCATGTCATGGATTCTGCGGTCACTGTTCTTGGTCTTCCTGGACAGGGATCATCTTCCAGACTCTCCCTTCCATGTTTGAACTGAGCTGTCCATTTCTTCACTATGCTGTAAGAAAGGGCACTCTCCCCTAGTCTCTACCATATCCTCATGGATCTCCTTCGATGATAAGCCCTTGATGCAGAGGTAGCAAATGACTGCTCGATGAGAAATTTTATCAATTTTCTCAATTTCTACCACCCCTTACCACTTCAGTAGCCTGTAAAAAAAAAAAATTGGTTGCAGTTAATTTCTTGAAACTTGGTGTTTAATCTTACATTAACCTGACCCACAAATGCACCTAATATCAACTGTGCGTTTCAAGTATTTGTACGTTATGCCGAGAACTTATCAATCACCCCTCGTAAGAGGAAACTACAAGGAAAAGTCCTAGAGATATAAGAATAAACCAGACTGATTTTATAATGATCAAAGGCAGATTTAGAAATAACATTCTAAACAACAACCTACCCTGGGGCAGACAAGAACAGAAGGCTAAGCAAAAGTGGATGACCAATGAAATACTAACAAAAATTAAAGAAAGAAAATGAGGCAACAAAAATAAATAAATAAAACCACTTCAGATGTCATACTACAGACAAAGAAATACGCAAGATGTGCTGCAAGAAAAAGGAAAGATGGCTAGAACAGCTGCAGACAAACAGAAGAGATGGAGAAACAGCAGAAGACAAGAGAGATGTATGAAGAGACTCACGAGCATGAATCAGAAAGTGAATCAGGGTGGCTGCAATTAATAGCAGTGAAAGAAATACATCAACAAACTCTACGCAGATAACAGGAATAAAAGCCCATACACAGATAAGATCTTCCTGGACAACCAGCCCTTGAAACAAGTGAAACATTTCAAATACCCAGGTAGCATAATATCATCCTCAGAACAACTGACGCCGAGACTGAGAACAGATGCAATAAAGCAAATCAGGTCACTGGACAAATTACTCTTTTACTGAAAAACAAATACATAACAAATGAAACAAAAGGGCACCATACAACACAACTTTCCTCCCAATTCTATGCTATCAATGTCAAACATGAACACTAACAGCCAAGACCAAAAGAAAAATCATCACAACAAAAATGAGATGTTTAAGGATAATACTAAAAGTGACAAGAAGAGACCAAATAAGAAATGACACCATCAGGGCAAAGGTTGGAGTAACACCAATATTACACTATAACCAGACACAGCAGATCAAATGGTTTGGCCATGTTACACAGCTACCACCAGACAGTAGATCACAGACAACATTCACACTAAGATTTGTAGGTAACAGAGGAAGAGGCCGTCCACTCAGGAGATGGAGAGAGGAAGTTACAGAAGCATTAAATATCCCATTATATGAAGCAAATCGTCCAGCCATATCAAAACGTCTATTTGTTCCCTCAATACTGAAAGGTATATGAGGAAGGAGACAAGACAAGACAAGAAATGACACAGACAATGAGACAGGCCCATCAATACTAAAATCAGCAGCAGACCACGAGAACAATGAAACATGGTTAAACTACTAGCCTGCACAACATCAGCATAGAAATGTTAGAAGCCCTAGAAGAATTTGGAATATAGAAGATCATAGATTTGTGCACCGATGTATACAACAGAGGATAACTACCACAGGATGTGAAAACTTCAGTAAAAAAAAAAAAAACTCAGTAGAATGCATCAACTTTAGAAACATCAGTTTAATGAGCCATGTGACAAAGATTTTATGTCAAATCAATATAGACAGAAACAGAGGCAAAATACATAAGGAAATCAGCGATTAGCAGCTTGGATTTAGAAGAAATAGCTGACAAGAGAACGATATCCAGCATTAGGATGATAACTGAGAAGTATCATTCATTCATTCATTTGCATGTCCCTTGCGGAACTTTGCCTCCCTAACAGCACTCCTATAGTCCTCTCGGTTGTGAGCAAGATGGCCTGCTGCTGATGCATCCATTTGCAGATCATCAACGATGTCTTGCAGCCATCTTCGCCTTGGTCTTCCTCTCTTTCTTTTTCCCTTTATGTCAAAAGTATGGACTGGAAATAAATATCAGAAAGACAAATGTCATGGTAATCAGCAGAGAAGAAAGAAAGCCAGCCATAAATATAAAAATAAATGAAAAACTACTGGAGCGGGTGAAAAGTTTCAGATATTTGGGGCACATGATAACACAGGATGGAAAATGTGAAATGGAAATTAACTGAACAACAGGAACAGCAAAAAAAAAAAAAACCACTGATGAGGATCCTTACATCAAAACAAATATCACAGCAACTGAGAATCTCTCTCTCTCTCTCTCTGAACCTTAAGTGCCCAGGGCACATGGGGCTTCCGCAAGGGTTTTCCACAAATGCCTGTCTTTCGCCTTTTTTTCTGCACTTGCCCAGGTGAGCCCTCTATTGCTCAACATCCTTTCTGTTGTTCTTCTCCATGTCTCTTTTGGTCTACCCTTACTTCTGCTCCCCTGTGGTGTCCATCTTAGTGCTATTTTTGGTCAACTGAGAATATATATCGCAAAATGTTACACATACTCAATATTCCTTTATAGTGTAGAAGCCTGTACCTTGAATAAGAACAGAAAAAGAAAATTGAGGTGCCTGAAATGTGGATTCAGAATAGGCCAAGTAAAGACTGTATTTCAGAGTATGATAAATCTATTATGCAACACATCCTTATCAATGAATGTTAGAAAACGAGTCCTAAAATGCTATATTGAACCTATCTTGTTATATGGAAGTGAATCACGCACAAAAATTATTGGATGCAGCAGAAATGTGGTTTATTAGAAGAATGTTGCGAATCCCCTGGACAGCAAAATTAACTAATGAAGAATGTAAGAGCTGGAGAGACAAAAAATCTTGTCAAAAAAATAAGAGAGAGACAATGTACTTTCATAGGACATGCAATGAGAAGAGGAGGCATTGAAAATATTATAACAACAGGAAAAATAGAAGGAAGAAGATCAAGAGGAAGACCAAGGACAGTCTGACGAGATGGTGTGAGAGGAGATCACCAACTGAGCTGATGGCCTGCATGAAGGATCATGTACTCTGGAGAAGCATAATAGCCAACACCAGTTGGCACAGCACCTGATGATGATGATGATGATGAAATGTGGATATACAGAAGAATAGGGCGTTTTCCATGGACAGAACAGAAAACAAACAACGAAGTGCTAAACCATCTAGACGTGAAAAAAAGAAGAGTTGAAAATCATAAAAACAAGACAGCAAAGATACTTTGGGCATGTCAAGAGGCACAATGCTATGTTGAAGACCCCTTCTTCAGGGCAAGATCAAAAGGAAAAAGAACAAGAGGACAACAGCGACATGGATGGGCGGACAACATCAAGAGATGGATAAGGACCAGCTTGACCAAATGCTCTGTGAAGACAAGAAACAGAGCAGAATGAAGATTCACGGCATGGGGAGATGGCACAAAACGATGATGATGATGAAAGACAACAATAACAATCCTTCCTCTAACTCTGCTCATGCCAGTTCTTACAGCAGTTACTATCACAGTTAAAACAGAGAAAGCTTTCTGGATCCTGAAGCAATGCACTGGCTGGACACCGCTGCCACAACCCCGCCCACCCAGGGCTGATAAGAGGTGGCTGACTATCTTAATCTAATTAGGTCTGGCTTTGCACTGTATGTCTTGTTTTCCATCTCCCTGAAACTGCAGTCTGGTCTTCTTTGCAGCAGATGCTGTGAAGATGTTGAGGAAGCTTGGGAGCGGGTTATGAGGGCTATTTTTTGTCAGTTCCTGAATCAACCTAACAAGCACTCTCTCTCTCTCTCTCTCTCTCTCTCTCTCTCTGTATGTGTGTGTGTGCGCGCGCGCAATACTTCCTCACCAGACTCCACTGCTATAAGCAGTATGGCCCATTAGCCAGGCTAGACCTGCTACTGAGAGTACCAACAGAGATGTAGGACAGGGTATCAACTCTACAGCATTTCTTTTCATTGCTTGCAAAAAATTACCATTCTTTTCATAAGTTTCCTTGGCATTTTTTTTTTTTAAACTCTGCTCAACAAACAGAGACCAACTCTACAACAACAAAAAAATCTTAAGCTGAAAGTTCCTGCAAGATTTGTACCTTTATGGCCCCATCAAATATGGCCGAGTGGAGAGACACGAAGCACAGACACAAGCATGTCCATAAAAATTTCCCAAAATTGTGAATTACACTTCAACAATCAGTAATCCCATAGTCATAAATAGCTGAATGGAACTCCAGCTATCTTCTTGACATTAGAATATGTGGAAAACTGTTCACGGTTCTGACATTCCCAAATACTCTAGCATTTGTACTTGTACTTGTTCTTGTACAAACTCCCTGTAACTGCGAGTTGTTGCTCTATGCAGCCGATGCTGTAGAGGTGTTGAGGCACAGAATCGTATCGGCGTGGGAGCGGGTTATGGCGGCTATTTTTTCACTCCCAGAGTACAGCTAAAACGCAGGGGGGTGTGCAATGCTTCTTTAGCAGACTCCACCACCATGGGGACTATGGCGATCCCTGCCCCGTTACCCAGGTTTGGCCTGTTACTGGAGGTACCTGTACTGTCATTTTTAAAAGTGTTAATGAATCTGTGTGTGTTTTGAGCTTCATTTTTTTTTTTAAGTATTCAATGTACTCTAGTTACCTAAAGTAATCAGTCTTATAAACTCATCATCATCACATGCTGTGACAACAGGCACAAGATATCATGCTTCTTCACAGATCTTAATCTTTAGTGCCCACTTTGGTTGCTTACCACCCAACAACATAACCCAATAACATAAACTAATAACATAACCCAATAACATAACACAACAACATAACCTAATAACATAACCCAATAACATAACCAAGAAACAAAAACCATTATCCACAACAAAACAAACACCAGCTTGAAAACACAAATGAAAACAGAAACAAAACAAGACCCCACTCGTCAACTACAGTGATACAAACAAACTACAGTTTTCTGTCTAAGAACAAGAAACTGGAGACTTCTGGGCCTTCTCTGTTGTCTTGTCTTATCTCCCTGTAACTGTAAACTAGTGTTCTTTGTAGCTGAAGATGTGGAGGTGTTGAGGCACAGCATCGTATCGGCGTGGGAGAGGGTTATGGCAGCTATTTTGTCACTCCCGAAGTGCAGCTAAAAAGCAGAGGGTGTGCAATGTTTCTTTAGCAGACTCCACCACCATGGGGACTAAGGCAATCCCCGCCCCGTTACCCAGGCTAGGCTACCAACGGGGAGGTGGGACTGGGTCCTGGTGAGCCATGGTTCACTAACCCTGATGCTAGCATATCAGTTATGGGTTGCTGAGTGCCTAATCAAACAGCACCTTCAACCCCATCTATTATCTTAAAATGTCGCACACAAACGAATGTCTCTGCGGCTTTGGTTTACAAATGCCTGAACATATCCTTCAGACCTGTCCAACCTACTCAAGCCTCCGAGCACAGATCTGGCCTGAGGGAGAAGATCTGAAAGAGAAGCTGTGGGGCTCTCACTCGAGCCTGAAGGAGACAGCAGACTTTGTCGAGGTGACAGGGCTACGGACGCAGCATGACCAACCAACACTCAAACGCAGGAGAAGATGAAGATTAGCCAAGTCGGGTGCTTGAGTGGTGAAGTGGTTAGTGCAGTTACCTCTCAGGTTGATGGCTGGAGGTTAGATTCTGGCCAGAGGCACTCAATGAGAGTGGTGAAGTAGTTAGTGCAGATACCTCTCAAGTTGATGGTTGGTGGTTAGATTCTGGCCAGAGGCACTCAATGAGAGTGGTGAAGTAGTTAGTGCAGATACCTCTCAAGTTGATGGTTGGAGGTTAGATTCTGGCCAGAGGCACTCAATGAGAGTGGTGAAGTGGTTAGTGCAGATACCTCTCAAGTTGATGGTCGGTGGTTAGATTCTGGCCAGAGGCACTCAATGAGAGTGGTGAAGTAGTTAGTGCAGTTGCCTCTCAAGTTGATGGTTGGAGGTTAGATTCTGGCCAGAGGCACTCAATGAGAGTGGTGAAGTAGTTAGTGCAGTTGCCTCTCAAGTTGATGGTTGGAGGTTAGATTCTGGCCAGAGGCACTCAATGAGAGTGGTGAAGTGGTTAGTGCGGTTGCCTCTCAAGTTGATGGTTGGAGGTTAGATTCTGGCCAGAGGCACTCAATGAGACTGGTTAGTGCAGTTGCCTCTCAAGTTGATGGGAGGCGGTTAGATTCCATAAAAATTGATATTTTCTTCTAGCTTTAGGAGAAATGATGCATCTATGGATATTTTTCATTTCTCCTAAAACCAGGAAAAAAACCGTCTATTTTTACATTTGGGTTTCACTAGGTGCATCTGGCCAGAACTGGGACTTAGATTGTTCTCTTCAAGGATATGACTGCTTAAACTGTACTAAAAATACACACACACACACAAATCATACTTATGTAACTATTACAAAGACAAGTTTACTGGAAACAAGATGTCCCAGAGGCAAATCATAACAGAATATAAAAGAAATGGATATGAAATTGAAAAGTGATCTCAAGACAGGGTTGGATGGAGAGATTTCTCTGTGTTTAATAATAACTGATGATGACTGTTACTTACCTCTTTAATCTTGTCACGTTTTGCCTTGACATCTGGGTCAGATGGCTCGCCTCCGCGTGCCCCTGGGTGCCCCACGTGGTCTTTATTTACTTTCTTAGCTTCCTCTAGCTCCTGCTGTCTTTTCTTCTCCTCTTCCTCCTTCTGCTTCTTGAGAATACCCTCCTTTTCAAAACGTATACTCTCTTTCAACTTCTCCTCTTCTTCTGGTTTAACATTTTTTCTAAATTCCTCATTTAACTTCTCATGCTCCTTGGCTTCGTTAATTTTAAACTGCAGCTTCTCTTTATCGTTTGTAATGTGATGATCAAAAATATCACTATCATGTGGTAAAAACTTGCCTTTTTCTAAGGGAGAGCCATCGGGGCCTAACCTTGCCTGCGGAAAGAACAAACCTCCTGCATCTTGCAGCTGCTTGCGTACTTCCACAATGGACACCCGATCTTGCAAGTTCGGCAGAAATAGGAAAGCGCAGGTACAAACTGTCGTGAATGTCATAAACACCAGTAAAATAATGTATTTCTCCCGTAGCCGCAATGTCCTTCGTCCTTGTGTGACGGGTACGCCGTTGACGTAGCGCTGGTATAGTGGTAGTACTCCTACCCCTTTGGCTGCCATATTGCCGTTATGTTTCCCCCGGTGGTATCCGGCAGTGAATAAAAAGCTATACAACAATTGGCTAATAAAGATTCTGCTGGTATCCAGCGTGGCAGGTTTGTGTAAAGACTAACTTCATGAATAGAAGAATGGATATTGTGCGATATACATGAGTATACAAATAGCTAAGAAATATAAATGAAGGCATAAGTGTATGGTTCTGTTTTACACAAAGATAGAAAGAGTGAGGTGGGGGAGGGGTGGTAGGCTTGCTGTACAGGCTAAAATAAACGGCAGGCTGAGAATGGACAAGAGTGACATTCATCACCAACATCAGGTGCCGTGCCGACAGAGTACACTATCCTTCATGCAGGCCATTATCTCAGTTGGTGATCTCTCACACAATCTCGTCAGACTGTCTGGTATCATTTCTCTTGGTCTTCCCTTTGTTCTTCTTCCCTCTATTTTTCCTGTTATAATATTTTCACTGCACCCTCTTCTCACTGCATGTCCTATGAAAGTACAATGTCTCTCTCTCTCTCTCTCTCTCTCTCTCTCTCTTATTATTATTATTATTTTTTTACAAGATTTTTTTTAATCTCCAACTTTTCTCCATTAGTTATTTTTGCTGTCTAGGGAATTCGCAACATTCTTCTAATAAACCACATTTCTGCTGTTTCCGTTGATTTTTGTGCAGACTTGCCTATTGTTCATGATTCACTTCCATATAACAAGACAGGTTCAGTATAGCATTTTAGGACTCGTTTTCTAATATTCATTGATAATGATGTGTTGCATAACGTGTTTCTCATTCTCTGAAATGCAGTCTTTGCTTGGCCTATTCTTTTCTTAATTTCTGTTTTAAATTTCCCATCTGAAAGTATTACTGCTCCAAGGTGTTTGAATTTCTGCACCTGCTTTAGAATAGTTCCATTTTATTTTATACTACATTTTTGTGGATTCTGTTTCTTAGATATAACCATAGTCTTTGTCTTTTTGATGTTCAAAGTAAAGCCTTTTTGTTCACTTTCTTTGGCGACTTTATCCAAAACATTTTGCAGGTCTTGTTGGTTCTCAGCTATTAGTACTGTGTCGTCAGCATACAGAAGGTTGCTAATATTGTATCCTCCTACTTTTATACCTGGTTCTGCAAAGATCGGTCTTAGAATATTCTCGCTGTACAGAGAGAAAAGGTCTGGAGATAGTTCACATACTTGTCGCACTCCCTGTTTTACTGGTTGATATTTTTCAGTTTTATTTTCAACTGGAATCGCTGGTTCCTGCTGCCAGTATAGATGTTTTACAATCCTCAGATCTTTGCCGTCTATATTGATGTCTTCAAGCATTTTAATAATTTCATTATGTTTCACCTTGTCGAATGCCTTGGTGTAATCAATGAAGCGTAAGTTGAAATCGTTCTGTACTTCTAAAGCTCTTTCTGTTAGTGTTCGTAAAGCATAAATGGCATTGTGTGTTCCCTTTCCTTCAACAAATCCAAACTGTTCATCTGCTAGTTCCATTTTTATCTTTTTCCTTGTTCTTCTCATAATAATTTGACATCGCTAAAGTTGTATTGGAAAGACTGCTGGAAAATGGAAAGCGGGAATGGAAGAATAATCTTGTTCTGAAGAGATTGCTGGAGCTAGAACAAATTAAGGGTGCTAGCAGGAATTCCGAACTGTGTGGCAGAAAACGCACCGTAAACAATCAATATTTGATGGGAACTATTAGCAAACATATATCCACCCTCATTTATGCTTGTGAAAGCTGGAAAACAACTAAAGAAATAGACAAGAAATTGGACTCTTTCGAAAACAAATGCATAAGGAAAATGCTCGGTATAAAATGGAATGGATTCACGAACAACGCAGAGATCAGACAGATGAGCAAACAACAACATGTCTCATGGCTGATAAGAAAAAGAAAATGGATCACATGAAACTCTCTGGGCATAACATCCCTTGATGAGACTGAAAAACTCACCGAAGACAGGACATACTGGCGAACTACCATGCGGGCCCTGTGTGACATTTAACGGCACGAGAAGGATGTAAGATGTAAGATTAACAAACATACTCTTGGATGGGGGGGGGGGGGGGGATATATAAGTCCAATGAATGACACCGGAGTCTGATTATTGAACTTTTGAATAACATGTTCATTTGTTCAGTCACTTTCTTGGTCAGCTGCTGTTTTTTTTTCGTATGTGTTCATTGTGAATGGTCTGGAGACCATAACTGTAGTCACATAGAAAAACTAAGTATTCTAATTTCTCTGTGCCCTCAGAATATAGAACTCGTTCATGCTGTAAAAGACAACTAAACATATTTCATTATTCCAGCATTTCTTCTAAAATCTGAAATCTCCGACGGAGTAATCAAACGGAGACTGCACAATTTGTCAGTCATGAAATCTTGACCAGGTAGCTCTGAGACAGCGGTGAAGAGTTTAGCTTTACATTATGCCACCTGAGGGAAAGTGATAAGACGACGGCACAATATACTAAGTCTTACCTTTGACGTGCGGTTTTAAAGAACTTTCATAGAAACGCACTAACTATATAAAAAATATAGTATATTCATTCAATCATTCATTCATTTGCATGTCCCTTGTGGAACTTTGCCTCCCTAACAGCATTCCTGTAGGCTTCTCGGTTGTGAGCATCCATTTGCAGATCATCAACGATGTCTTGCAGCCATCTTCGCCTTGGTCTTCCTCTCTTTCTTTTTCCCATTATGTACTCTTCCAAGACGGTTTTCTCTAGATTATCATGACGTTTAATGTGTCCATAATATATTTATGTTTTCTCTCTTTAATACTCTTTACTAGCCAGCCTTCTTCAATATTAAGTTCTTTTATTATGGATATATTTGTTCTTTTTTTTGTGTCCATGATATTTTAAGAACTCTTCTGTAGCATTTACATTCAAAGACATTTATGTGTTTCTCAGCTGTTTTGTTAAGTGTTCAGGTCTCATAGGCATATGTTGCGATGGGAAAAATGCATGCCCTTAAAAATCTTATTTTTGTGGTTCTGTCTGTTCCTCTCCACAGATTCTTTCGTTGTTTTACTTTCTGAAGAGCGACAGATGCCCTCCTTTTAATTTCCCTCATTGTATCTCCATTATTAGTTAGTAGTGATTCAAGATATTCAAAACTCTCCACATTCCTCTAGTTTTTCCTCATTAATACATATATCAGCTGCCTTGTTTGTTTTGTCAGTTGTCATCAATTTAGTCTTCTTCGCATTAAGATAGAGGTTTTGCTCTTCGCTGTTCTTACGGACTGATAGTTTTTCCATTCCTTTTTGTGTTGTGGACAGTAATACTGTGTCATCAGCATATCTAATCTCTGGTATTTCATAACCTCCAATTGTTATGGCATCGTAATATTCTTTATCTACATCCTTATATGTTTTAGAAAAAAGTGACATAAACAGAAAGTGGCGTAAAGAACATGTAGTTAGAGAAGCAGATTGAACAAGACTTTCATAGAGTTCAGGCCATTGTGCGAGAAGAAATTTCACTGTACCGTCTGATTACTCCATAAGACTTGAACACAAATGTATCGAACTGGAATATACAGTACTGGACAAAGAAACTGTCCTCAAAGATCTTGAGAAACTTAATAACTTAATGAGAAGCAGACATTAGCCAGACAGACAGACAGACAGATGGACAGGCAGGCAAGCAAATAAATAGACAGCCAAATAGAGTGGACTACAATGAACAGATTATATTTTGACGCAGTGCATCAGTTTTATGCGGCGTTTTACAGTGATATTTCCCAAGTCTTCGTTAACCCACGAGTAACAGCACATGTGCTCCGAATGACTGACAACTCACTACCAAAAAATAGCACTAAGATGGACACAACAGGGGAACAGAAGTAAGGGTAGACCAAAAGAGACATGGAGAAGAACAACAGAAAGGATGATGAGCAATAGAGGGCTCACCTGGGCAAGAGCAGAAAAAAAGGCGAAGGACAGGCATTTGTGGAAAACCCTTGCGGAAGCCCAATGTGCCCTGGGCACTTAAGGTTCAGAGAGAGAGAGAGAGAGAGAGAGAGAGAGAACAGCACTTACGCGACCAAGACATGTTATCAGTAACTGCAGATTTTAAAAAATGAGTATTTCCAACTTTGCTGCGAGATTCTATTTTAAAAGTGATAATATGCCTCTAGCTATAATACCCCTCCCGTTCAAAGCTGAATGCGGTAACGAGTATCAGGAAATGTGAAGCTACAGGACGGACTGTGAGCTAATGCACAGACACTAGAAAGCCATCCCAGTCACTAGGTGATGTTTTGTTGTGCGTCTAGTGATTCGCCATCAACTACCTTACCACCCCACCATCATACCCCCCCCCCCCCGAACCAACTGTGCGTTATGGGAGGAACGTCGTACGACTCAAAGCTTTTCAAGTCAGCCAGGCTCTAGTTGACTCTGCGAGGACCTTGACCCATCGTAAGTCTTAACACAACTATGGATTGAGTCAGTAACCAACCAGGTTTCCCCGAGAAGGATGGACACGTAATCTGTATACTGATTTGCTCATCATCATCATCATCAGGTGCCGTGCCGACTGGCGTTGGCTATTATGGTTCTCCAGAGTACACGATCCTTCATGCAGGCCATCAGCTCAGTTGGTGATCTCCTCTCACGCCATCCCGTCAGACTGTTCAGTATCATTTCTCTTGGTCTTCCTCTTGATCTTGATTTGCTTATACGTAGTACTTTTTGGTTGTATTTTGTGCTCGTAGTGGAATTACACAAAATGTCTCAAAATATTGTAGTTCTTAAAATATGTTCATAATCATAACATTTATTTCAAAGTTAGTGGCTTATAACGGTGATTCTTATACAAATGAATTAGCAATAATCAAAAAGATATACAAATTATGATACAACGCTTGATGCAGTACTCATCAGAACTCTTCGACGGGTTTTATTATTATTATTATTATTATTATTAATAGTAGTAGTAGTAATAGTAGTAGTAGTAGTAGTAGTAGTAGTAGTAATAGTAGTAGTAGTAGTAATAGTAATAGTAGTAGTAGCAGTAGTAGTAGTAGTATTAGTAGTAGTAGTAGTAGTAGTAGTAGTAATAGTAGTAGTAGTAGTAGTAGTAGTAGTAGTAGCAGCAGTAGTAGTAGTAGTATTAGTAGTAAGAAAGAGCGATTACTCTTATAATTTTGTGAACTGTTCAGTTTTTTATCTGTAAAAATATGTAAAATTTGTTAGCTGTTTACATCTGCATCTTTTTTTTTTTACTTTACGTTGGTGTATTAGTCTAAATTTTTAAATACTCGCATATTTCTGTCCACGACAAATAAACAACAAAAAAGAGTTATTTAAAAAAAATAGAAAGGATAAAATTCAGGCGGACATTATGACGCTTATTATACCCTTTCAATACCAATAGCAAAACTGAACACAGTTTATCAGACCTAACCTCTGCTCTCAGTACTTTACGTTGAAATACTGCCATTTACCAACAAGTATGAACCAAGTTTATGAAATTCGAAAATACGCACTAGTTCATTTAACCATAAACTAAAAAGTTTTGATTTTGGTAAAAAAAAGGTAAAGGTAAAATTCCCGTTTCCATAGAGGATACGGTATAGGCCCTTATTTCCTCGACCTTCACACATGAAAGTGTGATATGGTCAGTATCACACCAGGCCGCATTTACTTATCCAGATTTCTCTGGTATCAATTTTCAGAGGCTAGTTGCACCCCGAGGCCTTTCTGGTGTGCACCAGAAAAAAAAAAAGTCAAATAAGGCAGTTGAAATATACATCAGTTAGAAAAAAAAATGGAAGAAGTGGAGAGTTTTGAATATCCTGGATCATTACTAATTAATAATGGAGATACAATGAGGGAAATTAAAAGAAGGCTACCTATCACTCTTAAAAAAAGTAAAACAACTAAAGAAGCTGTGGAGAGGAACAGACAGAACTACAAAAATAGATTTTTAAGGGCATGCATCTTTCCCATTGCAACATATGCCTATGAGACCTGGACACTTAACAAAACAGCTGAGAAACACATAAATGCCTTTTAAAGTAAGTGCTACAGAATAGTTCTTTAAATATCATGGACAAAAAAAAAGAACAAATATATCTATACTACAAGAACTTAATATTGAAGAAGGCTGGCTAGTAAAGAGGATTAAACAAAGAAAACTGAAATATTTTGGACACATTAGACGTCATGATGATTTAGAGAAGACCGTCCTGGAAGGGTACATAATGGGAAAAGGAAAGAGAGGAAGACTAAGGCGAAGATGGCTGCAAGACATCGTTGATAATCTGCAAATGGATGCATCAGCAGCAGGGCATCTTGCTCACAGCCGAGAAGCCTACAGGAGACAAAGTTCCATAAGGGACATGCTGACTGACTGATAGTTTGCTTAGAAATCATGTTTGCTGTCATATGAAGAAAACCAGCAAACAGACCAATCAACAAACTGCTACCCTACATGTAAGAATAATAATAACAACCGAATGAACCAAAACCAAACTTAATGGTGGGGAAACAGCGACTCGCCTAAATGGTTCTCAGGACTACATTTCCCCAACGATGGCCATTATTGTATATATAAGAGAGGATTCATCTTACATCCTTCCCGTGCCGTTAAACATCACATAAGGCTCCATTGTAATTTGCCACGTTTTCCTGTTTTCGACGAGCTTTTCAACCTCATCAAGGGATTGTATGCCTACTAATTGGCCTCTCATGTCCTGTTTAGAGTTTCACGTGGTCTTAACTTTGTTTTTGTGCTTATATCCTTTGAATGCCATATATTCTCAAGATTCTTGAGGGTCAATGCTGCTTTTACAATTTTAACTTCCTTTCTGGTGTTACCATCCTGGTCTGTGTAGCTGCCGAGGTATGCAATTTGGTTTACTTCATCAACAGTTGTTCCTTCTATGAATATTTTTCCTTCTTGATTATGGGAAGTTTCATTATTTTTGTTTCGTCCTTGTTAATTCAAGTCTTATTTTGCTAGACAATGAGGACAGGGTGTCTTTTTTTCTTGCATGGAATTCACATTGTCACTGATAAGAGTTATGTCATCTGTAAAATCAAGATCTTCTAGATGGATCCCATGTACCAAATCAATATCCGTTTTACCTGTGCAGCATTTTCCCCCCATTAACAAGTCTTTTGCAATTCCAAAAAAAGCAAGGGAGATAGTATGCATCCTTGTTTCAATCTGGAACCATTTGCTATTCCTTTTTCTGTGCTAACAGCACACATATCCATTGTAGATATCCATAATAATGTTTACACTTTTAAATGGCATTCCATAGTCTCAAAACTTTCCACATTGAGTCTTTGTGTATACCTTTTTAAAGTCTATGAAGTTCAGGATTAATGGTTTTTGCTTTTCAATATCTTATATATATATAATATCCTTCGTGTGCCGTTAAACGTGACATAGGGCTCGCAAGGTAGTTCTCCAATTTCTCCTGTCTTCGGTGAGTCTTTCAACCTCATCAAGGGATTTTATGCCTGTTAATTTGGCGTCTCTTAACAATGTCCTCTTCAGAGTTTCACGGTCTTTTTCTTTGGCCTGTTGTGTTCCACTTGATAGCTTGTTTTGGGATTCTCTGACTGTTTCTTCTCATCACGTGACTGATATATGTTCATCTCCTTTTTCCTGATCACCCATGAGACAAGTTGTTGTTTGCTCACCTGTCTTATCTCTGCATTGTTCTTGAATTCATTCCAATTTATACAGAGTATTTTCCTTAGGCACTTGGTTTCAAAAGAGTCTAATTTCTTGTCTATTTATTTAGTTGTTTTCCAGCTTTTACAATCATAAATGAGGGTGGATATTACATTTGAATGAATAATCTTAACTTGGTTTTTGTGCTTATAACTTTTGAATTCCATATGTTCCCAAGATTCTTGAAGATCGATGCTGCTTTTGCAATTCTAACTTCTTTCTGGTGTCACCATCCTGGTCTATGTAGCTGCCAAGGTATGCAAATTGATTAACTTCTTCAATATCTGTCCCTTCTACGTGTATTTTTCCATTTTGATTAATGGGAATTTTCATTATTTTTGTTTTGTCCTTGTTAATTTCAAGTCCTATTTTCAATATGTTCTGTATTATTATTAGAGTAAAGATGATTAGGCAACATTATAAATTCATTGTAATTGAATAGTACTGATTAAGCGCGAAAGCCTTTTGCCAGGCAGTAAACAGGATATTCAGGTGAGAACGAAAGAAAAAAGTCGGCTTAACGATGAAGCTTCGTAGCCTCGCTGAATAAAGAGATTTTGTTGTTTGTGCCCTCGTCTGAAGACCTCGTCGCCCCCCTCGATTTAAAGTAGCATTCCAATGGTTTGCGCATGCGCGTGAACACAAGAGTTAATATGGCGAGAAGTTGCTAACAGCTGATGATTTCTACTTGTTGATCTTCTCTAGTATTTCAGGTACAAAGTATGTTGCCATTACGGCAAAAGTTCATTTTGTACAACTTAAGGGGATTTTAAGTTCAATATTGTGACAGGATTTGCGAAAACTTTTCATGAATGTCAGTTTTGTGATATTTTCGAGGATGTGTAATCCGCTCTACGGTAACTGCAAACGTAAGGTCTCTCAAAAGACACTTGTATGTTTGTGTATCTGAGATGTAGGCGGACCGAGATACATACAGTCGTTTCCTTGTAGCCGTACACTTAGTGTCGTTTTATTCGATAGATTTTTTAAAATCGCTTTACGAAAGTAAAAATCTTACATCCTTCCGTGCCGTTAACCGTCACATAGGACTCGCATGGTAGTTCGCGAAGTTTTCTTGTTTTCAGCGAGCTTTTCAACCTCATCAAGGACTTTTGTGCCTACTAATACGGCCTCTTGTAACAATCTTCTGTAGAAATCTTTCTATGTATGTGTTATAGTTGTAACATCTTGTGACAACAGGAAAACTGGAGGGGAAAAAAGGGACAGAGGAGGAAAAAGAAGCAGTGGAAAGAAGGTTATGATTAGTGACGGCTAACACCTGACTGGCATGAACTAGAGGAAACTGAATGATTGAAGAAAAGGTGAGATTACGTAGATGAAGAGCAGAATATCTTGGCTGGTTCGTGTGCATAATTGTTATCCGTTTGAAAATAAAAGTTCCTTCATTCACTGTCACGAACATGATGTGATCATCCACATTTTGAGGATTATGTGGATTTTTTTATTATATGAAGAAAGAATGCTATGGATACATTAATTTTCAATCTAAAAGTGATAATTTTTAGATTTTGAACAGGACATTGCAGACTGAAACATCCTCTTGTGAACAAAAGGATTTAGTGGTTCTTCTTCATCGCTCGTTCAGATCTCTCTCTCTCTCTCTCACAAATGCGGCAGTTTGTCTCAGGTTTTCTGCTTCAGTGTAGAGCATCTCTTGTAGGGTGGGGGCTGGGATTCTGGCTGGGGTTCATTGTTTGAGTAGGTTGTGTAGCTGGCATCTGTGGAGGACATATTTAGTGGTTGAAGTTTTCTTCTTATACTGTACATCCTTCCCATGCCATCATGTGTCACACAGAGTTTGCAGTGTGTCTCGTCATTAGTCTTGAAGCTGTCAAACAGCTCACAAAATGACCATTGAACGCATGTCACAAGAGTCCTGACTAGCAGTGATCGGATCTCAGCTGTGGCCCCTACATATTCCTTTCCATAAGAAGGTGATTTGGTAATCTCATACACTTTTGAGATCACGGTAAAGTTCATATTCTGAAACTGGGTTATCTGTCTGAGAAAGAATGCGGGAGAAGAAAGAATTTCCATTGAAATTCCAGAGAAGTTATTGGAATGGACAGATTCTTTTCTCAAGGGATAATGATGATAAAGAATGTTAAGAATACCATGAACAGATAAGAAAACAAACAAGGAATGCCTGATAGAAGCAGACGTAGATAGGAGCCTAATTAAATCCTTAAGAAACAGTCATCATTCTTTGGGCATATAATGGGAAGAGGAGAGGCCTTAAAACATCGTAACAACAGGGAAGTATTTGTACTTGTACGAACTCTCTGTAACTGTGAGCTGTTGTTCTTTGCAGCCGATGCTGTAGAGGTGTTGAGGCACAGCACTGTATCGGCATGGGAATGGGTTATGGCAGGTACCTTTTCAGTCCTGGAGTACAGCTTCTTCTTCTTCTTTGTTTGCATTGTCTGTCAATATCTGCAGTCCTGTCTCTTGGACAAAATTCAGTGGTTTTTTGTAATTCATGTATAGAACCATAGAGCTTATCTTCTTTAGTGGTTTCACTGGGCCAGTAATTATTTCTCAGTGTCTCATAGTTGGTGCAGTTTTGGAGGATATGTTCCACAGTTTTCCCCAGTTTTCCAACTTTGCATGTGATGTTCCAGAGTACAGCTAAAAAGCAGGGGTTGTGCAGTGCTTCTTTAGCAGACTCCACCACCATGGGGACTATGGTAATCCCTGCCCTATTAGCCAGGCTATGCCTGTTACTGGGGTTACCATGGAGAGGTGGGACAGGGTCTTGGTCAGCTATGGTTTGCTAATCCTAATGCTGGCACATCAGCCATGGGTCACTGATTGCCTCATCAGACAAGCATCTTCCAACAACAGGGAAGATAAATGGGAAGAGATGCAAGGGGAAGACCTAGAGAAAAAAAATCTGTGGACAGTCTGACATAATGGCATAACAAAAATCACCAACTGAGCTGATGGAAAATATCGAGGAATGATATCTGTAGAGATACATGACCGCCAATGCCCACCAGCATGGCACCTGATGATGATGATGATGATGAATACTGAAGATGATGATGACTTTAATGGATTTCCTCATTTAACATGATATATAGTCAGAGAATCTCAAAACAAGCTGTCAAATGGCTGAGGAAAATGAGGTTGATCACATGAAACTCTAAAGAGGACATTGTTAAGAGAGGCCAGTTTAGCGGGCATAACATCCCTTGATGAGGTTGAAAAGCTCGCCAAAAACAGGAAAACTCAGCAAACTACCATGCGAGCCCTGTGTGACGTTTAGCAGCACAGGAAGGATGTAAGGATGCAAGAACATGTGACAGTTTTATTTTCCTGCAACCAAAAGTAAGCTGCCTTGCCAAGC
Source organism: Achatina immaculata (assembly GCA_009760885.1). NCBI lineage: Eukaryota > Metazoa > Mollusca > Gastropoda > Stylommatophora > Achatinidae > Lissachatina > Lissachatina immaculata. The sequence continues at coordinate 10,229,415 of CM019711.1, forward strand.
TTCTTGGTAATGACTTCACTCCAACGGAGATCACATTGATTCTTGCCTTGTTATCCATATTGCTTCATTGCAGCCTGACTATAGAGAGCACTTGGGAGGAAGGGGAATAGAATCTTGGCTGACTGCAGTTCACTACTGGCATTGAAACGGGAACACCCCCCCCCCCTTTTTTTTAAAAAGATTTAGAATGAGGAATGAGAGTTGTGTTCAGTGAAGGAATTGTTCTGTCTCCATAGTTCTGATGTGAGCAGCCAATGTGAATGTAGTAGGAAAGAAAAAGAAGAAACCATATACAATGAAAACAGATGAATACGAGTCATTTTCTTGGTTTACCCTCTTGTCAGACTGCAAAGGTAAACGGTAAAATCCCCGTTTCCATGCCATTAAGGCATATTGGGGGTACAGTGTTAGGCCCGTATTTCCATGACCTTCAATACATGAAGATGTGATGTGGTCATTGCCATGTCTGGCCACATTTACCTTCCAAGATTTCTCTGGTACCCATTTTTAGAGGCTGGGTGGACCCCGGGGCCCTTTTGGGACTGCTGGGACTTAAACCTGATGCCACTGGATTAGTAGGCCGAGTGCTTGACTATTCGACCAACCAGGCCACCTTTTGTCAAACTGCGGAGAATAAAAATTAATTTAGTGTCAAGGTAAAGGTAAGGGTAGTCCCATAGCAAATGCCGCAGGGGATGAAGCGTTAGAGACCTCATTATTCTGGGCCATCAGCTTATGGGGTAGGGTGGCCAGTTCCTTTCCTTGCTGCCTTTCCTTCTCAGATTTTCTCTAGCACCCATTCTACGAGGCTGGGTTGACCTCGGAACCATATTGGTAAAAAAAAGTCTAACTCATGTAGTGTAATGTAGCTTATTTATGAACCAGGATGCACCTGGAGTTGGGGGAAAGAAAGGCAGCCAGCCATTGCATCAAAAAGTTTTAATCAAAATGTGTCTTAGTGTTTCATTGCTCCGAGACAGTGATTTCATAAAGTATTTTTTATTGGAAGCTGTTATTTGCATGTTCTATTTTAAATATCAGACTAGTTTATATACTTTTTTTTTATACTCAGTAGCTCTAAAACAGTTTTTATACATTGGGCTGATTTTTGTATAGATATGTTTTTTTCCTTTAATGTATCAACAGTTATTTGCGTGTCTCTTGCAGAACTTTACCTCCCTAACAGTTCTCCTGTAGGCCTCTCAGTTGTAAGAAAGATGCCCTGCTGCTGATGCATCCATTTGCAGATTATCAACGATGTCTTGCAGCCATCTTTGCCTTGGCTTTCCTCTCTTTCTTTTTCCCATTATGTACCCTTCCAAGATAATTATCATGATGTTTAATGTGTCCAAAATATTTAAGTTTTCTCTGTTTAATCCTCTTTACTATTAAGTTCTTGTAGTATGGATACATTTATTCTTTTATTTTGCGTCCATGATATTTGAAGAGCTCTTCTGTAGCATTTATATTCAAAGGCATTTATGTGTTTCTCAGCTGTTTTGTTAAATGTCCAGGTCTCATAGGCATATGTTGCAATGGGAAAGATGCACGCCCTTAAAATGTATCAGCAATGTGTGCAATATACTTGGTGTGCTTCAGTTTACTGACAGGCATTCTTCAGTTTTTGAAGGTATTTTCCATATTGTCTGGCGCACCCATTTTAAAGCTGCTTCAAATCGAGTGTGATGGTAAAAACATGGCATAACGGAAACTTGTTTGCCATGAGTTCTTATTCCTATTCAGCCTACTTGGAACTGGGAGCTGGTGTTCTTTGCGGCTGATGTGATGGAGATGTTAAGTCACTGCATCATATCGATTTGGGGGCTGGTCGTGGCTATTTCTTCAATCCTGAGTACGGCTAAAAAAAGGGGGAGGGTGGGTGAACTTGTTCTTTAATAGACTTCACCACCATAGGGACTATAGTGATCCATGCCCCATTAGCCAGGCTAGGCTTGTTAATAGAGGTACCAATGGAGATGTGGGAGCAGGGTCTTGGTTAGTTATGGTTTGCCCACCCTGATGCCAGCAGGTCAGCTATAGGCTGGTGATTGCCAGATCAGACAGTGACTTTGCCCCTAAGTTTTGCTTATTTGTTCGTTTTATATTTCTAGCCACAGCTTCCAGGTTGATGAGACCATGCTCAGCAGTCAGCAGCCATCTGATAGTGCTGAGAACCATTCCATTGAGGATGATGAGTTACACGAGGTTGTGCTGGTGCAGAAGTAAGTGTTTTGGGTAGTGGGGTGAGTTGCCAAGTTATGAGTAGAGCTCATCATACATGGCCAGTCAGGTTTGGAATTCATTAACGTAGGTCATCATACATGACCAGTCAGGTTTGGAATTCATTAACGTAGGTCATCATACATGACCAGTCAGGTTTGGAGTTCATTAACGTAGGTCATTATACATGACCAGTCAGGTTTGGGAAAAAAATCATTAACATAGATCATCATATGTGACCAGCCAGGTTTGGAATTTATGAATTGAGGTCTTCATATGAGACCAATCAGGTTCATTTAATATTGTAATAATTTAAGATAAGCAGAGTAGCATCTCTAATTAAGGTAGTGGTATTTCTGCAATTGCCGTTTTAATGGCACATGAGGAATTGTAAATTATGGTATAAACCAGTGTTATCTTTCTCTGTGTAGTGAAGGATAGATAAAGAGGAGATTGGAGCACTGTGGATTTGTCCAGAAAGTAGTGATAATGATCTAAAAATTAACTAATCTGAGATTACATAGATTATGATAACTGGGAAGAACCGGTTACAGACCACGCTAAATGGATAGTATGGTGAGGAAACAAAGGGCCAAACATAAAGACCATAAACCGCAAAGATAACTGAATCTTGAATGACAAAATGTGGTTTGTTGCTGTTGTGACTGTTCTTGCAAATCAAATACTGAGTGACTCAGCCGTAAGATAAGCTAGATGCCTGGCAGGTTGTAACAACATCAGACAAACAGCCTGCAGCATCAGATAACCACCTGTTTCATGAGTGTCCTTTAAAAGTTCAAAAGCACCCAATAAGAGTTTATCTCTCTCCTTTGTTATTGGTGATAAGCATTTAAAATACAGGTAGTTAGTGTGCTTGTGTGTCACTTACTAGATATCTCTCTCTCTCTCTGAACCTTAAGTGCCCAGGGCACATGGGGCTTCCGCAAGGGTTTTCCACAAATGCCTGTCCTTCGCCTTTTTTTTTCTGCTCTTGCCCAGGTGAGCACTTACTAGATATAGAGAGAGATAAAGATAGATGTGTGTTTGTGGTTGCACTTACTAGATATAGAGAGAGATAAAGATAGATATATGTTTGTGTGTGCACTTACTAGATATAGAGAGAGATAAAGATAGATGTATGTTTGTGTGTGCACTTACTAGATATAGAGAGAGATAAAGCTAGATGTATGTTTGTGTGTGCACTTACTAGATATAGAGAGAGATAAAGATAGATGTATGTTTGTGTGTGCACTTACTAGATATAGAGAGAGATAAAGATAGATATTTACTTTCTCTTCAAGTAAAGTCTTGTGTTCACTGACAAATCTGAAAAGAATGTAGTCATTTTTACTTAAAAAAAAATAATAGTGGTAATAATAATAATAATACATTTGCATAAGATGGCAAAAGAAAAAAAACTAGACACATCAGGTTTCTGAATGTTTTTTTTTGTTGACAGGTTGATTCTGTCATGTATAGATCCAAAGTTATAAATATTTAAAATTGTTTAAAAATGCATATATATATATAAAATATTCAGTTTCACATTCAACACTGTATTGTTGAGCCTTTTACCTGAGTGTAACTTCAGTAGTTGGGACCCGTTCTCAGCTCCACTTCCACTGTTCCCTAATCTACTGTGTGTCAGGTATCCACTTTCTCACCCAGTTTGGTTGGATTGTGTTGACAGCTCATCTGTGATCTCTCTCATTTCTTGAGGAAATTGACTGGACTGGATTACTAGACTGGCTTATTGATTAGATATGCTGACTGTTGCTTGACATTTCTGATGGTAAGCCATCTCTTTTGACTGTTCTCATGGTAAGATATCTCTTTTGATTGTTCTGATGGTAAGCCATCTCTTTTGACTGTTCTGATGGTAAGCCATCTCTTTGACTGTTCTTATAGTAAGCCATCTCTTTGACTGTTCTGATGGTAAGCCATCTCTTTGACTGTTCTGATGGTAAGCCATCTCTTTTGACTGTTCTGATGGTAAGCCATCTCTTTGACTGTTCTGATGGTAAGCCATCTCTTTTGACTGTTCTCATGGTAAGCCATCTCTTTTGACTGTTCTCATGGTAAGCCATCTCTTTGACTGTTCTTATAGTAAGCCATCTCGTTTGACTGTTCTGATGGTAAGCCATCTCTTTGACTGTTCTGATGGTAAGCCATCTCTTTTGACTGTTCTGATGGTAAGCCATCTCTTTGACTGTTCTTATAGTAAGCCATCTCTTTGATTGTTCTTATAGTAAGCCATCTCTTTTGACTGTTCTCATGGTAAGCCATCTCTTTTGACTGTTCTCATGGTAAGCCATCTCTTTTGACTGTTCTCATGGTAAGCCATCTCTTTTGACTGTTCTCATGGTAAACCATCTCTTTTGACTGTTCTCATGGTAAGTCATCTCTTTTGACTGTTGTGATGGTAAGTCATCTCTTTTGACTGTTCTGATGGTAAGTCATCTCTTTTGACTGTTCTGATGGTAAGTCATCTCTTGTGACTGTTTTGATGGTAAGCCATCTCTTTTGACTGTTCTGATGGTAAGCCATCTCTTTTGACTGTTCTCATGGTAAGCCATCTCTTTTGACTGTTCTGATGGTAAGCCATCTCTTTTGACTGTTCTGATGGTAAGACATCTCTTTGACTGCTATGATGGTAAGCCATCTCTTTTGACTCTTGTATTGCATGTACATGTACATGCTGAGGTAATCTTTAAGGATTAAACTCGGTGAGTGAAGGTAGGATTGTCCCAGTGTATGGTCTCTTGGTGAATCTCTGACTGAAGACAGTAGTATCTGCTCCTGTTCTTCTCACCCTCCAGTTGTCCCAGATATGCACATTGATGCTCCTTATGCTGTGTTGAGAATATGTTGCCTCCAAAGAAGGAAAATATCTGTCTGTATAGTGAGGTACACTCTGCTCATATGGTTGCCATTGGATAAAGGACAAAACCATGTATAGCATAGAACTTGGTGATATAAAACTATCAACCTGTGAATTTTTAAAAAAATGAACAGCAGATTAAAGATATATCTTGGTTGTGGTAATTCATGAATAGTTTCCATCAGTTATGATTATTTTGAGGTAATACGGTGAAAATTCTGTGGTACTGGGTTCAAGTCCCAGCTGTGAATTTTTCTGGTGCACACCAAAAAAAAGGGCCCCAGGATTCACCCAGGCTCTAAACAAGGATACCGGAGAAATCAGGGACAGTAAATGCAACCAAGCGTGACACTGACCACATCACACTTTCACGTGCTGAAGGTCCTGGAAATTCTGGCCTAACACTGTGTCCCCAATATGCATTAATGACATGGAAAAGGGAATTTTAGCTTTAATACAGTGAAAATGATTATGTTCTTATGGAAGCTATTATTGAATGTCAGAAAATTTTTGTTATGCTGTGTAGTATAGGTGTGGTGATACAGTGTTGTTCTGTTCCAGTGATGCTGTACCCAAATCTTCAGTCGGGCGAAGTAATTCTGCGCCACAGGCTCAGAACAGGTTCACTTCAGGTCGACAAGGCATGAAATCAAAAGTGGGCTTGAGCAGTAAATTACCCACAAGCCCCAAGAAGCATTCGCGGGTGGAAGCGTCGAATATCCCCACGCTGTCAGATGGTGTTATCTACATGAATCACGAGCAGGCAGCCCAAGCTGCGGCCATTGTTTTATCATCGCATGATCATCACACGAGGGGACATTTATCTGAAAATATCCCATCTAACACCAGCATGCTGAAGTCATCAACGCCATTATGTGATGCCAACCACTCATCTTCCTCTTTGGAATATTACGCAAAACCCCAGCTTTCCTTAGGTCAAGGCCCAAAGCCAGGGGATGTTTGGCAGCGCAGAAAGAAGTTTGGCCGATCAGAAAGCGTGGATTCATATAGCAGTGTAAACATGCCTGGATACCTACATCCAGAATCGAGAAACTGTGCTAAAACTGAGGCACCATATCATAAACTTGCTGGTCTGAATACACTAGAGGGATATACAAAAGATCACATGACTCATGGATCCAGTGTAGGATTGAATGGATCAGAATCTCATACAGACGGTATGGAGGAAGATCAGTCATTAAGGTACAGTGTAGCCTGTTTGATTTTATTTTCTTCATTACTCATTGATCAGAATTTCATCAGAAAAACTATGCAATGTCTTTAGTTCACCTCAGTCTTCTCTTGGCTGGTTCATCTCAGTCTTCTCTTGGCTAGTTCACCTCAGTCTTCTCTTGGCTAGTTTACCTTGAGTCTTCTCTTGGCTAGTTCACCTCAGTCTTATCTTTGCTAGTTCACCTCAGTCTTCTTTTGGCTAGTTGACCTCAGTCTTCTTTTGGCTAGTTCACCTCAGTCTTCTCTTGGCAAGTTCATCTCAGTCTTCTCTTGGCAAGTTCATCTCAGTCTTCTCTTGGCTGGTTGACCTTGAGTCTTCTCTTGGCTAGTTCACCTCAGTCTTCTTTTGGCTAGTTCACCTCAGTCTTCTTTTGGCTAGTTCACCTCAGTCTTCTTTTGGCTAGTTGACCTCAGTCTTCTTTTGGCTAGTTGACCTCATTCTTCTCTTGGCCAGTTCACCTGTCTTCTTTTGACTAGTTCACCTCAGTCTTCTCTTGGCTAGTTGACCTCAGTCTTCTCTTGGCCAGTTCACCTCAGTCTTCTCTTGGCCACTTCACCTCAATCTTCTTTTGACTAGTTCACCTCAGTCTTCTTTTGGCTAGTTGACCTCATTCTTCTCTTGGCCAGTTCACCTCAGTCTTCTTTTGACTAGTTCACCTCAGTCTTCTCTTGGCTAGTTGACCTCAATTCTTCTTTTGACTAGTTCACCTCAAGTCTTCTTTTGTCTAGTTCATCTCAGTCTTCTCTTGGCCAGTTCACCTCAGTCTTCTCTTGGTTAGTTCATCTCATTCTTCTCTTGGTTGCCAGTATTGTTCAGAAAATGTATTGAGGCGTTGATGATCAATTGCGGAGAGATCTGGGTGGTTCAGTTGTTAAAGCTTCAGTATGAAGATTTAAGAGTTTCAAGTTCAAACCTCACCAGATCCTCCACCTTGTATTTTTTAATGCTCTTTTGTGTGTGTGTGTGCATATGTGTGTGCGTGTGCGTGCGTGCGTGCGTGTGTGTGTGTGAGTGAGAGAGAGAGAGAGAAATGATTTCCCTACAGTTGATGTCAGATAGATATGGTGATATCAGAATGGATGATATGGTTATGTCAGTATGGATGATCCAGTGATGTCAGGGTGGTCTAATTGTTGTTTCATTGACAAACTGCATAGTCAAATTGCTGTTTGACTGACTGACTTTTAGTCTGCAGTTTGGCCGACTGACTTTTAGTCTGCAATTTGGCCGACTGACTTTTAGTCTGCAGTTTGGCCGACTGACTTTTAGTCTGCAGTTTGGCCGACTGACTTTTAGTCTGCAGTTTGGCTGACTGACTAGGTGTTCTGGCTGCAGATTTGTTGACTGGCTACATAGCATGGTTGGTGTTGATTCACAGTGTGATTGTTTGTTTTAACTAGATAACCTGGGGGGGGGGGTTGCAGCTGACTAGATCATCTGATCTTTGTTTGACTGACTAGATCATCTGATCTTTGTTTGACTGACTGACTGGATAATCTGATCTTTGTTTGACTGGATAGTTTTGTTTGAATGACTGATTAGATAATTTGTTTCACTGATTGACTAGATAATCTTATTTATTTGTTTGAATGACTTGATAGTATGATTGTTGATTGAAGTAATTTGATTGTTGTTTGATTAACTGACTATTTTGCATAATTATTATTTTATTCATTCTTCTGTTATTAGACTGATTTACTGACTAGATATCCTGACTGCTGTTTGACTGACTAGGTTATTAGACTGACTTACTGAGTAGATATCCTGACCGTTGTTTGACTGACTAGGTTATTTTCACTGACTGGCTAGATATTCTGACTGCTGTTTGACTGACTTACTGACTAGATATCTTGACTGCTGTTTGACTTACTGATTAGATATCGTGACTACTGTTTGGCTGACTTACTGATTAGATATCTTGACTGCTGTTTGGCTGACTGATTAGATATCGTGACTACTGTTTGACTGACTTACTGATTAGATATCTTGACTGCTGTTTAACTGACTGATTAGATATCTTGACTACTGTTTGACTGACTTACTGACTAGATATCTTGACTGCTGTTTGACTGAGTGATTAGATGTCTTGACTGCTGTTTGACTGACTGATTAGATATCTTGACTACTGTTTGACTGACTTACTGACTAGATATCTTGACTGCTGTTTGACTGACTTACTGACTAGATATCCTGACTGCTGTTTGACTGATTAGATATCTTGACTACTGTTGACTGACTTACTGATTAGATATCTTGACTGCTGTTTGACTGACTGATTAGATATCTTGACTACTGTTTGACTGACTTACTGACTAGATATATTGACTGCTGTTTGACTGACTAATTAGATATCTTGACTGCTGTCTGACTGACTGATTAGATATCTTGACTACTGTTTGACTGACTAATTAGATATCTTGACTGCTGTTTGGCTGACTGATTAGATATCGTGACTACTGTTTGACTGACTTACTGATTAGATATCTTGACTGCTGTTTAACTGACTGATTAGATATCTTGACTACTGTTTGACTGACTTACTGACTAGATATCTTGACTGCTGTTTGACTGAGTGATTAGATGTCTTGACTGCTGTTTGACTGACTGATTAGATATCTTGACTACTGTTTGACTGACTTACTGACTAGATATCTTGACTGCTGTTTGACTGACTTACTGACTAGATATCCTGACTGCTGTTTGACTGATTAGATATCTTGACTACTGTTGACTGACTTACTGATTAGATATCTTGACTGCTGTTTGACTGACTGATTAGATATCTTGACTACTGTTTGACTGACTTACTGACTAGATATATTGACTGCTGTTTGACTGACTAATTAGATATCTTGACTGCTGTCTGACTGACTGATTAGATATCTTGACTACTGTTTGACTGACTAATTAGATATCTTGACTGCTGTCTGACTGACTGATTAGATATCTTGACTACTGTTTGACTGACTTACTGATTAGATATCTTGACTGCTGTTTGACTGACTCATTAGGTATCTTGACTACTGTTTGACTGACTTACTGATTAGATATCCTGACTGCTGTTTGACTGACTAATTAGATATCTTGACTACTGTTTGACTAACTTACTGACTAGATATCTTGACTACTGTTTGACTGACTTACTGACTAGATATCTTGACTGCTGTTTGACTGACTAACCAAATCACAAGCCTGAATCTTTTTGTCCCCACAAGTTCAGCATCCCTTTCACAAAGTATATTTATACCTAACCCACACTCTTTCCTGCCTAGTATTGTCATTGATGGATCTTAACATACTGGGCATCTTTGTGTTTTTGTAAATAACTCTGTGATTATTTTGAGATGTGGCCTTCAAGTTGGACAGGGAACAGTTTGCATTGGCTGGCTTGAAATTTCAGAGTAAATTCAATGAAACGAACCTCTTGGCAGGCTCCACCACAAAGAAGATAACAAATCAGACCATATCCTGTTAACCAGTCTGACTGAAGGCAGCAGTCTTGTTTCAAGAAGCACCAAAAAGAAGTGTAATAGAGTCTTGGCCATCTTCAGCTTGTGATCGGACAGTAGGAGTAATTGTTATTGATCAAGCAGATGTTTCCTGTTATACTGTTAATAAGAATAATGTACATCACAACAAAAGTACTTGTACTTGTACGGACTCCCTGTAACTGCGAGCTGTTGTTCTTTGTGGCCGATGCTATAGAGATGTTGAGGCACAGCATTGTATCGCAGTGGGATGGAGTTATGGCGGCTGCTTTTTCAGTACCAGAATACAGCTAAAAAAAGCATGGGGTGTGCAATGCTTCTTTAGCTGACTCCACTACCATGGTGACTTTGCTGATCCCAGCCTCGTTGGCCAGGCTAGGCCTGTTACTGGGGGTACCACGGAGAGGTGGGACATGGTCTTGGTCAGCTTTGGGTCGCTGGTTGCCTCATCGGACATCTTACCCCCCCCCTCCAACAAGTGTACAGGGTGGTGCATGAAAAATCCACCCACTCACGTCCAAGCAGGCAGCGCCCAGCTAGTAAAGTGTCTGTGATTAGATGTGTCATTAATGTCATCTGCTTCTTGAAAATGCAGTGCGTAATGGTTCGTATCCCTTTTAAGTGGACTGCTACAAGTGGCATGCATACAGGCAGGTGAAGAGAGGTGGGCGGGTTTTTTCATGCAGTTTAGTATTTGTTTCAGCATCAGAATATGTGAGCTGCAAAAAGTGAATTGATATTGTAACAGTTGAAATGTGGAGGTAAGTAAACTTAACAACCATTTCTTGATAATAAAAAAGGTAAAGGTAGTTCCATAGCAAATGCCATAGGGGATGAAGCGTTCCAGACCTCATTATGCTGGGCCATCAGCATGTGAGGTATGGTGGCCAGTTCCTTTCCTCGCTGCTTTCCTTCCCAGATTTTCTCTGGTACCCATTTTACGAGGCTGGGTCGACCTCGGGGCTGTATTGGTTGCAAAAAAAATCCCTCGCTTATCTGGAGATTTGAATCCTCGACCATTCAGTTGCTAGAAGAGTGCTCTAACCACTATGCCAGCTGGTCTTGATCATAAGGAGCAGCAATGTAGGTATGGTAGGACATGATGTTGATATGAGAAGGCGCTCTCCTGACCATCCATACAGACAAGCCCAATCAGAGGTGATTTTGCCGAGTGAAGTAACAAAGAAAATGACCCTAGCCAATGTCAAGGAGAAAGGTTATGCACGACTAGAGGAGGAATTGATGAAAGCGCAGAAGGTAACGGTTTCAGTGGCCATTTTGTTATCAGAAGATATAGATATAATGTTTCATTATAAATAATCATCATATTTTTTTTAAACACCATGTCAAGAGAAAAGAAAAAAAAAAAAAGGTCAGATTTTATGAACAAGGTTCTCTATTTACAAAAGATCAGAACTAGCTACAGGTTAAATAATACTTAGCTTCCAGGATTATGGATTAGGGAAAGAGGGGTAGAGATCAGGTGACAGGACTTGATTAAAAAAAGGGCATGCAAAGATCAGATGGCATGATTCATAAATATTAAATCCCAAATGACCCCCCCCCCCCTCCCCCTCCCGCTGAGAAAAAAATCGTACTGATAGCCAGAAGAAAATAGAATTAATTTGGCCATATTCTCAGTAAGTTAGTTGTGTGACAGGGATATCCTACTCTCTGTAAGTTGTGTGACAGGGATATTTTACTCTCTGTAAGTTAGTTGTGTGACAGGGATATCCTACTCTCTGTAAGTTAGTTGTGTGACAGGGATATCCTACTCTCTGTAAGTTGTGTGACAGGGATATTTTACTCTCTGTAAGTTAGCTGTGTGACAGGGATATCCTACTCTCTGTAAGTTGTGTGATGGGGATATTTTACTCTCTGTAAGTTAGTTGTGTGACAGGGATATCCTACTCTCTGTAAGTTAGTTGTGTGACAGGGATATCCTACTCTCTATAAGTTAGCTGTGTGACAGGAATATCCTGCTTTCTGTAAGTTAGTTGTGTGACAGGGATATTTTACTCTCTGTAGGGTAACTGTGTAATAGGGATATTCTACTCTCAGCAGGGTAGCTGCGTGACAGGGATATTCTACTCTCAATATGTTAGCTATTTGATGGGGATATTCTGCTCTCAGTAAGTTAGCTGCTTGACAGAGATATTCTGTTCTCTGTAAGTTAGCTGTGTGACAGGGATATTCTTTCTACTCTCTGTAAGTTAGCTGTGTGACAGGGATATTCTACTCTCTGTAAGTTAGCTGTGTGACAAGGATATTCTACTCTCTGTAAGTTAGCTGTGTGACAGGGATATTCTACTCTCAGAGATGTAGATGGGAAGATAATATACAAGAGTGGACAGGACACAGCCTGGCTGTGCACCATCAGGGCGACGGGAGTAAGAAAACTAGAGTTTCGTAACTTCCAGTTTTCATATTGAAAATGGCACATGATGATGATGACAGTGAATTCCCTATTTCTGACTCATCCTTAATTCTCAGGAAATCCTAATCCTTGATTACTCCCTTGTAATATTTCCCTCCCTCTCGCACCATTTGATTTGATTATTCCTTCCATGTTTTTAGATTCTCCCCGATGTTTTCACGACTTATAACTTTGGTGTCGAAAAAAATGATTGTGTTGATGGGTCGTGATGAATGTTGCTTGTTAATGATTGTCTTCTGATTGTCTTGCAGGCTCTGGAGAAGAAAGAAGAGGAGGTTGATGAGCTGAGAGGGATCAGAGAAAGATTGATGAAGGAAGTCAGTGATTTCACAGCCGCTTTGTTCGAAGTGAGAATCAAATTCTTATGCTTGGACCTTTTGTTCTGATTTTTTATTGGTTTTGTTTTGTCTGTGTTTTGTTTTTTGTCTGTTTTGTTTTTTTTTGGTCTGTGTTTTGTTTTTTGTCTATGTTTTGTTTTTTGTCTGTGTTTTGTTTTTTTTGTCTATGTTTTGTTTTTTTTTTGTCTGTTTTGTTTTTTATGTCTGTTTTGTTTTTTGTCTGTGTTTTGTTTTTTGTCTGTGTTTTGTTTTTTGTCTGTTTTGTTTTTTTGTCTATGTTTATTTTTGTCTGTTTTTTGTTTTTTATGTGTATATTTTGTTTTTTTGTGTGTGTGTGTTTTGTTTTCTTGTCTGTGTTTTGTTTTTTGTCTGTGTTTTGTTTTTTTTCCTGTGTTTTGTTTTTTTTTGTCTGTGCTTTGTTTTTTTTTTTTCATTGTAGATTTTTACAAGTGATGTGCCTAGAGATGTTTTTAAACTCTTGCCTGCCCTGAATGGAAGGACTTTACATGTTCACCGTGGTGGTGGTGGTGGTGTCAACTTAGAAGCATCCTTCTTGGATCCCGTTATGAAATCCAACATTTGTACTTGTGCTGTCTCCCTGTAACTGCGGCCTTGTGGTCTTTGCAGCCGATGCTGTGGAGTTGAGGTACAGCATCATATCGTCATGGGAACGGGTTATGGCGGCTACTTTTTCAGTCCATTAGTACAGCTAAAAAAAGCGAGAGGTGTGCAGTGCTTCTTTAGCAGACTCCACCACCATGGGGACTATGGCAATCCCAGCCCCCTTAGCCAGGCTATGCCTGTTACTGGGGTTAGCAAAATAAAGGTGGGACAGAGTCTTGGTTAGTTATGGTTTGCTAACCCTGGCGCTAGCATATCAGCTATGGGTCACTGATTGCCTTATCAGACGATGCTCTCATCCCTTATGAAGTCTAACAATACATTTACTCATTTCTCATATAACTTGATGCTCATATTGCATGATCCGTGAAGCGCTTAAGGTTGAATTATAGCAACGAGAGCAAAGAATTTTTTTAAAATTAGAGTTCTTTTTTTTTTTTTAAATGTTGTCACATTTTGAAAGAAAAAAAATCAAGTTAATGCAATTTTTAATGGCTTTGGTCAAATGTGCATATTTCAGGAGGTAAATTTACAACTAAACGAAGCGGCGCTTAGCGAACAGCAAGCCAAGAAACAGTTAAAGGAAGCCAATGCGAAGGTATGCCCATAATTCTTTGCACCAGCTACCATGTGACATATGTTTTCCTTTCTCTGTATAGAAGACTTCATCATTAATCTGTGTAAGATGGTAAGAAAGATTTGTAATTCTCATTTGTTAAATCCCGGTAAACCAGAGACCCATGTTATTTTCAAACCAGTGTTTCCCAACCTTTTTTTTTTGATCCTGCCTCACCTCAAAGCTTCAAATGTATTCATTCAGCTCCTCTTCCCCCACCCCCCTCCCCCCACAGTATAATAGTCAACCAAGTTCTGAAAGAGTATAATATAAATATATTCTAATTGCCTCCCAAAAGATACATCCCACGTTGGGAAACGCTGTTTTAAACGGAGGGTGTAGGGAAACACTGTTTTAAACGGAGGGTGTTGGGAAACACTGTTTTAAACGGAGGTTGTTGGGAAACACTGTTTTAAATGGAGGGTGTTGGGAAACACTGTTTTAAACGGAGGATGTTGGGAAACACTGTTTTAAATGGAGGTTGTTGGGAAACACTGTTTTAAACGGAGGTTGTTGGGAAACACTGTTTTAAACAGAGGGTAACGGCTTCTGATATGTATAACACAGGTCTTCTTCTTCTTCGTTCGCTTCTACCACCAAAACCGCACTGTAATCCTACCGAATTCACGCCTGTGGTCCTTGTTAGGTCCCGTGGTCCCCTGTGTGGTCCCCGAAAAGACCACACGAGATCCACGAGAGGACCACAAGGGGTTCAGAGTATCACAGGGCTTTAGCCTGTATTCTTGGTGGGTCTCGGAAGCGGGATTGCGTGACCGTGGTTTTCATTGCACCAGTTTAGTCTAGGGTTGGACTTTCTCACCGGAAGATCTGACACAGGTGGTTTAGTTTGTAGATCCAATACAGTCGCAGCAGTGGGAGCAGATTTTTTAAAATCTAGGTTTTATGAGAATTTGAGGTGGAAAAGTTAAGACTGTATGTGACGTATGTTCTTGTATGTTTTTTTGTTTTTTTTTAACTCAGATTGATGTTCTGAGTGCAGAAGTGACCGCCCTCAAAGATCTAGTGTTGACTTCCACCCCCAGCAGCCCGAACAAACACCTTCACCCGCAGATTGACACCACAGCCAAGAAAGATAAAGGTGGGAAGCCGTTTTGGAAAACTCACCGTCGCTCAACCAGTCATCACCAGTTTACGAAGGAGTCCAGAGAGAAAGCGGAAGCCAATGAGCATCACTCTCTTCTGAAGGAGGTAGTTGTTGTGTTTGTTTAGACCAAGTTTTATATAAGGGGGTGGGGGTGGTGTAGGTTGGTGGGTGTGGGTGGGGCTGAAGATGGAGTCCCTCTTGGCAAATAACCCATAGCTGACATGCTAGCATCAGGATTGGCAAATTATAGCTGACCAAGACCCTGTCTCACCTCTTCATGGGTACCCCCCCACCCCCCATTAACAGATCTAGCCTAACAGGACAGGGATCGCCATATTCCCCATGATGGTGGAGTCTGCTAAAGAAGTATTGCACACCCCTTGCTTTTTAGCTACACCCATGGACTGCAAAAATAGCTGCCATAAACCCATGACCCATAACTGACCAAAACCTGTCCTACCTCTCACATGGTTCCTCCCTGTAACATGCCTAGTCTGGCTAACAGGGCAAGGATCACCATAGTCCCTATGGTGGTGGAGTCTGTTAAAGAAGTATTGCACACCCCCCTGCTTATTTAGCCGCACTCATGGACTGAAAAGAAATGGCTGCCATGACCGTCCCAAAGCCAACATGATGATGTTCTGCAGCATCTTCACCTCATCGGCTGCAAATAACATCAGCTTGCAGTCACAGGGAGAGTGAAGAAGAAGAAGATGATATGGCAAGTGCCTCACGTGAGACTTTGTCCCATTTCATTGTGTATATGTGTGCTTAGCGTCATATGGTGCCATTTGCATTTTTTTTTTTTCACAAGGTTTTAGTGTTATATATTTATATAACTATATAAATTTGATAGTTTGTCTGTTGTTTCTCAGACAGTAGCTTCCACTACGTCACACACAATGAGAGAATTGCTCCATTGTTGAGGCATATGTTTACATGTGATTCAAGATAGAAGAAAACATGTTACAGTAGTAATTATTTTGGAAGAAATTATTACTTGGTGGCATGTGTGTGTGTGTGTGTTTTCCCATGTAACCAAGGTTGTTGTTTTTCCTGGTGTAGGGTATGGTGGTAGTGTTTGTTGGCAGGTGAAAAGGTGCTCTTGGGGTAGGGGTATGGTGGTAGTGTTTGTTGGAAGGTGAGAAGGTGCTCTTGGGGTAGGGGTATGGTGGTAGTGTTTGTTGGAAGGTGAGAAGGTGCTCTTGGGGTAGGGGTATGGTGGTAGTGTTTGTTGGAAGGTGAGAAGGTGCTCTTGGGGTAGGGGTATGGTGGTAGTGTTTGTTGGAAGGTGAGAAGGTGCTCTTGGGGTAGGGGTATGGTGGTAGTGTTTGTTGGAAGGTGAGAAGGTGCTCTTGGGGTAGGGGTATGGTGGTAGTGTTTGTTGGAAGGTGAGAAGGTGCTCTTGGGGTAGGGGTGTGGTGGTAGTGTTTGTTGGCAGGTGAGAAGGTGCTCTTGGGGTAGGGGTATGGTGGTAGTGTTTGTTGGCGGGTGGGAAGATGCTCTTGGGGTAGGGGTATGGTGGTAGTGTTTTTTGGCGGGTGAGAAGGTTCTCTTGGGGTATTAAAGTAAACTTAAAAATCACATTTTTTTACTTCATGTTCTGCTTTTTTTTCTTTGTGTGTTACAGATGTATGTTGTATATGTTTGGTTACGAAAGAAGGTCATTCATTCATTTGCATGTCCCTTGTGGAACTTTGCCTCCCTAACAGCACTCTTGTAGGCCTCTCGGTTGTGAGCAAGATGGCCTGCTGCTGATGCAGTTCCTGTGGTGGTGGAATCTGTTAAAGAAGTATTGCACACACCCTGATTTTTATCTACACTTAGGGACTGAAAGAAAATAGCTGCCATAACCTGCTTCCGCACCAGTGCAGTGCAGAGCCTCAACATCTTCAGAGTATTAGCTGCAAAGAACATCAGCTCACAGCTCCAGGTATATAGACAGTGAAACAAGACAAGTTTCATGTGCTTTATTGATGATTCATGAATTATTTGATATCCCCAGATGGACAATGTTGTGTTTGATGAGTTTTCAAGATGGAGGCTGCAGCCCACCGTGGAGTTTTCAGGTCAGTTTTTTGCCAGAGTCCAGCAAGAGGACATTCAGCCATGCCTGAACTTCAGAAATAAGCGGGTGAGTGATATCGCGCAAATATTACACGTGCTGACTGTGTTTAGAATCTTCTTCTCCTCCTTCCTCAGCTTTCCGAGCCGTTAAGCAAATAAAGATGAAGTTTGCCTCCGTTGCTTCCTGTTCCTAATATTCTTCTCTCCAGTTGGTGGTGCCAGTTTCCTTTATAGGCATAACAATAGGCTTATTAAAAGATCTCGAAGTGACGGCGTTTGGGGAAGAATGTTGGAGAAATAGCATGGTTGTCAGGAGTCATAACTGGGTAGCCTCTTTGCTGTCTCCAGCTTACGCTCTTTGTTAAGGTCTGGTTCAAGGTCAGCACCCTGTGGCTTGCAGGCAGCTGTCAAACTAATTATGGTGTCATTAGTACGTAAATGAAATAACTTATTTGTAGTTTTATGTTGTTATTATTACATTCATTTATTAGCTGTAGACATGAATGTGGCCTGCTGGCCGTTACATAGGGCTCACACTGTAGTTCGCCAAGTTTTTTTGTTTTTTTTTCTGTTTTCAACAGGGTTTTTTTTTCAGCCTCATCAAGGGATATTACTCACACCAATTTAGCCTCTCTCAGCAATCTTCTCTTTAATGGTTGACCTCCTTTTCTTTGTCATTTTGTGTCCTATTTGATAGCTTGTGGGGTTTGCTGTTTCTTTTCATCATGTGGCCAGTGTATGTCCATCTCTTTTACTGATGAGACAGGTTGTGTGGTCGTTTTCCTTATTTCTGCTTTGATCTTGAATTAGTTTCATTATGTGTTGAGTATTTTTCTTGGACATTTGTTTTCAGCTGTTGTCTATTTCAGTAGTTGTTGTCTGGTTTTGCATGCATGAATGAGGGTGGATGTTGCATTTGAGGTGAATAATCTTAGCTGTTTTCAAGCTTATAACTTTTGAGTGCCATATTTTCTCAAGATTTTTAAAGGTCAGTGCTGCCTTTGCAGTTCGAATTCTGAATTCTTGTCAGATGTCACTATCCTGGTCTGTATAGCTACCAAAGTATGCAGATCAAGTCACTCCTTTAAAAACAACAGTTATACCCCTTTTGATTTTCGTGTTTTTGATTGGAAGGTTACTGGGCCCTTGTACTAATTCCTTACCTTTTCATAGCTAGAGAGACAAGTATTAACCTCATGGTGGTGGATTGGGCTGAGAAGCCTTCATCTGAAGCCATCTCTGGAAATGTGGAAAGCTGCTGTAGACTAAATAAAGTGTTGGGGTTAATCCCCACAACTAAATACCAATCTTGATGAAATTACATTCAATGAAACTGAAACAGCAGTGAATCTAATGGCTAACAACAAAGCTGCAGGTGAACATGAAATAACAGCCGAAATGTTAAAATCTATTAACAGTGACAACAGAGAATGTTTAGTAAAGTTTTGGAAAGAAGAAAAGATCTCATCAAAATGAAGAAAAAAGGAATCAGTGATAGGGTTACCTTTACTTTTACTTACTACAGTAAAATGGTTACCTGTACTTTTACTTACTACAATGACAGGGGTTCACCCAGCCTCTAAAAATGGGTACCAGAGAATTCTGGGAAGGTAAAGCGGCCAGGCGTGATACTGACCACATCACACTTTCATGTGCCCAAGGTCATGGAAAATATGGGCCTAACGCTGTGTTCCCCAATATGCCTTAGTGGCACAGAAACCGAAATTTTACTTTTTACCTTTTACAGTGATAGGGCTACCTTTACTTACAACAGTGGTGACAGCATCACAGATTATTAACAGCAAGGTTAACATCTGGGTGCCAAGTGTAGATTTTTATTTCGTTCTCTTATATCAGAACACCTGAATATATTTTTATAGGTTAGTTTATACCTGTACGTTTCTATATTAACCAGAGTATAGGTTATTTTATACCTGTATGTTTCTGTATTAACTAGAGTAAATGTTATCTAATACCTGTATGTTTCTGTATTAACTAGAGTAAATGTTATCTTATACCTGTGTTTCTGTATTAACCAGAATATAGGTTATTTTATACCTGTATGTTTCTGTATTCACCAGAGTATAGGTTATCCTATACCTGTATGTTTCTGTATTAACCAGAGTATAGTTTATTCTATACCTGTATGTTTCTGTATTAACCAGAGGATAGGTTATTTTATACCTGTATGTTTCTGTATTAACCAGAGGATAGGTTATTTTATACCTGTATGTTTCTGTATTAACCAGAGGATAGGTTATTTTATACCTGTATGTTTCTGTATTAACCAGAGGATAGGTTATCTTATACCTGTATGTTTCTGTATTACATAAATATTAACCAGAGTATAGGGTTAGATGTTGCACTGAGAACTTCTCTGTTCATCTACCTTTTCATGCAGTTTTATTGTCCACATCTGAAGCCCTGCCTCTTGGATAAACTTGACTTTTCATAATTCTTGCAGTCTTGGTGGATGTGTTCTACAGTTTAAGATGCTTCAGCAAATGCGCGAAGGGCAGAGTTACCAACCTTGAACGTTATGTAGTTCTAAAATACTATCTTTCCCTTCGCAACATATGCCTGTGAGACCTGGACAGTTAATAAAACAGCTGAGAAACACATAAATGCCTTTGAATGTAAATGCTACAGAAGAGTTCTTCAGATATCATGGACACAAAAAAGAACAAATATATCCATACTACAAGAACTTAATATTGAAGAAGGTTAGCTAGTAAAGAGGATTAAAGAGAGAAAACTAAAATATTTTGCACATATTAAACGTCATGAGAATTTAGAGAAGACCATCTTGGAAGGCTACATAATGGGAAAAATAAAGAGAGGAAGGCCAAGGCGAAGATGGCTGCAAGACATTGTTGATAATCTGCAAATGGATGCATCAGCAGCAGGGCATCTTGCTTACAACCGAGGGGCCTACAGGAGAGAGCTGTTAGGGAGGCAGAGTTCTGCAAGGGACATGCAAATAACTGACTGAGTGAGTTCTAGAATTGATTTTGTTTTTGAGGCAGAAAATAATGGCTTATTTATTTCCGTTTAACACATGGATAGCTTTGTGTGATTGCTGTTTGTAGTCTCCTGTATGTCTTCACAATATTTCTTCTTCCAGATAATTGGTGTGATTATTTTTTTTTTATTTTAATTTTATTATACCCTGCATTGTATTCCACAGCTTGCGGACAGATTACTGGAAAGTGTCAGATCAAACTCTTTGTCCATTGAGCCAATTCCATGGGATCACTCGTATCCAAGGTCTGTTTTATGAGATTTATTTGATTTATCATCTAAATATCATCTTTTTTTTATTATACAGCATTCTCATGCTGTGATGGGTTTCATCACAGAAGATGAAGTTTGTGGGTGTTAGCTATTAGTAGGCGAGAGAGCCTGAACAGTAGTGATGTGACTTCACAGACTGAAGGCAGCTGGTTCTGGCCCTGCCATCATCAGCGGCTGGTAAAAGAGTCCACTGATATGGGGGGATTTGTGCACCAGGTGCTGAGATCTCTTTTCCAGAAAGGAAGTCAGAGCACTTAAAGACTTGTCGCAGGTAGCGAATCCTCTAAGGTTCTGTGGTTCTTGTGCAAATACGTTCTAAAAAAAGAAATTTTAAAAGTGGAAGAATGACAGATTGTTTTCTTCCATCAGTTATGTCTATCAGAGATGTAATAAATGGAGGGACAACGTAGTGTTACGGTTTCCAACAGAGATCAAAAGAAATTTAAGAAATAATGAAAATAATAAAAAAAAAAAAGACAAAATGTTATTCCATAGGTAGAAATTTAACAATGGCATAATGTTATATCTTACACTAGAGATATATTAAATGGAAGTGTGAGTGAATGTTTCTTCTTTATTTAAGATTTAAACGGAGCGTGCATTTATTTTACATACTGGGGAATCCTGGGAAATCATATGCTAAAAGATAAACATTAGTTTTGCTTGCAATGACGTCTGAGTCGTATTTCAAAATGATTGTTGAACCTGTCAGTTGAATCATTTGATGATTGTTAAAATTTGCAGCATTGAGTCACGTAATTCAGTTAAATTTTGCAGCACTGGTCACATAGTTTATTCGATGATTGTTAAATTTGCAGCATTGGGTCACACAGTTCATTTGATGATTGTTAAATCTGCAGCATTGAATCGCATAATTCATTCAACTCTTCCGCTGCCACAGCAAAAAGACGTGGACGTTTGATTTGCGTGGAAGTCTATGGGCAGGTGTTCTAACATTTATGGGCTGTAGTTGTAAAGTGAATGTAACAAACTATTTCAGTGTTAAAATTATATATATCAAAGTAATTGTAAATGAATGAAGATTCCATAAATGTCAGTAAAAAAAGAACTGGTGTGAAATGAGGGAAAATTTTGTGTTCTACTAACCACCAGCGTTTCAATAATCCTCATGCAATAGACACACTGTCTTATCCATGGTATTCATTCTACAGATTAAACGTAATCACATATGGCTGCATTTTCTACCATTTTGGTTGGTTTATGTACTCTATAAAATTATTTGCAGCAGTCTAATAGATGTAGACTTGTTGGTTTATGTACTCTATAAAATTATTTGCAGCAGTCTAATAGATGCAGACTTGTTGGTTTATGTACTCTATAAAATTATTTGCAGCAGTCTAATAGATGCAGACTTGTTGGTTTATGTACTCTATAAAATTATTTGCAGCAGTCTAATAGATGTAGACTTGTTGGTTTATGTACTCTATAAAATTATTTGCAGCAGTCTAATAGATGTAGACTTTTGGTTTATGTACTCTATAAAATTATTTGCAGCAGTCTTAATAGATGTAGACTTGTTGGTTTATGTACTCTATAAAATTATTTGCAGCAGTCTAATAGATGTAGACTTGTTGGTTTATGTACTCTATAAAATTATTTGCAGCAGTCTAATAGATGTAGACTTTTGGTTTATGTACTCTATAAAATTATTTGCAGCAGTCTTAATAGATGTAGACTTGTTGGTTTATGTACTCTATAAAATTATTTGCAGCAGTCTAATAGATGTAGACTTGTTGGTTTATGTACTCTGTAAAATTATTTGCAGCAGTCTAAAAGATCTAGACTT
Organism: Achatina immaculata; assembly: GCA_009760885.1. Classification (NCBI taxonomy): domain Eukaryota; kingdom Metazoa; phylum Mollusca; class Gastropoda; order Stylommatophora; family Achatinidae; genus Lissachatina; species Lissachatina immaculata. The sequence continues at coordinate 10,251,523 of CM019711.1, forward strand.
GTCTGAGTACATCATCATCATCAGTTCTCTGTACTCCCCAATGGAGCATTAAGGCATCAACAAAGGTTCTCCAGCCAGTCTTGTCCTGAGCAAGTCAGAATACCTCAGACCTTGTCTTTCCTGCGTTCTTTAGTTCTTCCTGTGCTGTGCATCTCCATGTTCCCAATGGCCTGCCCCTCTTTCTTTTCCCTTGAGGTGTCCAAGTCAAGGCAGTATAGGGGTGTCTTGTTCTTTCCATTCATAGTATGTAGCCCAGCCATTTCCATCTTCGTCTTTTGATCTCATTAGTAACGTTCTCAGTGAATATTCATTTGGTTATTTCCTCGTTTGTCACATGCTCTTCCCAGTGTATTCTTAAAATTTTTCTGAGGCATCATTCTTCAGATCCTCTCAGTCTACTTTCAGTTCTCTGATTGATCCTCCATGTTTTGGCTGGTGTAATAAAATGGAGCGTACATTGGGTATATAGATTCTGAGCTTGAGGCTCGTATGGAGAATGGGAGATCTCCACACGTTTGCTAATTTGTTAAAGGCCTGAGATGCCTGTCCAGTTCTTGTGGATATTTCCTTCTCAGTATTGCCATCTGCTGAAATAAGATTTCCAAGAGTCTGGAGTATGTACAGTAACATAAGTCTAGTCTGGAGTATGTACAATAATATAAGTCTAGTCTGGAGTATGTACAATAACATAAGTCTAGTCTGGAGTATGTACAATAACATAAGTCTAGCCTGGAGTATGTACAATAACATAAGTCTAGTTGATGGGGATGACCATCAACTTACCTATGTCAGAAAAAAAAAAACTAAAAATTTGACAGAAATGCTAAAAAAAAAATGCCTAGCTGCTTAAACCACGCTGAAGGAAAGAAGTTGTATATTCAACTGGCATGTGCAGTAACAGCTTACAATAAAAATTTCCATCTTTTTTAATGAAATGAAACATCGAACCCATTCATGGGTGCATGGCACAGAAAGGGGCATACTGGAAAAACCCAACTTTGGTGTGAGGTGGCGGAAGAGTTAAACTTGCAGCATTGGATCACATACTTCATTTGGTGATTGTTAAACTTGCAGCATTGAATCACATACTTCGTTTGGTGATTGTTAAAATTGCGGCATTGAATCACATACTTCGTTTGGTGATTGCTAAACTTGTGACATTGAATCACATACTTCGTTTGGTGATTGTTAAACTTGCAACATTGAATCACATACTTCATTTGGTGATTGTTAAACTTGCGACATTGAATCACATACTTCATTTGGTGATTGTTAAACTTGCGGCATTGAATCACATACTTCGTTTGGTGATTGTTAAACTTGCGACATTGAATAACATAATTTATTTGACTTTTTATTTCATTCTGTAGAAAATGCTGCCTGTCAGAAACACACAAACTCTGTAATTATAAGATCAGATTCGAAGGAGATGACGAATGGTACTCTATATCTCAGATGTCTCGGAACAGGGTGAGCAGTTGTGTATTTAGCTATGAGTAAATTAATATACATTTTATAACTCTGTGCCCACTCTTTCACAATGATTACTTATTTGCATTTTAAAATTTTGAAAAAGAAAAAGAGGAAGACCAAGGTGAAGACTGCTGCAAGACATCGTTGATGATCTGCAAATGGATGCATCAGCAGCAGGGCGTCTTGCTTACAACCGAGAGGTCTACAGGAGAGGGCTGTTAAGGAGGCAGTGTTCCGCAAGGGACGTGCAAGTGACTGACTGACTGACATTGGAAATAAAATCTTGTTTAACTGTTCTTAATTCTTAGATGTTGTAACGGAGGACCTGATGTTGATTTAGATGATGATGATGAGACTTGCCAGGCTTGTGAATAAGGACCTGTCTGGCCATTCAGAGGTGTGTGGTTCTGTAACCCGATTCTAGCTCCCTTCACTTGACCCCGGCTGTTAAAATGAGGACCTGACACGGTAGGGCTGGAGGCAAAAACAGCCTCCAGAGGTGGAGAATATCTGCCTGCATGGTGAGACACACCGGGATGTACAGCACACATGGCTTTTAGTGAATGAAGGAAAAATGGGATATCACTCAATCCCACAGTAAAGGATTTAATCCAAGTCTATAGAATGTGAGCTAATAAGAAATGGAGAAAAAAATAACAATTTGTATATACAAATATATTATAGTGGCTTTGCTAGAGTGGACCAAAAGAGCAGGTTCTGTGGCTTTGAAAGTGAAACTTGTTATTATTCAGATTGTGTTGTTCTCAGTGCAGTTCTGTGAACAGGATCATGGCATGGGTGTAGGTTAGGGTCTTGACCAGGTATGAAGAGAATCCTCTTGTTTGACACTATTGTCCCAAGCCCCAAAATCCAAGAATTGAGCCTCGAGTTAGCAGTGGGGTGGGGGGTGTGAAGGTGCAGTCCAGTGTGACAGTCAGCAGCCCATGGATAATTTCTTGCCCCCGGGGTTGGCAAAACAGTCGATCAAGACCCTGTTCCACCTTTCCTTTTGTACCACTTGTAACAGACTCATCCTGGCTGACAGGACAAGGTTTGCTGTAGTTGTCATGAGAGTGGAGTCTGTTAAAGAAGTACTGCATCTTTTGCCGCTTTTTCTTTTTTTCTGTTGTTGTTTTTTTAACACTTCTCAAGGTCTTGGAAGATTTGCAGCTGTAACCGTCTCCACATTCAGCATGTTCCTGTGCTTCATCATCCTCACTGCATCAGACACAAAGAACATTGTGCTTACAGTTCCAGGAAGGTAGAGCGGCAGCACAGTGACCTGGGAGAGGAGTAGAAATGAAGGAAAGAGGTTCTCCATAGTGACCTGGGAGAGGAGTAGGAATGAAGGAAAGAGCATCTCCACAGTGTCCTGGGAGAGGAGTAGGAATGAAGGAAAGAGGTTCTCCACAGTGACCTGGGAGAGGAGTAGAAATGAAGGAAAGAGGTTCTCCACAGTGACTTGAGAGAGGAGTAGAAATGAAGAAAAGAGCATCTCCACAGTGACCTGGGAGAGGAGTAGAAATGAAGGAATCACATACTTCATTTGGTGATTGTTAAACTTGCGGCATTGAATCACATACTTCGTTTGGTGATTGTTAAACTTGCGACATTGAATAACATAATTTATTTGACTTTTTATTTCATTCTGTAGAAAATGCTGCCTGTCAGAAACACACAAACTCTGTAATTATAAGATCAGATTCGAAGGAGATGACGAATGGTACTCTATATCTCAGATGTCTCGGAACAGGGTGAGCAGTTGTGTATTTAGCTATGAGTAAATTAATATACATTTTATAACTCTGTGCCCACTCTTTCACAATGATTACTTATTTGCATTTTAAAATTTTGAAAAAGAAAAAGAGGAAGACCAAGGTGAAGACTGCTGCAAGACATCGTTGATGATCTGCAAATGGATGCATCAGCAGCAGGGCGTCTTGCTTACAACCGAGAGGTCTACAGGAGAGGGCTGTTAAGGAGGCAGTGTTCCGCAAGGGACGTGCAAGTGACTGACTGACTGACATTGGAAATAAAATCTTGTTTAACTGTTCTTAATTCTTAGATGTTGTAACGGAGGACCTGATGTTGATTTAGATGATGATGATGAGACTTGCCAGGCTTGTGAATAAGGACCTGTCTGGCCATTCAGAGGTGTGTGGTTCTGTAACCCGATTCTAGCTCCCTTCACTTGACCCCGGCTGTTAAAATGAGGACCTGACACGGTAGGGCTGGAGGCAAAAACAGCCTCCAGAGGTGGAGAATATCTGCCTGCATGGTGAGACACACCGGGATGTACAGCACACATGGCTTTTAGTGAATGAAGGAAAAATGGGATATCACTCAATCCCACAGTAAAGGATTTAATCCAAGTCTATAGAATGTGAGCTAATAAGAAATGGAGAAAAAAATAACAATTTGTATATACAAATATATTATAGTGGCTTTGCTAGAGTGGACCAAAAGAGCAGGTTCTGTGGCTTTGAAAGTGAAACTTGTTATTATTCAGATTGTGTTGTTCTCAGTGCAGTTCTGTGAACAGGATCATGGCATGGGTGTAGGTTAGGGTCTTGACCAGGTATGAAGAGAATCCTCTTGTTTGACACTATTGTCCCAAGCCCCAAAATCCAAGAATTGAGCCTCGAGTTAGCAGTGGGGTGGGGGGTGTGAAGGTGCAGTCCAGTGTGACAGTCAGCAGCCCATGGATAATTTCTTGCCCCCGGGGTTGGCAAAACAGTCGATCAAGACCCTGTTCCACCTTTCCTTTTGTACCACTTGTAACAGACTCATCCTGGCTGACAGGACAAGGTTTGCTGTAGTTGTCATGAGAGTGGAGTCTGTTAAAGAAGTACTGCATCTTTTGCCGCTTTTTCTTTTTTTCTGTTGTTGTTTTTTTAACACTTCTCAAGGTCTTGGAAGATTTGCAGCTGTAACCGTCTCCACATTCAGCATGTTCCTGTGCTTCATCATCCTCACTGCATCAGACACAAAGAACATTGTGCTTACAGTTCCAGGAAGGTAGAGCGGCAGCACAGTGACTTGAGAGAGGAGTAGAAATGAAGGAAAGAAGTTCTCCACAGTGACCTGGGAGAGGAGTAGGAATGAAAGAAAGAGGTTCTCCACAGTGACCTGGGAGAGGAGTAGGAATGAAGGAAAGAGGTTCTCCACAGTGACTTGAGAGAGGAGTAGGAATGAAGGAAAGAGGTTCTCCACAGTGACTTGAGAGAGGAGTAGAAATGAAGGAAAGAGGTTCTCCACAGTGACCTGGGAGAGGAGTAGGAATGAAGGAAAGAGGTTCTCCATAGTGTCCTGGGAGAGGAGTTGGATTGAAGGAAAGAGGTTCTCCACAGTGACCTGGGAGAGGAGTAGAAATGAAGGAAAGAGGTTCTCCATAGTGACCTGGGAGAGGAGTAGGAATGAAGGAAAGAGGTTCTCCACAGTGTCCTGGGAGAGGAGTAGGAATGAAGGAAAGAGGTTCTCCACAGTGACCTGGGAGAGGAGTAGAAATGAAGGAAAGAGGTTCTCCACAGTGACTTGAGAGAGGAGTAGAAATGAAGAAAAGAGCATCTCCACAGTGACCTGGGAGAGGAGTAGAAATGAAGGAAAGAGGTTCTCCACAGTGACCTGGGAGAGGAGTAGAAATGAAGGAAAGAGGTTCTCCACAGTGACCTGGGAGAGGAGTAGAAATGAAGGAAAGAGGTTCTCCATAGTGACCTGGGAGAGGAGTAGGAATGAAGGAAAGAGGTTCTCCACAGTGTCCTGGGAGAGGAGTAGGAATGAAGGAAAGAGGTTCTCCACAGTGACCTGGGAGAGGAGTAGAAATGGAGGAAAGAGGTTCTCCACAGTGACTTGAGAGAGGAGTAGAAATGAAGAAAAGAGCATCTCCACAGTGACCTGGGAGAGGAGTAGAAATGAAGGAAAGAGGTTCTCCACAGTGTCCTGGGAGAGAAGTAGGAATGAAGAAAAGAGCATCTCCACAGTGACTTGAGAGAGGGGTAGAAATGAAAGAGGTTCTCCACAGTGACCTGGGAGAGGAGTAGGAATGAAGGAAAGAGCATCTCCACAGTGACCTGGGAGAGGAGTAGAAATGAAAGAAAGATTATCTCCACAGTGACTTGAGAGAGGAGTAGAAATGAAAGAAAGATTATCTCCTCAGTGACTTGGAACTGAAGAGATTTATTGGAAAAAATCTACAAAATATTCTAAATGTACAAAAAAAGAATGGTGATGGTGGGGGTAGCTCTCCCTGTAGCTGTGAGCTAGACGCTCTAGGCAGCTGATGCCTTGTACAGAACAATTTGGTTGTCCTTTATAAGAAAAGGAATAGAAGAAAATAAACACATATTTGTTTCTCATGATGTGGTTAATGGTGTCATTGTGATGGATTCGCAGAGTATGCTTCGTAAGATTGAGAAGAAATTCCTTTGAAAAGAATGAGTTCATCTGTTAAGCCAGTCAACTGTGACAAGACTAACAGGGCTTTACTGTCCAGGGCTTGCGGAGTACATGGCAGTGATGTGGCAGATAGACTTGCTGGACAGGCAGAATAAAAGCAGACTGACAACAGACAAAGAGGGCATTGCTAAAACTGTATTGAACAGACTGCATGAAAATGAAGAGTGGGAATGGAAGAACAGTGTAGCTCTGAAGAGATTGCTGGAGCTGTGACAAAGTAAAGGTGCTGGCAGTAAATCTGAAATGCATGGCAGAAAACGCATCATAAACAACCAACATTTGACAGGGACTATTTGCAGAAATACTCTTGGATTGGTGCGGCATGTGGTGGAGCATATATGGGAGTTGTCCCGAATGCAGTGAAGCTGGAGTCTGAACCTTTGCAACAAATTTTCTTAAAGCAAACTTTAATTGTGGCTTCTGGAGTGATCTGGAGGTGAAGACGCTGTCCGATGAGTCAGTCAGCGACCCATAGCCGACCTAGACCATGTTCCACCTATCTGTGGTACCCCCAGTAACAGCCCTAGACCATGTTCCACCTATCTGTGGTACCCCCAGTAACAGGCCAAGACCATGTTCCACCTATCTGTGGTACCCCCAGTAACAGGCCAAGACCATGTTCCACCTATCTGTGGTACCCCCAGTAACAGCCCTAGACCATGTTCCACCTATCTGTGGTACCCCCAGTAACAGGCCAAGACCATGTTCCACCTATCTGTGGTACCCCCAGTAACAGGCCAAGACCATGTTCCACCTATCTGTGGTACCCCCAGTAACAGCCCTAGACCATGTTCCACCTATCCGTGGTACCCCCAGTAACAGGCCAAGACCATGTTCCACCTATCCGTGGTACCCCCAGTAACAGGCCTAGACCATGTTCCACCTATCCGTGGTACCCCCAGTAACAGGCCTAGACCATGTTCCACCTATCCGTGGTACCCCCAGTAACAGGCCAAGACCATGTTCCACCTATCCGTGGTACCCCCAGTAACAGGCCAAGACCATGTTCCACCTATCCGTGGTACCCCCAGTAACAGGCCTAGTCTGGCTGACAGGGCAGGGATCGCCATAGTCCCCATGGTGGTGGAGTCTGCTAAAGAAGCATTGCACACCCCCTGGTTTTTTAGCTGTACTCTAGGACTGAAAAAGTAGCTGCCATAACCCGCTCCCACACCGATACGATGTTGTGCCTCAACATCTTTACAGCATCGACTACAAAGAACAACAGCTCGCAATTACAGGGAGTTGTACAAGTACAAGTAGATAGTGATCTCAGGGATCTGTATGAATTGAGCTGAAGAATAATGGAGAAGCATGCAAAAACGGAGGCATCTGGCGAAAGATGTTTCTTGTCATGAACAACGGAAATGTTTCTGCTCCTTCTGTGTCCTATTTTAGATTTGGTGTGAAATTTATGTTTCCACTAGTTTTCAAATCTAAACCTGAGACTGAAATGTGTGTTTCCACATGTTTTGTAATTTAGACTTCAATGTGAACTTGTTTTTGTGACTGTTTCCTAATTTAGACCTCAGCATGAACTTATGTTAATTCTTTGTCCAGATTGCTGCAGTATGTGATTTTTATGCCTACCTCCGCTACATCGTCCAAGGGTTGGTCAAATGCTCAGGTACGTTTAAACATTCTGTAAATATTTTAAAGAATACCAAATCTTATGAGTTGACCTAATTACAGTGACCTAAATACTGCTTATTTTGATTCCTCCGAGCTTCTAGAAAAAAAAATATTACCCATAATTCAGTTCCGACAGTGGAGATTTTTGTCAGACCATGTTCTCTGGATGTAGGGGACTACTTGGTTAAGATCCATCTGCTAAGCGAAGAGCTAGGTTCATATTCCACATTTTGCAGATTTTTTGTCCCAAGAAAACCTTTATCGTACCTTCAGTCCTCTGATGTTTAGATAGCTTAGCATATGCAGAGTAAGGTACACTTGAGTGTGCATGCATGATTGTAAGTGAAGACAAGCAAACAGTATTAACGAGGTGGTACTGGAAAGTTCCAAGATTGGTCCTAAACTAGTACAGGGTTGCCTTATTTAAATTTGGTTACCATCACCTTCAAAACAGTCCCTTTGGGAACTTACATAGCGATTCTAGCACCTTTTTTACGTTTCAAAAGCACTGTGGAAGCCCTTGTCCTGAAGGCTGTCTAATGCTGCCTGCGATTCTGTATCTGTGTTGTTGAAGTGGTGTCCCTTCAGCTTCAGTTTCATTTTGAGAAACAAGATGAAGTCACAGTAGGCTGGGTTGGGTGAGTATGGAGGGTGAGGGATGACCGTCCTGTTGGTTCCTGTCAAAAACTGCATCATCTTGAGGGATGTGTGAGCAGGTGCTTTATTATGATACAACAGCCAAGTGCAGTTGTGCTACAGTTGTGGTATTTTTCATTGCATGTTTTCTCTCAAGTGGCTCAAAATGTTGCAGTAAAAGTCAGAATTCACGGTACTGCTGGGAGTAACACATTCTTGGTGAGCAATGCCCTTGATATAAAACAGTGAGCACGCTTTTTGTTGCACTCCAGACCTGCCTGTGTGTCTTCTTTGGTCTTGGTGACTGTTGGCTCATCCATGGCCATGACTGTTGCTTTGTCTCATGACTGCAGTCATAAACCCAGATTTCATCCACCTCCTGTGGCGGTCCTAGAGATAAAATTTGGGTTGTCAAGATGCTGCTGGTTGTGACTGAGTTGCAGGACCTTGGGCACAGCAGTGTGATGCATGTTCAGGTTTTCCATGAGGGTCTTCTGCCAGACTCCATAACTGATTGCAGCCATGTGAGAAAACTGATGATTTGTTTGGTGATGGTCCTCATAGATGAGTCCACAAATTCTTTCCAAATTTTCTGTCATTTTGGTAGTGTCTGGTTGCCAGGAACGCTCGTCATTTTGAACAGATATTTAGCCAGCCATGAACTCACATGTGCGGCTCAAAAACTTGCCTTTGACCTAAAAAATGTCATCAGAAGCCTGAAAAAACATTTCGAGGGTCTCAGTAACAGATTTTGATCAACAAAAAAGAACAAAATTTGATGCAGACGTGTTGCTCAAATTTATTAGCCATTATAATGATTGCAGAGTGGTCCTAATAGAAGCGTACAAATTTAACACGTGTAGACAATATGGCATCAAATGGCAAACTGACTCAACAGATCTGGGAGTAGTGACCCTGTGTGTATTTGTTGAACAGTTGTGGCAGGTCACTGCTGATCTGTCAAGTTCTGTTCTGGGAACTTTCCAGTACCACCTCATATTCAAGTAAAAATTGTGATGGTGTCTTGATCAGTTATAGTTTGCATCGCTGTAACAAGTTATCATGTTTTTTTTTTCAAAGCAAATTGTCTTTTTTGTGCATGTTTGTGATTTTGTGAATTTATGTTATTGCTATTACTGTTACGTGTGTCTCGACAGATAAAGACATGTATGCTGAACTTGTACGACTGAGGAATCAGATGTCACAGGCAAGGCTTGGACTTATATGAAGAGTATCCGAGCAGACACCATCACATGACTTGCATCAAGGATATCCCAGCATACACTATTGCCATGACACGTATGAAGGAAATCCCAAAATGCTCTCCTCAGGAAGCAGTTGAAATATTGATTGTGTTAGGCCTGTATATCTCACATGGAATGTAACTTACGTAATAGATCACAAATGGAAAGTAAATGGCATCGATCTTCTAATTCACTCATCGTGAATTAGCGGGTTTTCTAAATTTCATACACTCTGTTCAGAGAGCCGGTGAATTGCAATTTCAGTTATCAATGTCCCTGATCCACTAAACACTCACTGGCCTTGTAGAAATCTTACAGGGCAGCAACAAATCTCCTCCATTTTTTTGTTGCATGCTGTTCTTCTATGCTTCCGCATTTCTTTACTAAGTTGTCATTGGTCAGACCTTCTTTTTCCGTCCCTTAGGCGCTCATAACTTGGCTGTTTTTAGCAATGTTAAATGAGAGTAAAATTTTATAATGTTGCATAGTTTCCTAGAAATGTAATAGAAGCTTGTAATCATAGTCATATTGAAACAAAGTAGAAAAAGCATTAGTTTCCATTGAGCAGAATATGTGCCAGGAATGGAACTATATTTTTGTCATGAAATCTTTGAAAGCTGCTCGTACTTGTACGATTAAATTTGACTGCCTTTATAGCAGTTTTTTTTTTCTTTTACTGTTTTGATGCTGATGGAATTACTGGTATTTGACACTGATGTGTGGTCAGAGTTTTGTGTGGTTTGTGTTGCCTTCATGACAGAGATGTAGATTTTAGCAGATTGGTTCAGATTCTTAATGTAGCTCGAATCAGTTTAAAGACTTGAGGCCCAACCTGGCGAAAAATGACTCGACTTGTGACATTTTTTAATCAAACTGACATCTTCCTTCAGCGCGGTATTAGTAAAACAAAGCATGCTTCAGTGACGATATCACTTTGTGTGCTGTCTGACGTATCTAGTTTGGATCTATGGTCAATTGGGTATTGCCTCATTCATGTCTGGTCGTTATATAATAATCTGTTTAGTCAGAATAATGGCATAAGAAAGGTTTGTACAGCACATAACACAAAGTAGACGGATGCCATCAGAGTTAAGGATTTATATCACTACTAGAGCCTATACACAGTGCTATCATATCTGTGTTATCACATGCATCTTGTAGAGAGATGTATAGTTCAAGATTTAGAAGTTGGATAAGAGTAAAGGTAAAAGTATGAGTTGTGACCCAGTATAATTGCATACGGTCATTAAACCGTAAGTTCTCTGCTGCCTAGCCAGTAGTTGACCAGAAACTGCCTATTAGTGTCGTCATCGGCACGAACTCCATATCTGGCAGCATCATTCCTCTTCCTTCCCAGAGCCTTAAGTCCGGCGTCCATTTCTTTCTTGAGACTGGATGAACCCCGCGAGTTTCTTGCGAGCCATGGTTTGGCCACCACCGTGATGTGTGGATATTGAAACCAGGCCACCAGGTCGATGAGCAAGTGGTTAATCCACTACACTACCACGGCTCCCGTTTAAGTTTGGATTTGAGTAAAACTTTCAAAATACAGGGAGGGTTGCCAGATGCATCTGTCCATACAGGCTGAAGAAATTGACGACAAAGAGACTTAGAAACTAAGAAAAAAGAGTGTAATGGATTCTGAAGGTATACCAAAGACTGCTTAACATTTGAAAAATAAGTAAATTATTGCAGAAATCATTGAGAAAATGATGGATATAGTGTGTATAAGTGTCACTTTTATTCTTACTTTCACAACTTACAGTCTCATGGGCATGCTATAATAAAGTCACTGCTGATCTGATAACCGGAACCAACTGTCACTTTTGTTGTAGAGACTTGGAAGTAGTGACTTGAAAGATGACTTGAGACTTGGAGGTAGTGACTTGGAAGATGACTTGAGACTTGGAGGTAGTGACTTGAGAGATGATCCGAGACTTGACTTGAAACCTCTTGCTAGAACTTGAAAATAGTGATTTTGAGAGAGACTTGAGAATTGGAGGTAGTTTCTACTTGAGAGGTGACTTGAGACTTGGAAGTAGTGACTTGAGAGATGACTTGAGACTCAAAAGTAGTGACTTGAGAGCTGATTTGAGACTTGTCTTGAAACCTCTTGCTAGGACTTGAAAATAGTGACTTGAGACTTGGAGGTAGTGACTTGGAAGATGACTTGAGACTTGGAAGTAGTGACTTGAGAGATGACAGAGACTTGACTTGACTTACTGCTTGCGAGGACTTGAGACTTGAAAGTAGTGACTTGAGAAATGACTTGAGACTTGAGAACTGATTTGAGACTTGGCATGAAGGAGTTTAATGTGTCTGTGGCTTCTGGTAACAGTGGCTGGCTTTTGTGATGTGTAGAAATGTAGACTCAAACTAATGAGGTTGGCAGTATCATATCTTCACTTAGGTTTGAATTATGATATTTGTCATCTGAACCATGATGTGAACATTCATAGTTTAAGCTTGAATTGTGATATCTATCATGTGAATCTTGATGAACATTCATAGTTTAAGCTTGAATTGTGATATCTATCTTGTAAGTCTTGATGTGAACACTCATAGTTTAAGCTTGAATTGTGATATCTATCATCTGAACCATGATATGAACATTCACATTTTAAGCTTGAATTGTGATATCTATCATGTGAATCTTGATGTAACATTCATATTTTAAGCTTGAATTGTGATATCTGTCATGTGAGTCGTGATGTAACATTCATATTTTAAGCTTGAATTGTGATATCTGTCATGTGAGTCGTGATGTAACATTCATATTTTAAGCTTGCATTGTGATATCTATCAAGTAAGCCTGACTTATGACGTCTGTGTTCTGAGTTTGAAATGAGACCTGTGGTTGAAAATTAAATTGTGACATGTCATCTGATCATGAATTGTAACCAAAAAAAAACATGGTCACAAAAATGCACATAATCATGATCACACAGCTAAAAAAAAAAAAAAATTACATCTTTATGAAGATAAGATACCTTTCTTTTTTTTTTTAAAATTTATTTATTTCATGCTATGCTAGGGGGCGCTTATGGTCAGGCACATTTGCTCTGTGTGGCTGTCGGTGCTCTCTATGAATCTAGTGGCCTTTTCTTTTTTACACCCTCCACCTGGTTGACCTGTTAAGATGTTCTTCTCAGAGCTTCTCTTTGTTTTTTGTTTTTCCCCCCTCGAGTTTTCCTGGTGATTATCGGGTTCTCTGACTTTGCTCTTCATGTGACATGTCCAGGTGGTTTATATTTTTCCTGTGGTTTTAACTAGTTTTTGATGCAGTGCTGCTTCTTGGAGAGCTTCAGTTATTTTTCTAACTGTTCTGGGTGTGTTGTTGTGGCTGTGGAGAACGATGTGACAAAATGCACACACGTCAACAAAGCAATACTCACTTTACCTTATGAATTACTGACGCAGCACTCTAGAACGATGGTTTTGTCTTCAGCATATGTATATTTGTACATCAGCGTATGTACCGGTGCTGATAAATCATGATAATGTATGTGAACAAAGTTGTACTTAATATAAAAATATACTCAAATGTCGGTGTAAGTATATTTATATGTCCTGCATAAGCAGTACGTTGGAGAATGCAGTAATATTGTTTCTAACAGTCGTTTGTCTTGATGAATGGGCGGGTTACATGAGTCAGTGTACAAGTTTTTTGAGACATAATTATGTGGTTAAGTCATTTTAAGTATCAGTCATTTTGTCTTCTTATGTAGGCAGGTTATGTGAGCCAGTAGACCAAGTTTTTGAGACATGAATAAGGGATTAGTCACTTGAAGTATCAGTTATTTTGTCTTTCACGGCACTTTACCAAGTCATTTCTATAAGTCAACACTTCTGTGCAAATGCATCATAATTGCTTCATAACGTAAGTCAACACTTTCATGTGAATATTTCACCGTGGCTTTTATTTTTGGCCTTCCAAAAAAAGATGATTACTTTAAGCAACGTTAATAGATTTTATCTTGTAAAATTAACTATTTTTGGAAGTAATTTTATGATTCAGCACTTTGATATGTTTTCTTGTTAAATTGTTGACACATATCTTGTATCAAACATTGTGTTATCCGAGTATAGACTTGTATCTGTTTTATCTCATTGTCTATTTCAGTAATTCTTAACATGGTGGCCATGGGCTACTAGTAGTCTGTGGAAGGATTTTTGGGGGTCCACAAAACCAGCACGTGAATTGGTTCAGTTTAAAAAATCTTAGCCTAATGTGGGTTCTTTTTATTGCTTTATTTTTAATGAGGGATCCATGGCTGTTCTCAGGAAAGAAAGGGGGTCCATGGCTGTTCTCAGGAAAGAAAGGGGGTCCACGGCTGTTCTCAGGCCAGAAAGAGGGCCCATGGCTGTTCTCAGGCCAGAAAGAGGGTCCACAGTTGTCCACAGCCAAAAAAAAAAACTAAGAAGCCGTGATCCGTTTGTTTATGTACAGGCCTAGTGACTTTAAATAGGTTAGATAAACAGACAGAAGAGCTTGTGTTTGATGATAAATGAGATAAAGACAGAAGAGTTTGTGTTTGATGATAAACTAGATAAAGACAGAAGAGCTTGTGTTTGATGATAAACAAGATAAAGACAGAAGAGCTTGTGTTTGATGATAAACAAGATAAAGACAGAAGAGCTTGTGTTTAATGATAAACTGAAAGAAAGTTTGAACTTTGACTTTTGTCATCATGAGACTCTGCCATCCGAATGTTGGGGGGGGAATCTCGAAACATGTGAACTGGGCAGTAACAAAAGATGGCTGGAGTGGGTTTAAAGTAAGATGGAGATACTGCGCCATGACATCTGATAAAGGATGTTTATATTTGCTGATCTGATATGTTTGCAAGATTATTTTTGTTCATGTATTTCTCTGTGCAGTATTTGCAGCTTGCCTGGCTTAGAAGGAAGCAGAAAGACATGAGACAACGTATAGTCAAATCAGCATGCATGTTTGTGAAAGTACATTAAGTGTTACTGATGAATTGATTTTAAATTCAGCTAAGTTTTATGGTAGTTATTCATGTTCATTTTCTCCACACTGTGAATGTTTTATTTTCTGAATGTTTATTTTCTTTGTACTTAAAAAATGAGTATATTTTCTTCTACTAACTTAGATTTGAGTATATTTTTTTTTCTTCTACAAGTTTTTTTCTCATTATTTTTTGCTGAGAAATATATGACCTTTTTCATACTTTATCTGAGTACTTAAAATCAATTGTAGATACAGCTTTTTTTAAAAATTGTTTTCCTCCCGCTTTAAGTTTTTTTGCGTTTTTTTTTACATATCAAACATTTTAATTATTGGGTATATGACAACAGATTTGTCCTGAATATCATAAACGTCTGCTACAAAATGAAATGTCGCAGGAAGAAGATTTGGCCAGTTTGTCTATGACCCCGCATGGCTGTGAAATAGTTCCTGAACGAGAAATGGATTATCTTCAACTGTTGGATAAAATATTACAGGTACCAGAAGGAATTTTTTTTTTTTTAACCCGTAGATTTTGCTTGATTTTAATAAAGAACTTATCAGCTCTCCAGGAAGTTATGATGTGGCCAAACTGGTGTAGAGTTTGAGCTTGATATTGCAAAAAAAAAAAATTACTAATAAAATGAAGAAAAATGAAGTTTCAATCTAACATTTCAGTTGCAGATGTGTTTACATTTGTATTTGCATCACTGAGTGATTTATCTGCGTCAGCTTTTCCCTTCCAGCAATTATTTATTAGAATCCAGAAGTGTAAACTTTTGACAGCTGTCAGCTTTGTCACATCTGGAGACTGCCAACATTATATGTTCTCTAACTAGAAGGGAGCAAGGGGATAGTGTCAGAGTCAGAGGGGGGACAGCAATAACTAGGGGATAGTGCCAAAGTCAGAGATGGGACAGCAGTAATTAGGGGATAGTGCCAAAGTCAGAGATGGGACAGCAGTAACTAGGGGATATTGCCAAAGTCAGAGATGGGACAGCAATAACTAGGGGATAGTGCCAAAGTCAGAGATGGGACAGCAGTAATTAGGGGATAGTGCCAAAGGCGGAGGGAACAGCAATAACTAGGGGATAGTGCCAAAGTCAGAGAGGGGGCAGCAATAACTAGGGGATAGTGCCAAAGTCAGAGAAGGGACAGCAGTAACTAGGGGATAGTGCCAAAGTCAGAGAGGGGGCAGCAATAACTAGGGGATAGTGCCAAAGTCAGAGAAGGGACAGCAGTAACTAGGGGATAGTGCCAAAGTCAGAGAGGGGGCAGCAATAACTAGGGGATAGTGCCAAAGTCAGAGAAGGGACAGCAGTAACTAGGGGATAGTGCCAAAGTCAGAGAGGGGGCAGCAATAACTAGGGGATAGTGCCAAAGTCAGAGAAGGGACAGCAGTAACTAGGGGATAGTGCCAAAGTCAGAGAGGGGGCAACAATAACTTCTCTAGGGGAACATTGTTGGAGAGGAAACAGTAGTTGTTCCAGAGGGGCAGTGTTAGAGGGGGAACAGCAGCTGCTATTCTATGGGGACAGTGTTAGAGAGGGAACAGTAATAGCTGTTCTAGGGGGACATAATTAGGTGGGGAACAGTAATAGCTGTTTTGGGGGGGGCATAATTAGATGGGGAGCAATACTAGCTGTTCTAGGGGGACTGAGAAGGATTGATTGATTGATTGATTGATTGATCTTTATTTCAAAAGGAGCAGTAATGGCTGCTCTAGAGGGACAGAGTTAGGTGAGAAGTAAGTAGTAATAGCTGTTCTAGTGTTAGAGTAGAACAACAATAGCTGTGTTGGGGGGGGGGACAGTGTTAGAGAAAGAGCAACAATAGCTGTGTTGGGGGGGACAGTGTTAGAGAAAGAGCAACAATAGCTGTGTTAAGGGGGAACAGTGTTAGAGAAAAAGCAACAATAGCTGTGTTAAGGGGGAACAGTGTTAGAGAAAGAGCAACAATAGCTGTGTTAAGGGGGAACAGTGTTAGAGAAAGAGCAACAATAGCTGTGTTAAGGGGGAACAGTGTTAGAGAAAGAGCAACAATAGCTGTGTTAAGGGGGAACAGTGTTAGAGAAAAAGCAACAATAGCTGTGTTAAGGGGGAACAGTGTTAGAGAAAGAGCAACAATAGCTGTGTTAAGGGAGGAACAGTGTTAGAGAAAGAGCAACAATAGCTGTGTTAAGGGGGAACAGTGTTAGAGAAAGAGCAACAATAGCTGTGTTAAGGGGGAACAGTGTTAGAGAAAGAGCAACAATAGCTGTGTTAAGGGGGAACAGTGTTAGAGAAAGAGCAACAATAGCTGTGTTAAGGGGGAACAGTGTTAGAGAAAGAGCAACAATAGCTGTGTTAAGGGGGAACAGTGTTAGAGAAAGAGCAACAATAGCTGTGTTAAGGGGGAACAGTGTTAGAGAAAGAGCAACAATAGCTGTGTTAAGAGGGGAACAGTGTTAGAGAAAGAGCAACAATAGCTGTGTTAAGGGGGAACAGTGTTAGAGAAAGAGCAACAATAGCTGTGTTTGGGGGACTGACAGAGTGAAAGAAGAGCAACAACACTTGTGCTAGGGGAACAATATCAGGGTTGGAGAGCATTTATCTTTCCTTGTTTCACTGAGTTCTGCTCCTACCAACTGCCAGTCAGTGTATGAGCTGATATGGTCCCATATGGTGATGGAGCCAGTTGAGAAACCCGCAGCTTAAGTTCGCTCAGGGACTTGATGATAGTCCTGTTTAAAAAAAAAAACGTGTATCATAAATCGAGACCCTGAGCTGCAGAGAAGGCAATAATTGGCAGTTCCGAGTGTCAAGGCCAGAGCAAGACAAGGTTCTGGCCAAGTATTTCACAGTACTTCTTTATCTCGGCGTATTATTAGTTGTTGATGCAGATATCATTTATTTATGTTTATTTTCTTTGAAACTAATCTATTTTATAGTTTAAATTTGACGTTATACATATCCTTTGTATTTAGATTGTATCTGTTTATATTATTTTGATGTATATAATTCATTCTGAAGATATTATATCTGCAAAAGATATCAGAAGCAAATTCTTTCTATATTATTGCTACGTTGTTAAAATTATCCAGCATTATACATGTGATATAGATAGTATCAGACATCGATTATATCACACATTTATCATCGAATATAGATTGTTATTGGGGGAAGTATTGGTTTATATTTTTTCTTATATCTTACATCCTTCCTGTGCTGTTAAACATCACATAGGGTTCGCATGGTAGTTTGCCAAGTGTTCTTGTTTTCTGCGAGCTTTTCAACCTCATCAAGGGATGTTATGCCAGTGAAACCGTGGGTATATATTTAGCTGTGGCTTAATGTTTGTGTCTGTTTTTTTCTCATATGTAAATCGTAGACATGCAGGTTCATTTTTGTTCTTCTGTGTGCAAGAGCTATACATCTCTTCCTGTTGCGAGGATGGCTTTATTGTGTGTCTTCTTCTTCTTCTTCGTTCGCATTGTCTGTTTTATATCTGCAGTCCTGTCTCTTGGACAAATTTCACTGTTTTTTGTAATTCATGAATGGAACCGTAGAGCTTATCTTCTTTAGTGGTTTCACTGGGCCAGTAATTATTTCTCAGTGTCTCATAGTTGGTGCAGTTTTGGAGGATATGTTCCACAGTTTGGGGCACCTGGGCACATGTACATAGATTAGTAGTACCAACCTTAAACTTTGTATACCTATGACTTCGGAGTCAGGTGTGTCCTGTTCGGCGACGGAAAATGGTGACTTGTTCCTTTCTATTTAGCATGTGATAGTCATCATGTGGTGGTGTTTGTGGCTTCCTGTAGGTTTTTATCATGCTTTTCTTCTGATTATAGGTGATTGGTATGTCTGGTTGCTCCATTTCAGTGCCCTCTTTGGCCAGACGGTCAGCTTTCTCATTGCCTGGTATCCCACAGTGGGAGGGAATCCACTGCAAGGTGACTCTGTGTTGTAAGCCAATTTTTGATAAGGCATCCTTAAGGTCTGATAGTTTGTTGCACTGAAGAGCTTCCAGTACTGATCTTGCATCTGTGAGAATTACTATGGGGCATGTATCAGTTCTGGAGTCTGATAGTTTTTCAGCTGCAGCAATAATTGCCCTAACTTCTGCATCATAGTTGTTGCAGTATTTTCCAGTGGGTATGGAAATCTTGTCAGTGGTGTTGTTTGGATATTCAGTATGTGCTCCTGCCCCTCCATTCTTTATGGCATTGTGTGCAGATCCGTCTGTATATACACGTATCCAGGTGTCACGTGGATATTTGTCGTCTAGAACACTAAGTGTAGCTGTTGATCTTACAAGATTGCTCTGCATCTCACCATTCTGCACACCTTTCACTTCAGTCTGAATAGTTATTTGTGTATAATTTGCTTCTTTCCATGGTGTATGCTCTGGTACAGATGATAATGGAGCGACTACAGTTGGAAGGTCAGGTATCAGCTTACGCATATGCTTGGCCTGATGAATGAAGCTGCTTCTTTTAAGCCATCTTAGTGCAAAGTTATAGAATCTCTCCTTCAGGGGATGGCTTACAGAGCTGAGGAATTTCTCTCCCAAGGTCATGACTTTTGTATTTCTACGTTCCTTTAGCGCTTGAACACCAACTATTTTCTGCATTTCTACTACTGGTGTGGACCTCGTGGCACCTGTGATATCTGTGTTCTAGTTATTATTAAGTGCCATGCTGCATGGTGTAGGCGATCCTTTCTTTAGTGTTCCAGTGCTGTTTGTTAATGTTTGACCCAGACATGGAGTCCCCAGTCCCGTCAGGCAGATTTGGTCTTATCCAGACACCGATAATGCACTTTTAGCACAGTGATATACATCCAGCAGAGGAGTAACAGCAGTTATATTAGTGAGCTGTCCTGTGTTGTATATACCTACCACTACTCTGTGATCCAGATTAAAAAAGGGGGCTCAGTCAGTATCATTGAAGTACATGGGGGATCTGGTGTTACTATCCATACTTTCCTTGAAACATTCCATCCACTGAGACCTGAAGTATATGGTGATAGTGTCCATATTTGTCTTGATATATGCCATCCATTGAGACCTGAAGTATATGGTGATAGTGTCCATATTTGTCTTGATATATGCCATCCATTGAGACCTAAAGTATATGGTGATAGTGTCCATATTTGTCTTGATATATGCCATCCATTGAGACCTAAAGTATATGGTGATAGTGTCCATATTTGTCTTGATATATGCCATCCATTGAGACCTAAAGTATATGGTGATAGTGTCCATATTTGTCTTGATATATGCCATCCATTGAGGCAAAGAATATGGTGTTAGTTTTGCCCATATTTGTCTTGACCTGTCAACACACAAGAAGGTGGTCAGCCGGGCCAGTTTTGCCCATATTTGTCTTGACCTGTCAACACACAAGAAGGTGGTCAGCCAGGCCACTTTTCACTCCACGGGATATCCCAGATGCCCATTTCTACAGCCAATTTACTGAGGGGCACCTCCAGCCAGAATTGAACCAACAACATTCAAGTTTGCTAACCACTTTTCTACTCGGGCACGTGTGGTGCAGAAACACAGGACATGAAAGGAAAACTGAATTTATGCCCTTGAAATGAGAAGATCTTCCATTATCTTTTCTCTGTTTTTTTTTTCTTCATCTTCTCTGCGGTTGCCAATGTCTTCAAGACCTGCTCTCATCTTGTTTGTGGGTGAGTTATTCTTCGAGCTTGAATCAGATCAGTCGTTAGTGAAACTCTTCATGTATAATCTCTTATATTTAGATATCTTAGCTCCCCTGTGAGCTGTAAACATTATTCTAAGGAAAGACATTTTTGTTGTTGTTGCTGTCTTTAGTTGTTTTTAGTGTTTCAGTACATACTTTCTGATATTCAGTGACAGAAACAGATTACATAGAATCTTTTTTATTTTATTTTTTTAATGTTCTGGGTTGTTTCCAAGCACATGAATTTGTGTGTTTTGTTTCAGAGCTTGTTCTGCTATTTTTATTATCACTTTTCGATGGGTTCATCTTCCTGTAACAAATGTCGATTTTCTTCTTTACTTGTTTGTTAGAACATTTTATTCCGTTACAGTACCTATATATACATAGACTGAACAGGTTATTTGTTGATATTTTCCTTATTATGCAGATAATCATGAAATGCAACTTTTCTTCATTATGCAAATAATCACGAAATGCGACTTCTCCATATCAAAAAATGATATTCTCACAATATGAAAAATGTGAGGCTCAGAGCAATATAACGTGCCATGTAATAAAAAAAAAATGAGATGTACATTTAATGTTGTATTTATAAAAGTTTGACAACTTAGATTTTACTTTTATGTACTTATTTCTTTGACGTAATTTATAAACTCTTAAAAATGACATATATTTTTGTACACAAAACTATGGTTTCTGAGCCTTTCCTTCTACGGGCATTTGTTTTATCTGAAGTTTTTTTTTTCTCTCGCATTATTTGTTGTGATTTGAAGGACTTTATGCCATGTTCTTCTATCTTAAGTGAGTAAATGCTTGCATTAATGACCAAGGGTGTACGAACGGACCTAACAATAACCGGGTCAAACCAGTGAGTAATCAAAACCTGGGTAAAAGTAACAGTATGTGACACCGACTATGTTTATGTTGGTGCCTCACCACTCTGTAGTTCTCAAATTGTCTTATATTGTAGCCAGTTTTGTACGTGTTTGTATATGGGTTTTGTTTGTTTTTTTTTCTCGAAGAACAGAAAAAAAAATCTGGCCCCCTTTAAAAAAAAAAAAAAAATGCATGTCTTCTCTTGTCTCCTTCCTCATCTACCTTTCGGTGTTGAGGGGACAAACTAGTCTTGATAGGGCTCTGTTATTTGGTTCATATAATGGGACTTTTAATGCTTCTGTAATTTCCCCTCTCTCTCCATCTCTTTCGGATAGCTTCTTCCTGAAGAAGTGAAAAGCGAAAATTAATAGCTTGCCATTGTCCCGTTTACACGCTGGTCATCCCCCACATCCTTGTTTTTTACAGGTTGGGAATGGTTGGCCGTGAGACCACTGGTTGACAAGGCTCTGACTCGCTCGGGGTGATGGGCTTCCCTGGGTTTAATTCTGCCCTCAAACCACGACTGACCCAGCAAGCTGGGAGGTGGATCTGCTTACTGTCTTGCTGGGAGGTGGATCTGCTTAACTGTCTTGCTGGGAGGTGGATCTGCTTAACTGTCTTGCTGGGAGGTGGATCTGCTTACTGTCTTGCTGGGAGGTGGATCTGCTTACTGTCTTGCTGGGAGGTGGATCTGCTTACTGTCTTGCTGGGAGGTGGATCTGCTTACTGTCTTGCTGGGAGGTGGATCTGCTTACTATCTTGCTGGGAGGTGGATCTGCTTACTGTCTTGCTGGGAGGTGGATCTGCTTACTGTCTTGCTGGGAGGTGGATGCTTACTGTCTTGCTGGGAGGTGGATCTGCTTACTGTCTTGCTGGGAGGTGGATCTGCTTACTGTCTTGCTGGGAGGTGGATCTGCTTAACTGTCTTGCTGGGAGGTGGATCTGCTTACTGTCTTGCTGGGAGGTGGATCTGCTTACTGTCTTGCTGGGAGGTGGATCGCTTACTGTCTTGCTGGGAGGTGGATCTGCTTAACTGTCTTGCTGGGAGGTGGATCTGTTTACTGTCTTGCTGGGAGGTGGATCTGCTTACTGTCTTGCTGGGAGGTGGATCTGCTTACTATCTTGCTGGGAGGTGGATCTGCTTACTGTCTTGCTGGGAGGTGGATCTGCTTACTGTCTTGCTGGGTGGTGGATCTGCTTAACTGTCTTGCTGTGTGGTGGATCTGCTTAACTGTCTTGCTGGGAGGTGGATCTGCTTACTGTCTTGCTGGGCAGTGGATCTGCTTACTGTCTTGCTGGGCTGTGAATCTGCTTACTGTCTTGCTGGGAGGTGGATCTGCTTACTGTCTTCTATCTTGCTGGGAGGTGGATCTTTTACTATCTTGCTGGGCGGTGGATCTGCTTACCGTTCATAGAAAACACGGGAAGAATAATCAGGTTTAGTCTGGAAATATTCATCATCCCATCAGGGAGTTTGTTTGGTACGTTTTTTTTTATGTGCAGACGTCCATGATAGAGATACGAGCGACATGTTCTCATGGCCAACACTGGTCAGTATGACCACAGACTGAAGTGATCTCATGCTTTGAGAAGCTCATTTTGTTTATGTCCATGTAGGACATTAAAAAAAAAACTTCTGGATAATTACACATAATTTCTTTCTTGCTTTGGTTTCACATGCAGGAACTGTTCAAATAAGACTGACAGAGCAATACATTTTTTTTTTCCAATTCAGAAAAAGTGTTCTTGTAGGATTTTGTATGTGCATGTGGCTGTAATGTTTCTGTGTACTGTTTTAGTGATTTTGTGTCTGTCTGGTTCTAAGGACTGTTATTGCCGGAGGTGGGGTGGAGGATACGCTCTTCGCTCCAACGGCGTGCGTCTCAAATAGCCTCTGGCAGTCAAGTCCAGCTCCTGGCCTTCTCATGGCAGAACTGTATAAACTGATAGGAGAAGCGGCGAAGGCGAATATCTGGCGCTTGAAAACCAGACACTTCGGGTCATGTTTGGTAGCTCATCTACCGCTGCTGGTGAGATTCTTCAGCTGCCGTGCATGGAGCGGTGCTCCTCCTGGCCAATGAAGAAAGGTGCAAATGGGGTTGCCACGCGGCACCACTGCGAAAAAGGTGGTAGAAAGGATAAAGCAAAGCCACGTCCTAAGTGCACTCATATCGGGTGAAATGTCTGAACCGGCTTAATCCAGAGGTTAAGACACTGCTGGCGAGACTCTTCAAATGCTGCGTGTGTAGTGAAGCTCCTCCTGGTCAAGGAAGAAAATGCGGAAAAGAAATAAAGGTCTCTGTGCGGCGCCAATGTGAAAAGGTGAAGGAAAGGATAAAGTGAAGTTTAATCGGTATGTCCAGTAGTATCGCTGCGAGAGCTACACATACCACGGCGCCTCTGCTCTAGGGGCTGGCCACGTCCGAAATACACCTACACTGGTGAAATATGCCTAAACCGGAATACTCCAGGGGTGAAACTTGATGGCTAGGCATGTCACGCCACCTCCGCTTTAGAGGTCGGTCACGCCCGATATACACCCATACTGGTGAAATATGCCTAAACCGACTCACACCAGGGGTGAAACTTGAAGGCTACGCGTGTCACAATACCTCTACCCTAGAGGTCGGTCACCTAACCCGGCTCAACCCAGGGGTGGAAATCACTAGTGGTGAGGATTCGTCCTCCTGGACAAAAGCTCCATCTTGGTCACAACTAGGAAGGGTAGCAGCCACGATCACAAAATGCTGAAGTCGGAGACACTGGACCAGGGCAGTCTAGATAGACAACCACCTCTCACCCGGCGGGGATGTATGCGTATCCTAATCATGCTGAGGTTTTCCAGTGAGAAAGTCCAAAACTGGACTGAATGGGCAACCACCTCTCACCCGGCGCAGGAATCTCAAAACATGTCGAGGTTTTCCGGTAAGGAAGTCCAACTCTAGATTAAACTGGTGCAATGAAAACCACGGTGTCACGCAATCTCACTTCTGCGACCCACCAAGAATACAGGCTCAAGCCCTGCGATACTCTGAACCTCTTGTGGTCCTCTTGGGGATCTCATGTGGTCCTTTCGGGAACCACGGAACTTAACGAGGATCACAGGGCGGTCTTGGTGGTAGAAGCGAATGAAGAAGAAGTGTCTGTCTGGAATAATGTTTCTCACGAATGGGGGAGAAGATGATACTAGAAGATTATTATTGTTGCTTGTTTGCATATAGATATAGTGGCATCCAATTTCAGAAGGGTGCATGGGACACAACTGTATCCATGAGTCATGTGATGGGCCCCACACATACACATGATGAAACAAACTCACAGACACACACAGACAAGACTGACAAATTCACACATGCAAGATGACAAACTCACAGACACACACACAAGATGACAAACTCCAGATATTAAAGTTAAGTACACAGATTTTATTTGATTCATATATGATAAACTTTGCAAACCCAAGCTATGCATGGTGTATGTTTGTGTGTATGAATGTATGTGTGTGCCGATACCAATGAATGAGACATATAACTATTTAATTCAAACAAAAAAAAAAAAGAAAGAAAGAAAGCATTCGCCTGCATGATCTAGTAATGAACTAAATATTGTAATAATCATCTTTTTTTTTTTTTTGCATTCTGGAGTATCGAAGGAGAAAAAAAATAAAAAGAGATAACAAGAAGAAACAGTCGTTAAACACCAAAAAATATCAGACAATAACATAAATCATCCTGTGAGAGTCTTACACCAAAACGAGAGGGAGAAAAAAAAAGCAAAGCTTTCAAATCAGATCGTTCTAAGAAAACAAACAAACTTGAGTCATTACACCAAAAAGTATCGTAAATCCAAAAAAAAAAAAAAATCAGACCACTCTATAAAACTTAATCATCCAATCGCTGGATTTAAAATGAAAAGTGGAAATCAAATTTTAACAAAAACAACTTCTGAAGACATCTGCGACAGAATTTTTCTAACAATCTCAGGATACTTTTTTAAAAAAAAAATACTTACCAAAAAGTTTTTTGTGTGACCTTGGAATATCATTTATAAAAAAACAAAAAAAAAAAAAATAAAAGTCATTACAGACAGTAGCAGCTTTTTTCATACCGCCTGGACAACAAATGTCAAGAAAGATGTTGAACCTTCCACATGGAAGACTGTGCTAGCACATGACATCATCAACAATACACCCCAATTTTTAAACCATCCCCCCCCCCAAAAAAAAAAAAAAAAAAAACTTGCAAGTCCTCATGGTGTCATTTTTCAGAAATTTTTTTTTAAACCCAGTAACTAGATAGCACGATAATTCTGTAACCCCCCCCCCCCCAAAAATAATAATAACTGCCTGAGGCAGAATGTTTCGGCAGCATGTAACAAACATGTCACAGCACGACGACTTGCGACTTCAATAAACCAATCAATGACTTGCGACTTCAATAAATCAATCAACGACTTGCGACTTCAATAAACCAATCAACGGCTTGCGACTTCAATAAACCAATCAATGGCTTGCGACTTCAATAAACCAATCAATGGCTTCCGACTTCAATAAATCAATCTAACAATAACTATTAACGCAGCTTCTGCATCTCACTAAGGTAAGCTTCTCACCTTCAAATTTACTCAAATAAATATTGAATTAGCATCAAGTATGATTGTCATGACAGACTACTGCTGCCATTTCATGAATGAGAAGACACAAGAACTATTCACAAGTTCCACACAAAAAAAAAAAAATCTATAGATAAAACAGAAACAAATAACTCTTGTACCCAGCAGATCTAGATCAGTAAAAAAATGCTTCAAACAACAGAAAGAAAACAAACATAATCAGCGCTTCGAAGAATGCGAGTGAAAATGGCAGAATTTTTTTTAAAAGGGTAAAATAACAGGCAAACTGGAAATTATATCAATGTAAAATTACATTCAATTAAAAAAAAAAAAAAAAATGACATGTCTTGAGACAAATACAATAATGCAGCAGCCGTTAACATATAATTCGATATAAACAACTATTTTTGATTACACTGTCATTTTTCCATTTCCCGTATCCGCATCATAACGTATAAGATAAATAGATATGTTTTTCATGAAAGCAGTGTTAACATTATGGCAGAAACAGCACAAAGTAATCTGCATGAAAAACGAACAAAAAAATAATCTTGCAACCCATGTATAGGAAAAATACAACACACATAATTCAGCGGGTAATAAAATTTAAATTCAAACTCGTTGAGGAAAAGCAACATTTGGCATCGTTCTTTTGCTTTGTAAATAAGGACTTTACGCTGAAAGAATCATGCTGGCAAGAACTCTCCGTCACACTGACTTCACTGTACAGAGAGCAGGGAACTGAATCACTTCTCTGTGAATCCTTCAAAGATGTTCAACTGGGCAGATAATCATCTTGCAAAGACTTCACACTAAAAAGTAGGAGCGGTTCTACTTCGTGTTTTATCGTCTATTTCTATATTACTGTAATATTTCAGCTTTGCATTCTTTGGGTAAAAAAGGTATAAATGGAGCTTGCACAAAGAAACATGACGGCCAATTCTGAAAACTTCATCCATGCCAGACAGAACTAATTCAGAGAAAGGGAAAATGGTTCAGCACGGCCACTATCAGGCAGTACACCACAAAAAACATTCACACTAAGATTTGTAAGTAACAGAAGAAGTACCACTCACCCAACAGATGGATGGAAGAAATTAGAGAACCCTTAAATATCCCATCATATAAAGCACACTGCCAAGTCCTACCAAGATGTCTGCTTATCCCCTCAACATTGAGAGATATACATGAGGAAGGAGACAAGACAAGACAAATGGGTAAGATACATGGGGGAAAACCCCCACAAAACTGTCAAAAGTGACTTGACTTTTGTTAGTCTGCAATCAGAGAGCAAATGAAAGTTTAAAGTAAGCTTTACTTAGATTTTTCTGTGTTGATAGAATGAAAGGTGGCACAGAGGGGAGTACTTGTCACAATCTAGTGATAGAATGAAGGGTGGCACAGAGGGGAGTACTTGTCACAATCTAGTGATAGAATGAAGGGTGGCACAGAGGGGAGTACTTGTCACAATCTAGTGATAGAATGAAGGGTGGCACAGAGGGGAGTACTTGTCACAATCTAGTGATAGAATGAATGGTGGCACAGAGGGGAGTACTTGTCACAATCTAGTGATAGAATGAAGGGTGGCACAGAGGGGAGTACTTGTCACAATCTAGTGATAGAATGAAAGGTGGCACAGTGGGGAGAACTTGTCACAATCTAGTGATAGAATGAAGGGTGGCACAGAGGGGAGTACTTGTCACAATCTAGTGATAGAATGAAAGGTGGCACAGTGGGGAGTACTTGTCACAATCTAGTGATAGAATGAAGGGTGGCACAGGGGGAGTACTTGTCACAATCTAGTGATAGAATGAAAGGTGGCACAGTGGGGAGTACTTGTCACAATCTAGTGACAGAATGAAGGGTGGCACAGAGGGGAGTACTTGTCACAATCTAGTGATAGAATGAAGGGTGGCACAGAGGGGAGTACCTGTCACAATATAGTCTCTGTGATCAGGGCAGTGGGTGAATCAAGAATGGTTAGGAAGAGAAAGAGGGATTTGGAGGAAAGAGTAGGACTGGGAAGAGAGGGAAACTGGGAGTGAGGGACTATGAGAAGGGAGGGAAAATGGAATGGAGAGAGAGACTAAAAGAGAGGTAAAATGAGAGAGAGAGAGGGGTTAGGAGAACAGAGGGAAGCTTGCTGGGGGGGGGGGGGGGGTAAGAAGACAAGAGATGGGCTAGGATGAATAAGGACAATGAGAAGAAGGAATGAGGCACTAAGAAAAAGAATGAGGGATCAGAAAGAATGAGAAACTAGGAGGAATGAAGGATTGAGAAAAGAATGAGGGACTAGAAGGAATGAGGGACTAGGAGGAATGAAGGACTGAGAAAAGAATGAGGGACTAGAAGGAATGAGGAAATGGGAGAAATGAGGGACTGAGAAAAGAATGAGGGACTACAAAGAATGAGAACTGGGAGGAATGAGGGACTGAGAAAAGAATGAGGGACTAGAAAGAATGAGAGACTAGAAAGAATGAGAAACAGAGGAATGTGGGACTGAGAAAAGAATGAGGGCCTAGAAAGAATGAGTGCCTAGAAAGAATGAAGGACTAGGAAAAATGAGAAACTAGGAGGAATGAGGGACTAGGAAGAGGAATGAGGGACTACAAGAAATGAGAGGCAGAATTACCTTTCCTTGTTAAAATGAACTGTCTGAAGAAGACAGAAGCTGAAATATTACAGTAAATCAAATTTTACTTTACTAAACGAAGCATTTCTCCTATTAACTAAAGTCACCAAAGTTTTACTGCGGTAACCATGGATACATTTACGAGCTCAGTTATAAATAGATGTACTGTTTACTCTTGAGTCATTATACATGCAGTTTTCACAGCGACAAATTTAGCAGCATGATCTGGAAGCACGTTCCTCAGACAAAAATTTACAGGAAAGAGACTCTTGGATCCATCTGTCAGACCAGCAAAAAGTTCTCCTAAACAATAAAATGTTCTTTAAAAATAGCATATTCACCTTCCAAACTACAAAAAAAAAAAACAAACCCTGAACTCTTCAATATCTGCGTTGTAGAAATGGAAAAGGTAGGGTGGAATCTTGACAAAAAAAAAAAAAACACAAAAAAATGAGAGATATGTCTGAGAATTCAGCTTTTATAATCAAGTTTTGCCGCCGACTACAAACCGCAGTCACAAAGCAGCATTTAGACGTTCGTTGTACCAAAGTGCACAGTTCCATTCTCATTTACAGCCATTCAATTTTTTTTTCTTTTTCTCAGCCTATATTCCTTATGTTGTAACTGCTACAACATCCCCTCCCCCAACCTTTCTTACTTCTCTCATAATTTTTTAACTGCTGGGTACTATATTAATCTTTGATTTCCAAGGCAGATGTGTCATGACTGTCGTCTAGCTCTACAAATCAGTTATTCAGCCAAGAGACACTTTCAATGGCAGGCTAAAAAAGGAAAAAAAAAAAAAAACTCATTGCCAAAAATTATTTATAACTCTCCCTTTCTCTCTCTCTTTCTCTCATTCTCTCTTTCTCTCCTGAAGGCATGATGGAAAAAAAAACCACAGAGATTGTTAGACCGAGTGAGGTAGATGTGGTAGTATACAGGCAAGGCAACTGAGGTTGGCTGATAACGTAGAGTGACAGTCATTTTTCTAGTCATGTTTGCTTCCTGACAACTTTCAGCAATTAACAGGAAGGCTATGCTGCTTTACAAAGACGAATGTAACTTACACCGGTGTTTAAGTGCAATCTGGCCAAGAAGAATGCAGATGTATCTAATAACTGAGGAATATTCTTTTTTTTTAAAAATGTAACAGCTTATCAAAACAAAGGCCGCCTGGTTGTCAGAGTAGTTAGGCACTCGGTCTACTAACCTGGTGGTACCGAGTTCTAGTCCCATGATGGGAATTTTTTTTTTTCTGGTACCACCATATTAAAAAGGGCCTGGGGTTCACCCAGACTCTAAAACTGGGTACCAGAGAAATCTGGGAAGGTAAATGCAGCTGGGCGTGATATGGACCACATCACACTTTCATGCGCTGAATGTCTTGGAAATACGGGGCTAACACCATATCCCCAATACGCCTTAATGGTATGGAAACTGGGATTTTACCTACCTACTCTTATCAAAGAAAATCAACTAGAAAATCTTCTCTGTAGTCTGATCAAGCCTTGTAAACTGTTGATGAAACATGCTCCTTTCCAATCCAAACAACTCGTCTGCATTGTATCGAGACTGTGTTGTGAGGAGAAAGAAGAATCTGATGAGGCTGGACAATAAAGTCCTCAAGCTGCCAGTGATGTGTACAGGTTCACATGCTGAAGTGTACCATGCTGAGTCAGCAGCTGACTTTAGCTCTTGTATCATTAGGCCATAAATTTGTATACAATCATCTTATCAAGCCATAAATTTGTATGCAACCATCTTATCAAACTATAAATTTATATCTAACCATCTTATCAGGCCATAAACTTGTATCTAGCTTATTCTCTTGATGAATCATTCGTTATGACAAAATGTTTGAACAAATGAAAATATGCCCCTTTACAAAGCAAATCAAAGCAAATATTCCAACAACAAAAAAATAATGTCATGGTAGCTATTTTTATCTATTCAGCATAACACACACAGACACAAAAAAAGGAACATTTTTCAACAGAATCAACAAAAGGTTACACAATTATTTGCAGAAAGTACCGAGATTATAGCAACAACAGGGGAAAAAAAAAAAAAAGAGGGTATTAAATGCTAGAAAACTTGGGAATCGATGACTAGTGTCCTCCACCACATGGAATAAATAAACTGAATATATGAGTAAACAAAACTACCACATGGTAAACAAAAATTAAAAGTTTACAGTAAACAAAAAAAAAAACAGGTTTATGTCAACAAACATAAATTACGATCTCTATAGGAGGGAAGTATGGGGGAGATTGAAAAAAAAAACAAAACTGAGACCTGAGATTCATGAAAGTAAAACAATCTCAAGAGCTTATACATTTTTTTCCACAATGTCTCCCGTGCCTTGCCTAATAATAAAAAAGACATAGCAGAGGAGGAATGACTAAATATTTAGAGTAATAGTTTCTCCAGAAATTGTTACTCTCTTATATAACAAAACCACTTAAACTAGTGTTTAAAAAAACTTCTCTTGGGATTTTTTTTTCCGAATCAACATATACATTTTTTTAAAAATTGACCAGGTTATCTCTTACAGTGAACCAATAGTTATAGTTATCCATCATAGTACAACACTAGTTATAGTTATCCATCATAGTACAACAATAGTTATAGGTATCTATTACACTACAACAATAGTTATAGTTGTCTCTTATAGTACCAGGTCATCTCTTACAGTGCACCAATAGTTACAGTTATTATCTATTAAAGTACAACAATAGTTACAGTTATCTCTTAGTACACCAATAAAGACACAGAATTCTGATTCTCTATCCAGGAGTCCCAAAACCTTGGGGGGAGGGGTGGGGTGTATCCATACCCTTTATACTGGGAACCAAGTGACATAGGTATAGGGCTATCCACGAACAGTTTTGATCTGTGAAAAGCTATTGCTAGATTAGAAGTTCCTTTCAGCTGTGCTGTTCATACCTATCTATATGTCACGTAAAGTAAAGCCCCAGACTACTGACATCTTTTCCTAACAGAGAACTGGAGATCATGACAAAGATTTTCATATTCTAGTGAAAGTGATATGGAGACATATTTGGCAGTCCATTGCAGATCTGTAAATGTATAAAACAAAAAAATAAAACAAAAAAAAAAAGATTAAGAACCTTGGTCTATTCCGTTTAAGAAACAAAAATAAAAGTAGATCCACTGATTATCCTCAATTTCTCTCTACATTTCCCTTCAACATAAAGGTTCAAGTGAGGATCTTCTTTTTTTTTTGTAACTCAGCATCAGTGATGATGCAACAACACTGTCAAATTCTGTATCTTGTTCGATAAATTTGCCCAATGCTCTCTACTTAATACAAGCATCTCAAGTGATTTCCTAATACAAATATCTCCAAGTTCTTATGTTATATACGAGACTTAAATGTGAGTTTTAAACTTTGTGTATGAGCATCCCTGGAGAACTACAAAACTAGGTCATGCGAAGAGTTAAAAAAGAAAGAAAATAAATAAATAAAAAGAAAAACTAAAGATAAAATAACCCTAAAAATAACATCTGTTTTTGTTATAACAGAGCACACCAGCCATAAAAACTACAACAAAATGTGTATATGTTCTTTTTTCTTAAGTTGATAAACTCTCAACTCTGTATTTAAGTTAAAGGTTACAGCACCGCTCATGCCAACTTAAACGGAAACAGATACCTGAAACCAGTTTTGAGGGGTTTAAAAAAAACAATGGGGATAACCTCAATAAACTGAGCTGTAGCAGAGTAGCACGTAAACTTCACTGCCTGACAGCCACCTCCGCTACGCAACCAAAAGTTGAATAATAAATATATTATTTTATCTGGGAGACTGAGGAGAATCTTAACAAAAATGAGATAAAAAATTGTGTGATTAGTTTTTGTTTGTTTTTTTTTTACTCCCATCATTTTTTCAATGGGTTACAACTGAGCAATATAACAGCACTCTCAGTTTTCCTGTTTATTATTTTTACTAATAAATCTTTCTGTTTTAAAGCAGTGGTGCAACACTTCCACTAAAACAATGCAATTGAGAGATATTTACTGCACTTTTTAAAATCTTTTTTTTTTCTGCTCTCTATATTTAGATACAGTTTCTTAAAAACTAACAAGGGAAAGATATCTTCCAAAAAAAAAAAAAAAGGTAAAGTTGAAGAGGAAGTCTGAATTCAAAATATGTGGGAACCAGCAGACTAAAACAAGAACAACTGTCAGCAATATATCGTGTGCTCTTGCTCCGCTCAAATGTAGCTGCGAGTTTTGTAATATATGACTATTTCCTTAACAAACAAACAAACAAACAAAAAATCATTGCACTGCACATCTTTCAGCAAATTTTTATTAGGCCAGCAATCCATCAAATTTATTTCCGGAGGCACCCCAGTCACCCAGCTGTAGAAATGGGTACCTGACTTCTTCTGGAGCTGGAGAAGGAAAGCCGGCCAGGCGTGATACTGACCATATCACCCTCCAGTGTGCTGACAGGTCAAGGAAAATATGGGCCCTAACACCATGTCCCTATGTGCCTCTAAGGCATGACAGGATTACCTTTTTAATCACTCTGGGGAAAATAAAAATGAACACTAAATACTACTTCAAGTCTTTAAATTAACCACTAAAAATTTTATCAAGAAAAAAAACAGAAACAAAATGCAAATGCTGCCTAAAATAAGCTTTAAAAAATTTGGAGTATACAGAACATCCCTTTTTTTCTAAATATAACTAAAAACAGTGGTTCCCAAACTTTTCAAGCCCCTGCCCTTTCATCTTCCAGAACACATCTCAAGAGTTCCCAAAAAAATTTTTTTTTTTACTTAGCTGGTTTTGATGACCCTGCACTCCCCTTTAACCTAATCAGCTCCCTGGATCTTCCCACTTTCTGAAGCACCAACTGACCCTGCCTCACAAGTTTCTTGTCAAGGAGTTCTCACATTACAACATTTGTGTCATTTAAAACTAAACAGAACAGTTCCAAATAAGGAACCTTAACTCCCAGAACTTTGGATATAACATGGGAGTTATCTCTAAATATCATGGTTATCTACACAGAACAATTTTGATGTAAAAAATATAGTCTGGTGAAAAATGTGGCATTCGTTGTTTCACGACTAATGCAATTTCATGTCATAAACGAAACAAACTAGAAGAAATATTAATTTACTATTTACTGTTTTAAAGTCAAGATTTAAAAAAAAAAGAAAAATAAAGATAAATTTCAACTTTAGAAATAATCTTCATGAAGGAATGAAACCGTAAAATAACGATGATAATATGATGATACTTTCCCTGATGGATGTGAGACAACAAGACAATGTCACTCGAAGGGTAACAAGAACTTATGATAAAAAAAAAACATGGAAGACTGAAAGACAAAGCAAACAAAACGAAACAAAAAAAACAGATTAGAGTAATTAATTATACAGAGCTACAGACTAGAAACAATAACATGATGGAAATGTTTGTAAAAATTATAACAAATAACAAAGGACTTGACAAAAAAAAACCAGAAAAAAAAAGAAAATGATATGAACCTAATGATATTTATAGATACATGAGAGTGAAAGATCAAGAAAGCGAATATTTGAAAACATATTCAAATAAAAACAATATAAATATAACAAACGCAAGACATTCTAAACATCACCAAAAAAACAGAGATAGGAAGAATTACAAACATCAAAAGACACTGAAAAACAAATACAAGTACCAACAAATATGACTCCAAACAATATAAATAATAATGAAATTATATAAAGTAGTAACAAATAAAAGATCTAAGCCAAAAAAAAAAAATAATAATAATAATAAAAAAAGAACAGCAGACACAATCAGAAACTGATAAAAAAATAATAAGAGGACGAGACGAGAAAAAAGGCAGAGTAAGACATTATAAACAAAATCAAATATAGCAAAGCATGAAAACTGAATATACCAGGGGGTAGGAGAAATGAGGACAAGGTAAAATAATACGGTGTAGGTACAGCGTGACCTAATAATGAGACAAAAGCCACAACAAAAAAAAGCTACAGAGCAAAGGAATGCAGATTTATTTGAGATTAGAGAAACATGCAACAATAACAGGTTAAAAAAAAAAAAAAGTACATTTTACGAAAACAACGAATAAAAAATGTTAAAAACGGTGACACGTACTTGCACGGTGTTGGACAATAATAAATTAATAAAACATGAAGATACAAGAAGTGAAAGATTAAAAAAAAAAAAGTCATAACAATAATAATAAACATTATGAGCAAGGAATATGAAATACAAAACAAGACAGTGAGACATGGAGGTATGGTCTGATAGAAAAACAAAGAGCAACGTCAAAAGTGAGATCAAATGATTTTACAATCGTTGGTAAAGTTAAAGTTTGTAAATAGATTGATTAATATTACAACAGTATATTTTCTTTTATACATTTGTGTGAGGTAATATTTCCATGGTGCTGACAACTCCATTATAATAGCATTATATCTTTCGCACATTGCTATAACAGCATTATATCTTCCGCACATTGCTATAACAGAATTATACCTTCCACACACTGCTACACAGGACAAGCCACAACTCTTAAACACAGAAAGAAATTAGCTGAAAGTAAGAAATGAGCAAACAGATCTGTGCTGAAATATACATATATAAATCATGTGCCTAAATCACCACAAAAACATATAACGACCTGCTGCTGGCAACAAGCAAAACATAAGCAATCACCAATACGCAGCTAGATAAAAACAAACCACATAGAAAAGAAGAGCTCTCCTCTAACTTAAGAAGAAATTTAAATGATCTCGATAGAAGTAGACTGATTTGTTGATTTTGTTATTTTCCCTCTAAATATAACCAGTCTGACATCATCATACACATCTTAAAAACACTGGCATTTTGTCAGACTGGCAGTGCACTGTGGTTGGCTTGTTTTCATTCTCCCTCCCAAATTAACCCGAGAAGAATGTTTTCTAGGCAGGCTCCACCACTAATGGACTAGAATTAGTAATCGCACAAATATCTTTCTGTAAAATGACGACAACTTACACCTGTCAATACGGACTGCCTCCAAGGTACACAACTGCAAACTTCACGATGAAGATACCCAGGTCCTCTAACATGGCTCTTTCCAACAAAAAAAAAAAAAAAACAGTCCAGATTTAGACTATGTGGTCA
This sequence comes from Achatina immaculata, assembly GCA_009760885.1. NCBI lineage: Eukaryota > Metazoa > Mollusca > Gastropoda > Stylommatophora > Achatinidae > Lissachatina > Lissachatina immaculata. Next base: position 10,286,913 of record CM019711.1, read on the forward strand.
AGTCTGACTGAACTAGTCTTGAGTTCATGGACACTTGCCGTACATGCTCTGAAATCTGTACTGTACTCCTACATGGACATTCTGATGCTCGAGATAAGTACGCAGATATAGCTGAACAGTCAGCACTGAGCTTTTCTTAATTGAGCATACAACTATTCTAATAGAAAAGTTGGTTTACAACTAAACTAACCCACCAAAATGCTAAAAAATAAAGATTAATTCCAAAACTAAATCTTTAACATTCATTATTCTGTCAAGACCACAAAGTTTTCTGAAGGGACATCTGACTACAGAAAGATTTAATGAAAAAAAAAAAAAAAAGCAACTTCAAAAGAACCAATAAAACCAGTACTGAAAAAAAAAAAAATATGGAATACCAGCAGAACATTTATTCTCAAAAAAATCTCTCAAAATGATAGTTGGGACTACCCATTACACTGGACTAAACAGTTACATACAGTGCATAGCAACAAAAGTGAAATAATAATAATATCAAAACATACGGAAATGTCCCAAAAATTCAGCAGCATTTGAAATCATCTTCCTCATATATCTTTCACTTCTGCATATAAAAAAAACAGAGCCATAAAATACACAGGAAGTTAGTAACACACGCAAACAATTCTGGAAGATACTTAGGACCATACATTTCACATTCTCTCTGTCATATATAAATAAGAATGTTGGACAAAATGTTGTACAAGAATGTGAATGTTTTAGAGGAATAGTCATTTAGAACAATTTTAATATGAAAAAAAAAAAAAAACTATTACATTTTTCTATGCAGAAGCCCACTTTGGCACACACACACACACACACGTACACTCACAAATACCAACACCAGTATCGTATCCATCTTTTATGTTCTCATTTAAAATTAGGATAATGTTATAAACTTGCCTGTTTAGTGTACACTATTTACATATTAAATATGTTGTAAAAAGATAAAGATTAAAAAAAAAATGATATGGTAGGCTCTCCCGTAACCAGCTTTATGTAACATATTTTTACAAATCTATGGCAGGTTTGAAATAATAGTATATAGACCGTTACAAGGAAAATCTGCAACTGGAATCAAAAGAGAATGTCTTTATGTGATGCCAGTTTGGCCTCAGCATTCATCTGTATCTAATTAATAAATCTCATTAATCAAATGTTTCAGGTGTTAAGGGGTTTTTTTAAAAAAAAGAAAAAAAAAACCTCACACTTTAAAAAAATCTGGCATATGACCTACTTGCTGCATATGGACCACTAGTCTCCGGTGCCACTGCTAAAATGCATTTTCTTTTTTTTTTTAAATACAGCAAAAGCGAAGGCAATTATTTTATCTTTATCATTACAGGCATTGTCATGGTTCAGCTCAAAATCATGTAAGCTGTTGTATATTATTTTTTTATGTCGTCTTAATATCAGGCTGTTTAAGTTTGTGCTATAAATAACATTACAGACAAAATCCACGACAAAATCTCGCCCACAAAGAATAATACCCCACATTACTCCTCCGATCATGGATATTTTCATCATAATCATCACAAATCTTTTCCCCACCATCATATATGCACCAACACATGCTCTGATCCTGCATTTCTCAATCAATGTTTTGCCAGCATCATTAAGCATCTACACATGCCCTACATTAGTATCTTAAGCAGAAAAAAAAAGAAACTTTTACATTCTCATAATAGATACCTATAGCTATGTCATGCTATATTAAACAATCTTCAGCCAACAACTCAAAAACATATCCCATGTAAAAGCAAAGAAACAAATAACAAAATTATTTGAGGAATGCAAGAATCTACACAGAATTATTTATGTATAAGCAAACATGTACCAAGTTTAATCTCAGGAGGAGTTCGATAAAGGAAAATCAATTGCACGGGTTGAGGAGTTAGGACTGTCCACAAAATAAAAACAAAAAAAAAAAACCAAAAACTGACTAGAGAAATGTGATTGTCCATATCAAAAGTGTGATGTTCAAGTTTCTTCTTGATGATATGGAACCTGAGCGGACAGAAATATTTACACTCCTGTTAAAAAAAACATAAAAGTATAAATCTTTCAAACCAGCTATAAGGTTTACTTCTGGCCTATTTGACTCCATCTACTTTCCTGTGACTTTCTAAAGTTCACTGACCTGAGAACTTCTCAGCTGCTAATTAGATGTGCTGGCCGATCACCAATATTCTGGTAACCGCTTGTTTCTAAAGCCTTATGCTGGCCGACCACCAGTATTCTGGTAACCGCTTGTTTCTAAAGCCTTATGCTGTCTGACCACCAATATGGTAACTGTTTGTTTCTAAGCCTTGTTAGACTAACTGCTATTGCTGCTTCATTTATTCATTCATTTGCATGTCCCTTGCGGAACTTTGCCTCCCTAACAGTACTCCTGTAGGCCTCTCGGTTGTGAGCAAGATGGCCTGCTGCTGATGCATCCATTCACAGATTATCAACGATGTCTTGCAGCCATCTTCGCCTTGGTCTCCCTATCTTTCTTTTTCCCATTATGTACCCTTCCAAGACAGTCTTCTCTAGATTATTATGACGTTTAACGTGTCCAAAATATTTAAGTTTTCTTTGTTTAATCCTCTTTACTTGCCACCCTCTTCAATATTAAGTTCTTGTAGTATTGATATATTTGTTCTTTTTTTGTGTCCAAGATATCTGAAGAACTCTTCTGTAGCACTTACATTCAAAGGCATTTATATGTTTCTCAGCTGTTTTGTTAAGTGTCCAGGTCTCACAGGCATATGTTGCGATGGGAAAGATGCATGCCCTTAAAAATCTTATTTTTGTGGTTCTGTCTGTTCCTCTCGACAGATTCTTTAGTTGTTTTACTTTCTGAAGACCGATAGATGTCCTCCTTTTAAATTACTATTTAAGCTAAACACAGGCCTCTGATAATTTCTTATTAAAAAAATCTGGCGGTTAAAGAGTTAAATATACCTAAAAAAAAAAAAAAAACACAACGAATCACATGTAAAGGTTATAGCAGTTCGAAACTGTTTAGCAAATTTCTACCTCTCTAGCGTGACTTTTCTGTTGATAAAAAAGTAAAAAAGAAACAAGTCGGCAACTAACATAAGTTTCTGCAATACACAATTTATGTGTAGTAACTCAAAAACCTGGCAAGGTTTAAGACTACTTTTCGTCATTTTTTTTTTATGTTATATAACTCTGAAAATTATTTTTACCATTCCGCTGAATAAGGCGGCTTTTATTTTTAGTAAATTGACAGAGCACAGTATGTACAGTTAACCTCAAAAAACAGATCAAATTTTTTTACGTCTGAGAAAGAAAAAAAAAACAGTATGAAAGTGACCGTGACTTGAACCACAGACCCTGACAGGACGAGCAACTGCCCGGCCACAAGAGGACTTAAGCACTACACACACTATGCTCTGCCACTTCACCAATGTGCAAGACTCGAACCATGGACTCCGACAAGACAAGCAACTGCCCAGCCACAAGCACTGTACACACCATGTTCTGTCACATCACTGTGAGCAACTCCTATCTGCTTTATTTTTCACCTCTGCACTATTTTTTTCATTAAATATAATAATATTAATAATTATAATATAATAATTTGTATAATGATATAATTTGTAATGTGTTTTAACTGCAAAACACCATCTACTGTATAAATTTCTGCCACTGTCCTGAACTTTGCCGTAGACAAGAAAAAAAAAAAAGATGGTGATCAGTATCATTAATTGTCATATTTTACTCCAGGCTGTCGTCTCATTTACCAAAAAAAAAAAAATACTCTCTGAAATCCTCAACACTGAAAAAGCTCGATATCATTGCTGAACACAGCATAAATCTCTAAGCTGATTTCAGAAACAACACAATTTTGACATAATCACTCATTTTTGATACAGAACAAAACCAGTCACACTTGACACACAAGTGCCAGATCTTCTTTTGCTGAAGTTTGACTGCAGTCACTAAATATATTTATTTTAGGCAGGGTAGTCAGAGCAGTCAAAAATAAACTCTGAACTTTTGTGATTGGCTTCAGAGAGAAAAAAAAACAACAAACAAAAAAACCCAACATTCCGTTTTACATAAGTATCAGAAGATATGCTTCATAAATTATTCTAAAATATCAAGAATATATTTATACAATTTAATTTTTTTTTTCAACAAATATGGAAAAAATCTATATCAGTGAAAAAGTCAAGTTACGATGTGCCATCTTCGTTGTTGAATGAGGTTAGGAAAACGAAAACTATGTCCCACCACCATGTTAATGTTGTGGCAAATTTACAGCAGTGCAATTACAACAGTTCTAACTCTGTGCATCGGTGGCTTATCAGAGGATGCAGAGAAGTAAATCACATTAATATTCATGTGAAATGTGGAAACAGTAAGTGAAAAAAAAGAGGAAAAAAAAAAAAAAACAAAGAAAAAAAAACATTTTACCTGCATATATTTCTCTAGACTTTGAGGCCAAATCTCAAATTAAAGATAAACCATGTTTTTTTTTTTTAAATACACAAATTTGGCAAAAAAAAGAAATGTCCTATTCAAAATCTAGCCAATACTATTTCAAAGAAGTGATGCACAATGAAAAGTCAAAATATGATCATGGCGTACCTGAATTTTCTGAAAACCATCCAAATGTTTCAAACATGCTTCAGTCACCAAACGGTAAAATGCAAAATTTAATAGACCATTTTATGGGATTCATCCACAAAATTCCATTTCATAAGCCAGGTTGCTTCAAATTCAACATTTCTGTTTTATAATCCATCAACAAAATTCAAAAATAATATCTTCCAGTGTATGTAAGAAACTGCTGGTAAACTGGCAACGAAAAAAATGTTTAGTGAAAAAAGCACAGGGAGACATGACACAAATTAAGCCAAGAAATCAATGAGACTAGCATTTGGAAAAGGCGAATTGTCAGAGATGAATTCAATTCAAGATTATTTTCACAAAAACAATGATATCTTTTGACTGTGGGGAAAAAAAAACCAAAAAAAGGCAACCTCTTCAATTAAGTTCCACATCAAAATTTTTTTTTAAAAATAAGAAATCAAAAAAAAAAAAGAAGAAAAAAATCTCTACCTTCCAAGTGATCTGTATACAGACGAATTAAAATACAACAAAGAACTCTGCCTTATAACAACAGCAAAAAAAAAAAACAAAGAGAGAAAAGAACGGAGCAAATTCATTCTCCGTGATAAAGTATGGTACGACTCATGGAATACAAAAGTCAATTACCCACAAGCCCCAACCAAAAATAAAATGCATCAGACTATGAATTATTGTATAAAAAAGTATCACAAACTGAGAGATCAATTCATTTTTGACCTATTCAATGACATTTAAAAGTCATCTTCCAATAAGCATTCTGCAAGAAAAATGAGCGCACAGAAACAAAAGCAAACAAAAAAAAAATTATACAAAATAAAGGAAGCCTAATAAGGAAAATGGAAGTCATGTGTTATTTATAATAATGTCATTATTACGCAAACAAAAAAAAATTATAAAAATAAAGGAAGCCTAATAAGGAAAATGGAAGTCATGTGTTATTTATAATAATGTCATTATTACGCAAACAAAAAAAATAATTAGAATGCCATGTAGAAAACAAATGTTGATTAACAGCCCTTCAGCCCTGCATAAAGTTAGAAAATGAATATCTGGCAAAAAAAAACAAACAAATCACATGAATAATTCTGAGAGTTGTAAATAAATTAACAGCATTGGGGAAAAAAAAAAAAAACATGAGAGAGGTAGCAGTTATGATACATTAAGAGTTGGCGTAGGTTTTTTTGTATTTTTTTTTTTTAATCTTTTACTTTGGTTCAGACTTGATCCCATAATGCTGCAGCAGCTGGGACCTCAGAACTTCCGTGTTGGCCAGATCCATCAGATTGGCCGCGTGTGCATCCAGGTTGTAGTCTCCCATCCGGAGTCCTGCGTGCATCAGCTGGAGGCGCAGACGTTCACTGACAAAATTTGCCGAGCTCAAGCTTGCCATGATGGAGGCGCTGGTGTATGCTTCAGCCTGCTCCGCCGACAGCCTCAACCTCTTGGTAAGTGGTGAATCCTGGTCAGCAGAGCTGCTGCGGTTGCTGGTTGTCAGAGAGGACAGCGTACCATTGCTCCCCGACAACCAGCCTGATTTCGCCTGCTGTGACGACAGTGACGAAGAAGAAGAAGAAGAAGAAGACTTTGCATTTCTACTTACCGGACTGGTGGCCAGATCCAAAGGTTTATCATTTGAAATCTGGCCGGGCTGGCTTAAAATAAAGTGATGCGGCACATTGCCCAAGAGAAAACTAGAAGGTGTCTTGGCTAACGAGTTTCTGCCGTGGTGGGAGCTCGATTTGGTATTATGGTTTAAGGTGCTGCTGGAAGAGTTTTGTTGCTGCTCGGGGGGAATGGAAGTCTGCGCTGTGACCGTGATGGGCCCACTGCCCTGCAAAGCTTGCGGGGTCAAGGATATGTTCAGGGTTATACTGGCACCAAGGGCGCTGCTGCTGCTGCTTGCTTTCACCCTCATAGGTTCTCTTGGATGATCTGCATCCTCCTCTTCCTCCTCCTCCTCCTCTTCTTTACAAACAATATGGCCTGCAATTGGAGCGACATAAAAATACTTATGCAGATGACACGTACAGATTTGAATAAATATTTACTTTTTTTCTATTTCCACTCTGCTCTTTATTATTACATCTTTTATAAATAGGAAACTACGAGGCTTTGGTACGGTAAAGTAAGAGAACAAATTTTGTAGGATTAGACCTCGAAAAGTTGGGTGCTAGTTGGCTAAGTTGATAGTACGCTGTTCTCTCGTGGCTAGACGGCTGCTTGTCCTACCGGAGTCCGTGATCGAATCCCAGGTAATTCTCTTGTTTTTTTCTTTCTCTCACGTCTCACTAAAGTGCTTTATTATTACATCCTTTCTTTCCCCGCCGCATCAAGAAATTTATCATTCTATAAGAAAGAAATATAATAGTCTTTTTTTTTTTCCTCTGCTCATTGTGGAATGTGGTGGCCTGGTTGGCTGAGTGGTTAGTAGCTCAGTGGTACTGGGTTCAAGTCCCAGTAGTGGGGGTTTTTTCTGGTACCACCACACCAAAAAAAGACCCCAGGGTCCACTCAGCCTCTAAAAATGGGTGCCAGAGAAATCTTCGAAGGTAAATGTGGCCATATGTGACACTGGCCACATCATACTCTCATGTGCCAAAGGTTTTGGAAATATGGGCGTAACGGTGATTCCCCCCCTTATGCTTTAATGACATGGAGATGGTTATTTTATCTTTTACCTTATTGTGGTACGTGATAATATAATTCATCAAGTACTCAGTCAGTCATCTGCATGTCCCTTGCGGAACTTTGCCTCCTGTAGGCCTCTCAGTTGTAAGTAAGATGCCCTGCTGCTGATGCATCCATTCGCAGATTATCAACGATGTCTTGCAGCCACCTTCGCCTTGGTTTTCCTCTTTCTTTTTTCCTTTTTATGTATCCTTCCAAGACAGTCTTCTCTAAATTATCATGTTGTTTAATGTGTCCAAAATATTTAAGTTTTCTCTGTTTAATCCTCTTTACTAGCCAACCTTCTCAATATTAAGTTCTTGTAGTATTGATATGTTTGTTATTATCTGTGTCCATGATATCTGAAGAACTCTTCTGTAGCATTTACATTCAAAGGCATTTATGTGTTTCTCTGCTGTTTTGTTAAAGTGTCCAGGTCTCATATGCATATCAAAGGGAAAGATGCATGCCCTTCAAAATCTTATTTTTGTAGTTCTATCTGTTCCTCTCCACAGATTCTCTCTCTTTCTCTCTCTCTCTCTCTCTCTCTCTCTCTGAACCTTAAGTGCCCTGGGCACATGGGGCTTCCACAAGGGTTTTCCACAAATGCCCGTCCTTTGCCTTTTTTTTCTGCTCTTTCCCAAGTGAGCCCTCTACTGCTCAACATCCTCTCTGTTCTTCTCCATGTCTCTTTTGTTCTATCACAGCTTCTATAGTTGTTTTACTTTCTGAAGAGCGACAGATGTCAACCTTTTAATTTCCCTCATTTATCTCCATTATTAGTCAGTAATGATCCAAGATATTCAAAACTCTCCACTTCTTCCAATTTTTCTTCATTGATACATATTTCAGCTGGCTTACTTGATTTGTCAGTTGTCATCAATTTTAATTTTCTTCACATTAAGATAGAGGTTTTGCCCTTCACTATTCTTATGGACTGACATAATTAGTTTTTCCATTCCTTTTCTTCAAGAACAAGATATACTAAATTTGGAGCCCTGTCACCTGGATGAAGCCAGTACTTTTCTATACAGGCTATAATGGCAGACTTTTCTCCAGGTTATAGTGGCAGACTTTTCTCCAGGCTATAGTGGCAGACTTTTCTCCAGGCTATAGTGGCAGACTTTTCTCCAGGTTATAGTGGCAGACTTTTCTCCAGGTTATAGTGGCAGACTTTTCTCCAGGTTATAGTGGCAGACTTTTCTCCAGGCTCCAGTGGCAGACTTTTCTCCAGGCTCTAGTGGCAGACTTTTCTCCAGGCTCTAGTGGCAGACTTTTCTCCAGGTTATAGTGGCAGACTTTTCTCCAGGTTCTAGTGGCAGACTTTTCTCCAGGTTCTAGTGGCAGACTTTTCTCCAGGTTCTAGTGGCAGACTTTTAGCTTATGACTTTATGCTCATGTCTGACTGCATTAAGTCTGTCTACGTTGGAGGCAAAGAAAGTTATATTACAATATTTTTGGAAAGAAATTTTAGAATACAACTATATAATTATTTCACATATGGTGGATCTACAATTATGTTACAACAGGCTATAATCCAACAAAAAAACTGACAGGAAAAGAAACGAAAATATGATTTTGACTACTAAATTTTTTTAACAATCCTCAGTAACAACATTAAAAACCTGGCCAGTGACATGTTTTTTAACCTCTGCTCACAACACCTCACTGCTAGCTTATCCCTGGAAAATAAGATGAAACATTCTACTAACCTTCCCTTCTTCCACTCTCATTCTCTGATGGACAAACCAACTTAAGAATTTTATTAACTCAGATTTCACAACTAATAAATTTATCAATTATAAAATGATATCACATGTGACAGATTCAAAATTATATACCTAATTCACATGTGGCAGATCTACAATTATATAACTATTTCACATGTGAAAGCTTCATAATTATAGAACTATTTCACACGAGACAAATCCACAATTATTTAACTACTTCAAGAGAGACATATTCACAATTATAAAACTACTCCACATGTGACAGATCCATGATTACATAATTATTTCACACAAAGACATGATAATGAGTGCTTGAGCAGAGCAGAGTGTGTATGCATCTCACAGGAGAGCACAATGTGTAAGCAACTCACAGGAGAGCACAATAAGTAAGCAACTCATAGGACAGCAGAGTGTGTACGCATCTCACAGGAGAGCACAATGTGTAAGCAACTCACAGGACAGCACAATGTGTAAGCAACTAACAGGAGAGCACAATGTGTAAGCAACTAACAGGAGAGCACAATGTGTAAGCAACTCACAGGAGAGCACAATGTGTAAGCAACTCGCAGGACAGCACAATGGGTAAGCAAATCACGGGACAGAACAATGTGTAAGCAACTCGCAGGACAGCACAATGTGCAAGCAACTCACGGGACAGCACAATGCGTAAGCAACTCATGGGAGAGAGTGCACAATGTGCACACAAGCTGTAGGAGGTGAGATCTAACTCAACTTCCCAAGGTTTGTGAGTAACTCAACATAAGTGTCTGCCTTTTGAGAAAAAAAGCTCTCAGTTCATACCCCACACTGGTTTTTTTTTCTTTCTTCATTAAGACTGTGTCTTCGTTAGAGCAATGATTACCAACTGCTGCACAGAAAAGTCCACAGGTACACCACAGAAGTCCAAGGGTGTCTTTTTACTATCATCAATAATTATTAAAAGCCACCATCGGCTGCTGAATCAGGCAAGTGCACTGGAAGTTTCACGTTATTTATAACCACGGGCTGACAGAAATAGCAAAACAAACCAAAATAAAACTTCCAAACCTGAGAGCGGGTCTGCACTGAAACTGATGCCTTTCAGCCAATGGTTGAACTGCAGAATATCCGACAGCCCCATTCTTCTAACGATGTTCAAAAACTGCTGCTTGGCCTCGCTAATGCTCAGGGTCTCCGCAGTTCTCACTCCTAAGGAAAACAAGACGAATGGTGAATTAAGAAAAACAAAGTTCACACACGCTCTCTGTTTGATCTTTCGGCTTTTCCCCCAACCCACTGTTCATCCTTACTGCTGTGTATATGACATCAGTACATATTAAGAAAACTTCTCATGTCCTTATCACAAATATATACTCTTTCAAGCATCTGTATCATGTCCTCTTGTCTCACTTAACTTCTGCATAATCAGTGATGCATTTTAAGTACGTTTACATAATGTTAAAACTATTTAAAACAAAGGCAGGAATAGCTTTACCAATTAATGAGCACACAGTAGTAACGTTTTTGGTTCACACCTTCATCATACAAAAACATACAGGACAAAGAAATAGGGAAAGAAGATATAAATTCACTTGAATAATACACAAAAAAATAATAATGGAAAAAAAAACAGAAAAAAAGGAAGGGGGATATTGGAACAGCACTTAGCTGTGACTTACAAGAAGCTGCATCAGGGAGTGCACATGGTGAAGCATTGTTAATGTATGAGGTCTTGTGAGAGGTGATGGGGAAAACAGAAAGGTGAGAGAGAAATACAATGGTAATCAAGCCAAGAAAAGGGCAAGTGGAACAGATGAATGTGGCTGGCTAGAGTGTTTGTAATCTAATACACCGAGGGTTATAAAATACAAGTTACAGGTGAGGAAAGGGTAGAACTTGGTAGACAGGGAATATGATCATGGAGAAAAGGAATGTTATGTATAGCAGAATTTCAAGTTCATACCATGTAAGTATATTTACTTCCAGAGATCACTCTATTACTGATTTTTATATAAAAATGACTCTGTGACATACTGGTCAGCATGCATGTATCTCACACAGAAGTCTGTGGTTTAAGTTCTGCCTGAGGCATCCCCAGCGCTCAACTGAAGAAACAGGTACCTGGCTCCTTCTGGAGCTGGGAAAGGAAAGGCAGCCAGAGGTACTGACCACATCATCCTCTAGAATTTCATCAGATGAAGGAGCACTATGGGAGTTATCATCACATCCCAGAATGCCTCCACAGCATGACAAGACTAAGTCATGTGACAACAGCACCGACTGTATCTTCTCCTTCATTGAAACTACCACTCTGTCTTTATCCTGCCTCATTTTCTCAGTTAATGGTCCTTAAAGGTTTATACTGTGATGTGGACTCATTAGGCTGATCGTGTGTGCTGTCCCAGCTTTCTCTGGCAGTGCAGTTATGACTTACTTCATCCGACCTTCCAATGTATGTCCTGCATCACTCCTTGTATTTGCTGAGACATTCTCTAGATAATCTTGATAAAGATAATCTATGCATAAAGTCAAGACTACTTATGACATAATCTTGATAAAGATAATCTATGCATAAAGTCAAGGCTACTTGTGATATAATCTTGATAAAGATAATCTATGCATAAAGTCAAGATTACTTGTGACATAATCTTGATAAATATAATCTGTGCATAAAGTCAAGATTACTTGTGACGATGCCTGGTACTGATGCCCTGCCGCTCTAATCCAGTTGTCCCCAAATCTTTTTAACCCCATGGACCACTTGCTGTGTTTCCAACTGCATAAAAGCTGCACACCACCAGATTATATCCTTCTTCTTCTTCGTTCACTTCTACCACCAAGACCGCTCCGCAATCCTACTGAATTTATGCCTGTGGTCCACGTTAAGTCCTGTGGTCCCCGAAAGGACCACACAGGATCCCCGAGAGGACCACATGGGGTTCAGAGTATCGCAGGGCTTGAGCCTGTATTCTTGGTGGGTCCCGGAAGCGGGATTGCGTGACACCGTGGTTTTCACTGCACCAGTTTAGTCTAGAGTTGGACTGTCTCACCGGAAGACCTCGACATGTTTTGGATATCAGTATATCCCCACTGAGTGAGAGGTGTTAGCCCACCTAGGCCAGAGTTGAGATTATATCCAATATCACACTGCCATAGACGCTTACTTATTTTTATTCAATCATCATCAACATGTGACATGTCCTTTCCAGAAAGTTGTCCCTCTCATTTCCTCCCTGAATGCAAAGCGCTCTTAAGCAAACTGATCAGCACCTCACACATTCAGACTTTCTGTCATGTCCTGGGTCCACCTACTGGGCATTATGGCCTTCTGCTGTCAACCTCCCCAAACCATTATGTCTCTTGATGTGGCCAAAGTATCTCATATTTTTAACTCTGATGGTGTTTACGAGCCAGTTTTCTGTGACACCTAACCCAGTCAGTATCTCTTTATTTGATTTTCTTTATTCAACAGATGGTACTTAACACCAATTTGATAACACGACATGTGGACCACCTGATAATTTTCCATGGACCACAGTATGGGAACCACCGTTGTGATCCGTTTTCAGTTTGTTCCAAGACTTCAGTTTCTAATACTGGTGGTCCTATTTTATTAATGTTCATTCAATTCTGTGATCTACACAAATCTCTAATGAGTTTAAGCTTAACCCTCATGACTTCCTCTTTTTCCATAATAATTTTGCTTTCATTTGTTAACTCTTTCACCTCTGAATTAGGGGGTGAAGACACCCGATAAGGTAATCAATGACCCATAGCTGACATGCCAGAATCAGGGTGAGCGACCCATAGCTGACTAAGACCCTGTCCCACCTCTCCGTGGTAACTCCAGTAACAGGCATAGCCTGGCTAACAGAGTAGGGATTGCCATAGTCCCCCATGGTGGTAGAGTCTGCTAAAGAAGCATTGCACACCCCCTGCTTTTTAGCTGTACTCCAGGACTGAAAAAGTAGCTGCCGTAACCCACTCCCACGCCGATATGGTGCTGTAGCTCAACATCACTACAGCATCGGCTGCAAAGAACAACAGCTCGCAGTTACAGGGAGTTCGTACAAGTACTCCTGAATTACTTTCTTTGCTCTGCCAGGTTCAGTCCCAGTGCTGGGATTTTTTTCTAGTACACACCAAAAAGGCCCTGAGGTTCACCCAGCCTCTAAAAATGGGTACCAGAGAAATCCGGGAAGGGAAATGAGGCCAGGCATGATACTGACCACATCACACTTTCATGTGCAGAATGTCTTGGAAAACACGGACATAACACCTTATTCCCCAATACGCCTTAATGGCATGGAAATGGGAATTGTACCTTCTACCTCTGCCAGAATAAATTTTGGTAGAAAGAAATTGGAAGGAAGTTACTGTATAATTTAAAACTGTAGGTAGGGTCACAAATGCGCTAATTTTTTTTTTTTCCCCAGCATTGCCTAAACATCACTTTGAACATTGATCTGCATTGGCATGCAAGATCTATTGACTCTGGCAGTGTTGTATTGGAATGAAAGAGTTAAATTAAGTCTTTTCACTGAGAATCGTCCATAAAATGATATAAAATCAAATGTTCACTTTTTAAAGACACTTACAATCATTATCACACATAAGATAAAGCTGATTAAATTTTCCAAAAAAAAAAAAAAAAGAACTAAGACTGTCTAAATTTTCATATAAAAGAACTAAGACTGTCTAAATTTCTATATAAAAGAACTAAAACTGTCTAAATTTTCATATAAAAGAACTAAAATCTTCAGATAGAAGAACTAAAACTAAATTTTCATATAAAAGAACTAAAACAAAATTTTCAGATAAAAGAACTAAAACTAAATTTTTCTTATAAAAGAACTAAAAAAGTTTTCACACACATCTTTTATAGGCACAAACTGAGGCTAAACTGTTTAGTTATCCTAACACACAACATATCTCTTAATGCGGAAAAACTGATGAACACTTGCTCCATTTGTGCTGGTCCACAACTCACTGCCACAGACTATGTTATGCTACTAAGCTAATAACTTTCCAAGCAAAATTGTTACTTAACTTTCAAACAAGAGGTCAAAATTATCTAAACCTAAATATATCTTAATGTTTGCGTTTACCTGAATAAAACCCGCGGGTAAAGTTTTCCGAATTACAGTAGCTGATACCATCTTTAGTGGAACAGTTGAGGGGTGAGTCAGGATTGCTGCCTTTTGTCAAGTCAATCTCCTGGCCATGATCTCCGTTCCTCAGCTCTTGTGTGACCTTGCTGTTTGCGCTGGCTGGGAATGACTGCGGAGAGAAGCTATCGCTGCTGACATCTCTGTCGGAATAAACTGCCTGGCCCACGCTTCCTGTGGCAGCAACATGCTGTACCAGCGATGACGCCATTGCAGTATTCTGAGAGCAGTCAAGAGGCGGCTCATTCTGCTCATGGCTAAAATCTATGGCCAAGTTTGAGTTGCAATCATCATCATCATCACTGTCATCCATACCTTCAACTTTTACTTCGGTCTGACAGTCTTGTTGCTCTTCAAAGTCGTTCGGAGAACTGTGATCATCCTGGCTGCCCAGATCTGGCTCCGAGACTTTCTTTTCCACACTCTGCACCTCACTATGAAAATCTGACATGTTTCGGATGCCTGTAATGTCTCTTATCTGACGAACCATTTCATTAAGTTTATTGATTCCCATTGCAGCTGGCCTGTACCACAACTGCCCTTGTGTTGGATACAGAACATTTATACCCAAGTAGAAAGGTGCAAAATTTGTATTTACCGAAGCAGGTCTTTTTTGTGCATAGAATTTATAAATAGTAACTGGATCCTTCTCTGGGCAACTTGGATCCGCCCAGACCCGGTAACTTCTCTGCCTCATGTTCATCTTCGAAGAACCTTGAGTTCGTCTCAACATCTGACTAGAAAATGTTAAGAATTCCCTGCCACTTTCGTCCTTACAAAGAACAATGTCCCCCCATAAAAGTTTCTTGTTTTCTGTTGATTTTCGAAGCCTTAAGTACATGCAGAAGTAAAAACATAAAGTAAAAACGACGGAGCTTGGTGTGTATGGCCCCATTTCCTGAGATTTAAAAAGGTGGGCTATTTTTCCTTCTCGAGCAAGTGAAGATGGGGATATCTCACTTGGCGTCTTTTGTCCTTTGCCGATAGATCGCAAAGTCTGCTGCTTCAGTTTTAACACATTTCTCATATTGGAGAACGCAGAATCTCTGGTCAGAGATAAAGGATAGTTCTTAAAGCGCAAGTATCTTTCTATACTTGCCAGCATGGCTCTCAAACTACATGGCTCGTACTCACTTCCATCCGATTTTCTTACAACCAAGAAGAACGACGACAAATATTTATCAAGCTCAGTTGGTGGGATGGCTTCCGGTAATCTCATTTCATTTAAAGATCTCATGTACGCAGTCAGAATTCTCATATCAGCACCTGTCTTTCTGTGAGTATTCTTGTTCTCCATGGCATTCTGTGGGACCCCTACTAGAGGGTCATCGATCCAGCTAGGGGTTTGATATTGGCAACTGAAGAAAGATGCATTAAGAGGGGCCAATGATTCAGCTTCAACATCTCCACTCAGAGCAGATGAATTTTTCAGAACAATTTCTAAACTGCTGGAGTTTGTACTGTTTTCCTTTGGGCTGTTGGGCTGGAACTCTGTTGACTTTTGGCAAGATGACAAAGCAGACAGTCTTTTCAGAGATTTTTTTACTACTGTATCTGCTTCTGTTGAATCGATGTAACTAATTATAGCCTTTTTTGTGGCACTACTCGATTCTAAACAAACCGAATCTACGTTATACTCTGTCAAGGTGCTCAAATCTATGCCCGACTGTGACAGATGTAAGTCTCTGTTATGACGGGCTGGGAAAACGGGTCCGTTTGAAAAGAATGATTGGCACAACTCTTTATCCGCAAAACTACGTTTAACTGATTCTTCTTTTGATGGTGATGTGACTTCTGGCACCGCAGCATCGCCGACGATGCATTCGGAAGACTGGTGACCATTTTCTGCACAAGCAGAAGTGGCAGATGTCTCCTTAGAATCACTGCTGTGATCTCCATTCTTCTCTTCTTCCGCTTCTGCGCAAATATCACTTCCATTTGCTACAGATCCCACACAAACAGAGCCTGGACTTTCGTTCAAACGCGAAGAGTTCATGTTTCTCCTCTTTGCTACTCATATCAATCAACAGCTCGAAACAGGCGAAATAATTGGAACATCTTGCAAACAGTAAACAAAATTGAGATTCTTCCTCACACAGCCATTGCAAACACTAGCGCCACCTTTGTTGATGGAAGGGGTACAACTCTTCCCTTTTTCCAATCATCCAACTTCGAGATCAGAAAAAGTAAAGGACGACATTAACATCTACTGTATAGTATTATTCAACAAAGCAGATTAAAATCTTCAAAACTTACTAGACTTAAATCGTACCATAGTTTAACACTAACATTACCAGCCCTTAAATATCACACGGCCCTTGCCTTCAACGCGACTTATCTTACACTAACCAAGATACTATGTACCATCTGTCGATTTTCCGCAGACTTTTGACATGAGAAACTTTATCATCTCACGAAAAGGTATCAGTTAATGCTTAGAGTTTCCATATATACATTTACATAACCACTTTATAAAGTCTTTGTCTTGCACACTGCTCTTTAAAAAAAAAGGCACAACTGTTTTCCACCTGCCTGTTTTTCATACTTCATAAATTATTAACGTCACTATTTTTACTGATATACATAAGGACAACATAAAATGTGTATCTTCCCCTCCCTTTCTCAAATTATTAGTCTTAAACCATTTTCAAGAAAGTGCAAATGTTCGTGCATAAAGAAAGAACAGTAAAGCTGTTAATGAGACAGCTCAGTATTTAGTTCTTTACAACAAAATACTAACATTGACCTGATTATCACAGATAATATCTGTGCATTCTTGAAAAAATGGTAAGATGGTACAAAACTATTTTTTAAACAAATCTATCTATCTATCTATCTATCTATCTATCTATCTGTCTGTCTATCTATCTATCGTATTTTTTAAATTACTACCGCCACTGTTTCTGCTACTACTACTGTTACTCCTACTACTACTACTACTACTACTACTACTACTACTACTACCACTACTGTTATTGCTGCTGCTCTTGTACTACTACTACTACTACAACTAATACTACTACTACCACAACTACTACAACAACTACTACTACTGTTATTGCTGCTGCTCTTATACTACTACTACTACAACTACTACTACTACAACTACCACAACTACTACTACTACTTCAGCTGCTATTACTGATACACCAACAACCACAGCTCCAACTCTTGTTGCTGGTCTCAACGACTAGGTTAATTAATTTTACCGACATTAATTTTAATCATCTCACACACGACTGATGGATTCCCTATTCACAAGATGGCTTCCTTCGTTATCAGACATTATCTATACAATGATGTTTCTTCTAACATGGGTGCTTACATTGCAATGGTAATCGATCGTGTATCTAAATCCAAACAACAACAACAACAAATTATAAACGTTTGTAAAAAAAAAAAAAATTCGCGCGGCTCAAACTGTTAGCTACCAACTGTAGAACGTTGCATTGTTTTGTGCTACATACACGAGCAGATGGCAGATGCAGCATTATCTGGTTTATTATTTACCTTACATCACAATCACACTACAGCAAAGCAATTGGTATCATAGGTGTAATGTACCCACTGTTTACACATTGATGTTATATTTTGTTGGGCCTGCTGCATAGTTTTCTACTTCAACAAACAATAAGCCAAACTTTCCCAGCTTAATTTTATACTGTAAAAGGTAAAATTCCCATTTCCATGCCATTTAAGGCATATTGGGAAATACGATGTTAGGCCCGTATTTTCCATGACCTTCGGCACATGAAAGTGTAATGTGGTCAGTATCACGCCTGTCCGCTTTACCTTCCCAGGTTTCTCTGGTACCCATTTTTAGAGGCTGGGTGAACCCCGGGGCCTATTTCGGTGTGTACTGGAAAAAAAAAAAATCCCACTGCTGGGAATGAACCCGGTACCGCCTGATTAGTAAACCTTTCTTTTTGTCCACAACCTTTGGGTACATTCACGTTTTCCACGGACAGTAACGTTCATTTTCCTCTATCTCCCCCACTCTCAATAACTATCTCCTTCCAAATAGCTTCCATATATACTGTCTGATTTGGCAGTCAACAACGTTAAAGGTGACATGCTGAGACTTAGATCTAGCGAACCATAGCCGACATGTAGGCTTTAAGAGTTGGCGAAGAACAGAGCCGGCACGCTGGATTTAGGGCTGGCGAACCATAGCCCACATGTTGGAATTAGGGTTGGCATAACCGACATGCTGGTGTTAGGGTTGGCGAACCACAGCTAACATTCTGGCGTCGGGGTGGGCCAAATGTCTGTTGATCTACACCCTGTTCAACGCTGGTATCTCTAATAAAAGGCTTAGAGAGGCAGGGATCGCTACAGTCCCCATAGAAGTGGAGTCTGCCGCCCCCAGTTTTTTAGATGCACTCAGGAGCTGAAAAGAAAATTAGCCGTCGTAACCCGCTCCAACGTAGACACGATGCTGTGCCCCAACACTTTCATCATCATCATCATCATCATCATGTGCAGTGCCGACTGGTGTTGGCTATTATGCTTCTCCAGAGTACCCGATCCTTCATGCAGGCCATCAGCTCAGTTGGTGATCTCCTCTCACACCATCCCGTCAGAGTGTCCAGTATCATTTATCTTGGTCTTCCTCTTGATCTTCTTCCTTCTATTTTTCTGGTTGTTATAATATTTTCAATGCCCCTTCTTCTCATTGCATTTCCTATGAAAGTACATTGTCTCTCTCTTATTTTTTGACAAGATTTTTTTGTCTCTCCAACTCTTCTCATACATTCTTCATTAGTTATTTTTGCTGTCCAGGGGATTCGCAACATTCTTCTAATAAACCACATTTCTGCTGCTTCCAATGATTTTTGTGCAGACTTGCCTATTGTCCATGATTCACTTCCATATAACAAGATAGATTCAATACACTTTCACTGTTAAATGTGATTCTTTAAAAATAAAATAAGAAAATGGAATTTAAGGTTGGGGGTAGGGGGAGGAAAGAGGAAAAAAAAAAAAGAAAGAAAGAAAATGGACTTGGAAATGGAAATTGTTCAGGTGAAAAAAAAAAAAAAAAATTAAACGCCCGATAAGGGACTTGAACCCTTGACCCTCAGATTAAAAGTCTGATGCTCTACCGACTGAGCTAACCGGGCCTTCGAAAAATAGTGGATAACTTTATAAATGAACTATTGCACATCTGTTTCACAGCTTCAGTATTTTAGTTTGTTTTTTTTATTCTGCAGTGAATTATTAAAATGTTGTCGTTAGGCAAAAATATAAAAATAAAAAGCTTTATAATTTCATTTGCCAGGACAGACTATCAAATATTCCCCACCGCGACAACATCATACTACCATTCCACGTGTCACAACTGCTTCGGCCCATCCAAACTGTTTTACTAATCCCCCTTTGATGCATCATCATCCTGTGCCATCGCCCATAGAAAACGTTAGGTTAAATGCCCCTCCCATTTGCTCTGTCCCTTATTTTCACAGTGAACACGGTCGGCCTGCATCCAGCCCATCTCCCTTATGTTGTCCACTCATATTTATCAATCACCGTCGTCATCATTTTTTTTTTCTTTGAACTTTTCTTTCATGTATGGTTTTCGTAACTGTACAGGGTAATGTATACAAAAACCATCCATGAACACAAAACACATTCACTAGATATTTTCGCGATGGATTCGACGCTGTTCGCACGCGCTGGTGCCCGTTGCGTCACCTTGTATTGTGTCACTTGGTATGGCCGAACTAGGATAACGTGGCAGGGATCGCCATACTCCACGTGGCAGTTGAGTCTGCTAAAGAAGTATTGCACGCCCCCCTTGCTTTTTAGCTGTACCCCGGGACTGGGAAAAAAAATAGCTGCCATAACCCACGGTTATACGATCCTGCACCTCAACATCTTCACGGCATCGGGTGCAAGTGACATCAGCTCGCAGTACCAGGGAGATGGAAGACGAAGACAAAACACTTGTATAACCGAAATAGTTTTAAACTCCCTGGTTCTCATGTTTGTTTGTTTGTTTGTTCGTTATAAGCTGAGCTGTCAGCGACTGCAGCATGAGTCATCATACAGTCACTCATTCAGCGCTAGACCAGGCTACCAGGGCCAGGCGTGTACACTGTAAGAGAGTCACAAAACTGGCACAATTTTTTTTGACATGTGACACAAAATTACAACGGAAACAGTTGAAATATTTCAGTCGTGCCATTGTCTTGTCTTCTATTCCTCCCGTCCCCCCCCCCCCCCCCACTACAAGCTGCTGTTCTTTGCAGCAGATGCGATGATGATCTTGAGACACAGCATCGTGTCTGCTACCCTTCCCCCCCCCCCAATCCTTTAAGTGCAGCTAAAAAAGCTGGGGTTTGCAATACTTCTTTAGCAGACTCCACCACCATGAGGACTACGACGATCATTGCTTCATTAGCCAGGTTAGGCTTATAACTGGGTATCTAGGCCAACAGGCAGCAGTGATAATAAATGGTGAAACAACAACTTGGTTTGACATAAAACGAGGGGTCAGTCAGCTGTGCATATTGTCGCTTTACTTATTTAACTTGTAATACTGAAAATATAATGAGGAATGTTAGAGAAGATGTAGACAAAGAATATTACGATGCCATAACAATTAGATGTTATGAAATATCAGAGACTAGATATGCACATGGCACACTATTACTATCCACAACACAAAAAGGAATGGAAAAACTAATCATGTCCGTTCGTAAGAACAGTGAAAAGCAGTAATGTAATGCATCAATCAATCAATCAAGTGCCATGCAGCGTGGCTTAGGCGATCATTTCTCTCCACAATTCCCTGTCTTTAGACTTGATTATGAGATCCGCCGGTGACTTTCTTCCTAGCCACACTGACAGCCCATCCAGTAATTTCTCTTTCTGTCTTCCTCTGTCTCTTCTTCCCTCAATTTTTCCAGTTGCCACAATGTATTCCAATTTTACTCTTCTCAGAAAATGTCCTAAAAATCTCGTTTGTCTGCCTCTGATCTTTGTGTAATTTGCCTTTTAATTCTTAGCTGTCCATAGTACCTTCAACATCCTTCTTATGAACCACATTTCCATGGCCTCCATTTCTCGCTATATTCTCTTATTCATGGACCATGCTTCACATCTATAAAATAAAATTGGCTCGATGTAACATTTAAGTACTCGGAATCTTGTTTCCACTGATACAGATCTGTTGCACAAGATGTTTCTCATTTTCTGGAATGCTGACTTAGGCTGAGCACGTCTGCTTTTTTGTGTGTGTGTGTAATGTAAAGAAAACTAAATTGAGGACAACTGACAAAACAAATAAGGCAGCTGAAGAAAAATTGGAAGAGGTGGAGAGTTTTGAATATCTTGGATCAATACTAACTAGTACTGGAGATACAGTGAGGGAAATTAAAAGGAGGACATCTATCGCTCTTCAAAAAGTAAAACAACTAAAGAAGCTGTGAAGATGAACAGGCAGAACTACAAAAATAAGATTTTAAAGGGCATGCATCTTTCTCGTGCCTGCGAGACCTGGACACTTAACAAAACAGCTGAGAAACACATAAATGCCTTTGAATGTAACTACAGAAAAGTTCTTCAAATATCGTGGACACAAAAAAGAACAAATATATCCATACTACAAGAATTTAATATTGAAGAAGGTTGGCTAGTAAAGAGGATTAAACAGAGAAAACTTTAATATTTTGGACACATTAAACGTCATGATAATTTAGAGAAAACCATCTTGGAAGGGTACATAATGGGAAAAAGAAAGAGAGGAAGACGAAGGTGAAGATGGCTGCAAGACATCGTTGATAATATACAAACCAGCAGCAGGGCATCTTGTTTACAACCGAGAGGCCTACAGGAGTGCTGTTAGGGAGGCAAAGTTCCGCAAGGGACATGCAAATGAATGAATGAATGAGAGGCATACAGCCGGGCAACACGCGTCTATTGGGGGAGCTATTGCTGTTTGTTATATTCGGATTGTTTGTGCAGTTTATCATACTCGAAGTGATGTGTATAACTGGACATGTGGCAAGGATCTCACTTTGCTGCTAGCGCCGCCTCTTGTGTTAGTGAAGTCTCAAAAACGTAAGTTTTCGTTGAGTCAGAAGTGTTGTAAGCGTGTACTGTGAATATGACTCAGTGTTCATGTGTAAGAAATGTTGTAGTAAGTAAATGATTAAGATGTTAGCATTTCATCAATCGACAATATGTCATTATTATGCTGGCGTCTTTCTGTAACTGACACTGAAGCGTATGTTCCAAGTATAGTGTGCGCGTATGTGTCTCAGTATGTTAATCAGCGTCGGGTCCCCTTTTTAGTGATGTGTTTTGCTGGTGTTTTTTTTCTTGGTTGGTATCATATTGGAGTCACATTGTATAGTTAAGGCTATTATTACATTATGTCATGATGAATTTATGTCAATTTCATGTGCAGGACAAGTTTTGTGGATTTGCAGGTTTACGTAAGTGGAGTGGGTATGTTGGGTCTAAAGGGTTAAGAGAACAAAGCCAACTTTTAACATCGGGGACACTCGCTAGTGGGCGATGGAAGAAGATTGAAGAACCTGCATTGTATCAGCTGTGAAAACGAGAACAGAGAGTTGGAAGGATAAATATGGTATTAAGTAGAAGCATCGCGTTGATGCATAATTGGTGGTATGAGTTAGGTTTGCGCAAGGATGTACATGTAACTTTATGCTGGTTGTATTAGTTCTCAAATACATGTTGTGAGTGTTACCTGTATTGGTCTTGAGTGGCGTCAGGTTTTGTCAATAAATGTTACTTATATTGCTTTGCCTTGATAAAATATGCCTCATGAGTATTATTTTGTTTTGTTGGTGATGACAGAGAGAAATGAGAGGAACTGATAACTCCAGAGGAATTTTAGGAGGGTAGCAAACATGAACATCAACTATGAGGGTAAAGAATCTGGGTTGGAGATTTGTCGGGAGAGAGCTGTAATGGAGGACGCGCCAGGCACTGTTGTACTCTCAGACATCTCTCTTTACTGCCAGGCACTGGTGTACTCTCAGACATCTCTCTTTACTGCCAGGCACTGTTGTACTCTCAGACATTCCTCCTTACTGCCAGGCATTGTTGTACTCTCAGACATTCCTCTTTACTGCCAGGCACTGTTGTACTCTCAGACATTCCTCCTTACCGCCAGGCACTATTGTACTCTCAGACATTCCTCTTTACTGCCAGGCACTGTTCTCCTCTCTGACATTCCTCTTTACTGCCAGGCATTGTTGTACTCTCAGACATTCCTCCTTACTGCCAGGCATTGTTGTACTCTCAGACATTCCTCCTTACTGCCAGGCACTGTTGTACTCTCAGACACTCCTCTTTACTGCCAGGCATTGTTGTACTCTCATACATTCCTCTTTACTGCCAGGCACTGTTGTACACTCTGACATTCCTCTTTACTGCCAGGCACTGTTCTCCTCTCTGACATTCCTCTTTACTGCCAGGCACTGTTGTACTCTCAGACATTCCTCCTTACTGCCAGGCACTGTTGTACTCTCAGACACTCCTCTTTACTGCCAGGCATTGTTGTACTCATCAGACATTCCTCCTTACTGCCAGGCACTATTGTACTCTCAGACATTCGTCTTTACTGCCAGGCACTGTTCTCCTCTCTGACATTCCTCTTTACTGCCAGGCACTATTGTACTCTCAGACATTCCTCTTTACTGCCAGGCACTGTTCTCCTCTCTGACATTCCTCCTTACCGCCAGGTACTATTGTACTCTCAGACATTCCTCTTTACTGCCAGGCACTGTTCTCCTCTCTGACATTCCTCTTTACTGCCAGGCATTGTTCTCCTCTCTGACATTCCTCTTTACTGCCAGACACTGTTGTACTCTCTGACATTCCTCCTTACTGCCAGGCATTGTTGTACTCTCAGACACTCCTCTTTACTGCCAGGCATTGTTGTACTCATCAGACATTCCTCCTTACTGCCAGGCACTATTGTACTCTCAGACATTCCTCTTTACTGCCAGGCACTATTGTACTCTCTGACATTCCTCCTTACTGCCAGGCATTGTTGTACTCATCAGACATTCCTCCTTACTGCCAGGCACTATTGTACTCTCAGACACTCCTCTTTACTGCCAGGCACTATTGTACTCTCTGACATTCCTCCTTACTGCCAGGCATTGTTGTACTCTCAGACACTCCTCTTTACTGCCAGGCATTGTTGTACTCATCAGACATTCCTCCTTACTGCCAGGCACTATTGTACTCTCTGACATTCCTCCTTACTGCCAGGCACTGTTGTACTCTTAGACATTCCTCTTTACTGCCAGGCATTGTTCTCCTCTCTGACATTCCTCTTTACTGCCAGGCACTATTGTACTCTCAGATATTCGTCTTTACTGCCAGGCACTGTTCTCCTCTCTGACATTCCTCCTTACCACCAGGCACTATTGTACTCTCAGACATTCCTCTTTACTGCCAGGCACTGTTCTCCTCTCTGACATTCCTCTTTACTGCCAGGCACTGTTGTACTCTCAGACATTTCTCCTTACTGCAGGGCAGCAATTTAGCCAAGTTCCAACTCAAAAGATGAGAAAATAGGTAAAATATAAGGGGTTCAAGTGATATACATCATCGCCCTCTTATAAGAGCACAGTGTTGCTAATATATAACCCCCATAATAAGCCAATAACTTAGTAGTAGGAGCAGTAGTAAGAATAAATGGTGAAACAGCAACTTAACTGACATAAAACAAGGGGTCCGTCAGGGGTGCATATTGTCACCTTACTTATTTAACTTGTATACTGAAAATATAATGAGGAATGTTAGAGAAGACGTAGACAAAGAATATTACGATGCCATAACAATTGGAGGTTATGAAATACCAGAGATTAGATATGCTGATGACACAGTATTACTGTCCACAACACAAAAAGGAATGGAAAAACTAATTATGTCAGTCTGTAAGAACAGCGAAGAACAAAACCTCTATCTTAATGCAAAGAAAACTAAATTGATGACAACTGACAAAACAAACAAGGCAGCTGAAATAAGTATCAGTGATGAAAAACTGGAAGAAGTGGAGAGTTTTGAATATCTTGGATCACTACTAACTAATAATGGAGAAACAATGAGGGAAATTAAAAGGAGGACATCTATCGCTCTTCAGAAAGTAAAACAACTAAAGAATCTGTGGAGAGGAACAGACAGAACTACAAAAATAAGAATTTTAAGGGCATGCATCTTTCCCATTACAACACATGCCTGTGAGACCTGGGCACTTAACAAAACAGCTGAGAAACACATAAATGCCTTTGAATGTAAATGCTACAGAAGAGTTCTTCAAATATCATGGACACAAAAAAGAACAAATATATCCATACTACAAGAACTTAATATTGAAGAAGGCTGGCTAGTAAAGAGGATTAAACAGAGAAAACTTAAATACTTTGGACACATTAAACGTCATGATAATCTAGAGAAAACCATCTTGGAAGAGTACATAATGGGAAAAAGAAAGAGAGGAAGACCAAGGCGAAGATGGCTGCAAGACATCGTTGATGATCAGCAAATGGATGCATCAGCAGCAGGCCATCTTGCTCACAACCGAGAGGCCTACAGGAGTGCTGTTAAGGAGGCAAAGTTCCACATGGGACATGCAAATGAATGAATGAAGGAATGAGGAGTAGTAGTAGAAGTAATTTTTTTTTTTACAGCTCCTCTTCAGCCTGAAACTTCATCATACAAAAAACAATGAAGACGGAGAGAGACGAAGTGAGAAAAAAAGGGGGGGGGGTGTAATACCTCTTTAGCAGACTCCACCACCATGGGACTATGGCAATCCCCGTTCCTGTTAGCCAGACTAGGCCTGTTACCGAGGATACCAATGAAAAGGTTGGACAAGGTCTTGGTCAGCCCGGTTTGCAAATCCTAATGTTCGCATGACAGCCATGGCTCGCCGACTGCCAGACAGCATCTAATTAACACTTCTTAACTAATTACCTGATGAACTACAAACAAAACTGTTTCTAAGACATCCTACAATACACCGCGACCGCCTGCCTTCTAAACAGAAATTCACATTACTATTCACTGGTAAGAAGAGACACACGAATAAAAGAAAAACCAAGCTCTCATGTCCAGACGATGAGCAGGGAAGTTTTATTGGTGCAAAAACTTAAGATACGCACTGTTATGATGGTAAGCTGATACAAAAATCTAAACTATCTGGCAGCCTTGCTGAAAATGGCTGGTTCCATGAACTCATCAGCTCAAAACACCAAGTGACAAAGTGGCAGGTCCTGTCCATATCATAAAGATGTACCGCTACCTTCCAGGAGGAAAAATTCTCACCGTAAAAGTTTTGGACAAATGCTGCCTGACAAACTGGCAAAATGCACCCTGTAAAAAGTCTTGTATCTATGGAACTGACTGTTACTCATCTTGAGTTTCTTCCCCTTTTATTGCAAGGCAGATATGTTAGAGTGAACTCTGCTGTATCTAGATCTTCTCACCCCCCACCTCCCCTCTTTTTCCTCTGCTTAGACTGTAGACAAAATTATCTCCCTTTTTCCCTGCCTAGGCTGTAAACAGATATCTTCCTGCTTTCACTGGCTGTTTCCCTAACACAAGTGCCATGTACCCAAATTTAAACCTGGGTTTACTTGATTGTGACTAAACAGATCAACCAACATGCTAAGCCAGTCTGCTATGGACTGTACTACTCATCTACTGAATCATGTATTTCTGCCATCAGTTACATCTTGCTGGCCTCATAAAAAAAAAAAAATTCCCAGAACTATCTGACCATAAATGAGTCTTGTCTGAAATACTTTTAAGCGATATTCCAACCTCTGAGAGCAACTGATGTCCTCTATAATGTTATCAGCTGGCAAGTACAACTTTACAAAAATATAACTGCCAGTTTGTTAGCTTTGAATCAGCTCTTTTAAGCTTATAAGAATATAAAATGAATACATGCAAATCCAGTCCAGATACAGTTCACTCTGAAAGCCATAACAACAGCACATATTAACAATTTAACATAAAAAAGTATTCTTGTCTTGTCCAGGTTTTATAATCTGTTATTACTGGTTATTATTACTGCTGGTTTACTGTGACAAATAATGGAAGGCTTTGGGGATTTCTCTGCCTATTCTCTCTGTTGTAAATGGTATCACATCTTTTATCACATTGTGGATCCAGCATTTTTATTTCTGAGCAATTTTCACAGTGGCCTGGTTGGCTGAATGGTCTGGTGCTCGGTCTACCAACCTGGTGGTACCGGGTTCAAGTCCTGGCAGCTGAGATATCTTCTGGTACCACCACACTAAAACGGCCCTGGGGTCCACCCAACCTCTGAAAATGTGTACCAGACAAATCTGGGAAGGTAAATGTGGCCAGGTGTCATACTGACCACACCACACTTTCATGTGCCGAAGGTCGTGGAAATATGGGCCTCAACACCGCATCCCTCACGTGCCTTAATGGCACAGAAATGGGGATTTTACCTTCACCCTACCTGCCCTAAAAACAGCACATGGTAACTATACATGTATGGTGCATGCTGTTCCAAACCATAATGCCCCTAACTTCAAACCTTACAAACTTGCAATATAATTTTATCCCATCTGTTCATGGCTCCTACTGCTCGCACTGACCAATCAGGTTCATGGTCAGGGCAGTCTTAATACATGTGTCAAGCCAATTACCAGACGAATATCACAAAGACTCATCAACGCAGACATCGGCCAGCATTTACTGTAAAAATTACAATTTCTTAGCAGAAAAAAAAAAAAAACAGTCAGAGCACAAAGCGGTGAAATGCTGTCATATAAATGTCTGTATATGAAAAGTTACAAGAAATTTTTGTTTCTGAAAATAACAATATTTTAAAGCTAATTTAAAAAAAAAAAAAAAAAAAGATGCTGTTTGAAATATCCTACATTTAATACTGATGATTGAAATATCCTGCATTTAATACTGACATCACCAGATTTCACGAGTGTAGAATGTTTTACCATAAACCATGAAAGCTGTTCTGAGTACATGACTGAGACATCTCTGTCATGGAGAATCATCAGGGAAACTATTGACAGCCTCTAAAAAAAGGGTACCAGACAAATCTGGGAAGGTAAATGTGGCCTGGTGTGATACTGACCACATCACACTCTTATGTGCCAACAGTCTTGAAACACAGGCCTAACACTCTAACTCCAATATGCCTTAATGGTATGGAAATAGGGATTTTACCTTTATCTAACTATCAGTATCTACTTCAAATCACTTGGTCAACTCTGCCAACAGTTACTTTATATCATAAGGCAACTGTCAGAAACTATCTCCAGTCTTTGGGACAACTCTTTCAGTGGTTACTTCACATCTTTAAGGCAATTGTCAGTAATTACTTCAAATATTTATGATATCTTTATCTGTAGCAACACAAAAAGAAATGAAGATAACGCTTTCTGAAACTATCTCTCATCATGTCAGTTGGTACTTGAAATGTTCACGGCAAGCCTGTCTTATCCATCCTCAATAAATAGGGCAACTCTACAGCTATCTCAAACCACTAGGGCAACTCTACAGCTATCTCAAACCACTAGGGCAACTCTACAGCTATCTCAAACCACTAGGGCAACTCTACAGCTATCTCAAACCACTAGGGCAACTCTACAGCTATCTCAAACCACTAAGGCAACTCTACAGCTATCTCAAACCACTAAGGCAACTCTACAGCTATCTCAAACCACTAGGGCAACTCTACAGCTATCTCAAACCACTAGGGCAACTCTACAGCTATCTCAAACCACTAAGGCAACTCTACAGCTATCTCAAACCACTAGGGCAAATCTACATCTATCTCAAACCACTAAGGCAACTCTACATCTATCTCAAACCACCAGGGCAGTTTCATGTGTGACAAATTCAAACTACCAGGGCAGTTCCATTAGTGGCTATCTCAAATTACCAACAAATTACAGACAAAAATGACAACATCAAATTAGAAGACAAAGACTTTTAACAGTATGCCAATGTGAAAAGCACTTTGGTTACAAAAAAAAAATGCACGCAAAAACTAAGGCCATAAATCTACGCTGTCTGGAACCTCAAATTAACTAAAATGATACAATTCCTAAAAAAAAAATGTAACCACTTTGGTAAATGAAACAAATATTCAAAATTGGTCTCTCTCTCTCTCAGAAAGTAAGACACACTAGCAGTGGCATGGTCTCCATGTCTTCCTTACGAGGTCTTCATCAAGATATTTTCTGATAAAGAGCTTGTGGGGAAATCTTACAACAAACTTGCAGCAAAATACTCTCTTAAAAACCCATTACACTGATGATGAATCATTTCTTCCATATTTATATAACGTAACATGGAAATCTTCCCACGTGTTTCTGTGATATTCATTGGCGCTCAGATATACAGCCAAATGACGCCAACAGTGTTTTTTAAACACATTATTACATCACAACACTTAATGGATATGACTGTACGAGTATATGCTCAAACAAACAAGCCCGTTGAACACAATGACAAAGGTACTACGGCTGCTGCAACAAAGTGGAAGAATAAAAAAAAAACATCTTACAATAACTGTGCAAACAATTAGTTTTTTGGCTTTTTTTTTTTGTTAACATCACAACAATATAGCCATAAGAACACCATCAAAATATTTGTACTTTTTTGTTGTTGTTCTTGTTGTTCATGATCAAGTTATGCCATCCTGTTTTGTGGGACGCCCTGATGATAAAGTTTTTCCATTCTGTTTTGTGGGATGCCCTGATGATCAAGTTTTTCCATCCTGTTTTGTGGGACGCCCTGATGATCAAGTTTTTCCATCCCGTTTTGTGGGACGCCCTGATGATCAAGTTTTTCCATCTCGTTTTGTGGGTTGCCCTGAGGTTGATAAGACATTGTTCATTAACCGGACAAGTTTTGAGGAATACATACTTCCTCCAACCTTGTTCACTACTGGTCAGTTGACAGTAAGTCTCTGGGTATAAAGGTTAGCTATTATAAGTCTCTGGGTATAAAGGTTTGCTATTATAAGTCTCTGGGTATAAAGCTTAGCCATTATAAGTCTCTGGGTATAAAGGTTAGCCATTATAGTCTCTGGGTATAAAGGTTAGCCATTAAAATATCTAACAAACTGTGTAATTGCCCAACACAGATCCTGCTACTATGCAGGCAGGCCTACATGACAGAATTCCAGAAACTGATAGCCAAGTAAAGACTTGCTGATGTCGGCAGTCCTGGGGAGGGGCCAGATGGTGCAGAACACGGTGTCATGGCTTTGCCAACATCAGTCACGACGATGATGATCGATTTCTAAACTTTTAAAAATTTATTCTAAAAAACAAAAAAAACACCCTGATTTTTACATTTCATCATTGTCATGTTAGAAGTAGGTAAAAGGTCTCATCATCTTTGCCAAAGAAAATGTCTTAGCATCCACAGATTAGATTTATGACATCTGAAATGTTGCCGGAAAAGAACAGAAGGGGAAACCAACATTAGCAACAAACTGTCATTAACCAATGGTTTTCACATCGGTCAGATGATGACATAATGACAAAATGAAATCATATCACCCTATACTAAGCAACAAGAGGACAATTCAAATGGCATTTTGAATGGTGCATGTATAATACATCCGTATTTAAGAAAAAAAAGTCTTTGCGCAGATGACTTTTAATAAAATGTAAAATGCTTTTTTTTTTTCTTTTGCTCTGTCCATTAACTTTTCTTAAAATTTTATCTGATGATCAACTGCATCCTAAACTAAATATCCTGAATATAAATCTTATACTGAATTTCCTGATAATAAACCATACATTTACTGAATATTCTGTAATATAAATCTTGTACTAAACTGTATCCACTAAAAGAAGATATTTTGATAATAAACCTTAAACTGAATACCCTGATAATAAGCCACATACTACACTGAATATCCTGATAATAAACCACATGTTACACTGAATATCCTGATAATAAACCACATACTACACTGAATATCCTGATAATAAGCCAGATACTACACTGAATATCCTGATAATAAACCACATATTACACTGAATATCCTGATAATAAACCACATACTACACTGAATATCCTGATAATAAACCAAATACTACACTGAATATCCTGATAATAAACCAGATACTACACTGAATATCCTGATAATAAGCCAAATACTACACTGAATATCCTGATAATAAACTACACACTACACAGAATATTCTGATAATAAACCACACACTACCCTGAATATCCTGACAGTAAACTACATACTACACCAAATATCCTGATAATAAACCACATACTACACTGAATATCCTGATAATAAACCACATACTACATCGAAAATCCTGATAATAAACTACACATTACGTTCACTTTTCCAACAATTGAGTGTGCTTTACTACTACCCCTGAAGTGTCTGACAATTTCTAAAACAGATTTTCCTCAGTTAAACAGTCCGTTTATTTACAAGTTAAGCTAGCAAATCTGTTCTGGTTCTTTTTATGATAACCAGTCAGGGCTGGTCCACTCTTCTGATGAATTGTCCAAGATAAAATGAAAGACAGCTGCAGAATGTGTTGAAGGAACTACAAAATCATATGCAAATACAACAAATCTTGAGAAGCAAATGTACCAAAATTTAGATACTTCATATTTGTGCTATATTTCAATGATGATTTTTTTTCATTAAAAAAAAAAAGGTGTTAAAAATTCTGGATAGCTTGAGATGCTACTGGAAATATAACTTGGCAAGTGGCCACTTCCGCTATGTGCTCCCACGAAATAGCTGATACAAGCTTTCATGAATGAATGTTGATAAGGATAATGAGTGATGATAAGACATTAGTTACAGTCAGGATTTATGACTTATATTACTGGATATGCAACTCCAACCCCCCCCCCCTAGTGGAGCCTGCAGAGAAGCCCAGCATGTGCAGAAAAAGCCAGGGTCACAAAAAACCCCTCAGCCTCTATACCAAGCCTTGGATCTTTTAAAAGAAGTCTCATCAACAACAACAGACACAGCACAAAACCTCATAAGTTTCAAAGGCCACCAGACCCAATGCAGGCAGTGACCGTCCAAGCTGGACAAAACAGCTAAACCATGGTGAAGATGCACTCAAGCTGAATGAGATAGCAGTCAGTGACCCACAGCTGAATGAGACAGAAGTCAGTGACCCACAGCTGAATGAGATAGCAGTCAGTGACCCACAGCTGAATGAAACAGCAGTCAGTGACCCACAGCTGAATGAGACAGCAGTCAGTGACCTACAGCTGAATGAGATAGCAGTCAGTGACCCACAGCTGAATGTTAAGACCCTACTCCACCTCCCACTGGTGCCCCTGGAAGCTGACAACAGTCTGGCTAAGCAAACAAGGATCATGCTGGGAAGACAAACAGGGATCATGCTGGGAAGACGAACCGGGTCCTAAAAATCTGTCGAGCCAAAGTCAGACATGTTGAGCCAATAGACGCATAATCACCGCCCTTCTGAGGGCAAATGAAGAAGAAGAAGATGAAAGAGGTGCTAAATTTAAAATTAATTATTTCTTATAACAGTTCTGCACTACTGTAGAAGTTTGCAAAGATAGTACACTGTACAAATGACTGATTAACTGAACATTTCAATGTAAGTTTCATCTCACCTTATTTAGCACTAATGCTGAAAAATATGGTGGAAACATTTGTTTATGAATTCAAAATTTTACTACTGCAATATGAATTTTGGAATTTATTATCTGGACTCATGAATTTTGGAATTTATTATCTGGACTCATGAATTTTAGAATTTATTATCTGGACTCATATGAATCAGAATCAAATTTATGGCACACCTCTAACTCGTACACCTACTTATACGACAACTGCAACCTGACTGACTGAACCGCCACAGTTACAGAACTTAGAAATATGTGTAATGGTACAATCTTATTATGCAAGGATGAACAAAGCCAGTAAATCAGATTAGACCTCAAACTCCAGGCTATATTTTTAACTCCCTGTAACTGCATTGTCTTAAGGTTTCTATGGAAACTTTTTTTTTCTCCTTAATATATATGTGATATATATGGATAGTTAATATGAGAAACACGCATACATGAAGTTAAAAAACTTGATTATGTATAAAATTAGCAGCACCGCCAACAAAATGCAAATAACGTGCATGCTTTCTGATTTGTCATCAGAATACAATACATGACATAAAAAAAAAAAATCAAGATAGAAAAGTAAATGTTAGAAATTCTATACATAAGAATATAAAGTGTTTTAAAAAAACAGCATCACAGAAATATTGCACTTTTTACAATAAAGAGCGAGGGGGGAAATAACTCAGTGTAACAAGATAAAGGAATGAATGTTCTAGCAAAAATACACGCCAACTGAACGAACTCTTTCGTGCGGACTAACTTTGAAAAGTGAGTTAAGCCTTTTTCTCCCCCTTTCTCTGATAAATATATTTTCAAAAAATAAGTTCAAGAACTTGAGGACGTTAATTTTTTTGGCTGGTCAATTATTTTCCTTGTAACTGTAAACTGGAGTTCTCTGCCACCGAACAGATCTGTTAAAAAAAAGCTTCAAATTAGGTTGGGTGGGAGATGGCGGCAGGTGCTCTCCATATTCTGAGACTGGCATCAGTACTTTACAACACTTCTCTACGCACTGATGAAACAACCCCAGTGCCCTCATGAGATCTTTGCCCGGCAGAACGAAAACTCTTCAACCTCCATCCATCCGTTCCAGGTCATCGCGCACTGATGCAATCCTGAAAGCTAGTTCTGGCCAATAAAACAAACCATCTGTTTTATAACAACAACAACAACAGAAAAGCTTTGATCTTCTATCATCTTCTGTCATCCTCTTTCTCTGGAGGATTCCTCCACAAAAACCGTTTAATTAGCAAAAAATATAACACATTAATGCTAATGCTTTCATTATGATGGCTGCTAGGACTGATGGCCCATTACAGACAAGCATGAGTTTTTCTTGCAAATGAGCTTGCCACTTCATTACTGAAAAAGTTCTCTTACAGAAAAAGCTCAACGTTTCATTACTGAAATGAGCTTTCTTACAGAAGAGTTCACCGTTTCTTACATGAAACATGATGCAGTAGTTTTCTGATGGCAACAACATAAACATTAACTAAAGCAAACAATACAATTAGTAAAAAATGAAGGGAAGATATGATGAATGCTAAAGCTTCCCTTCTGATGTCTGCAAAGACCTTGGCTTCAGGCACTTCAAGAGCATGCAAACTATGAAGGTCACAGGTACATGCTGTTTGGCATTCTTGTCTTGCATAATCAGGCTAACAATTAAGACAATCTTTTTGTTGATAGATTTACACTGTACACAAACTCCAACTGTCTGTATCTTAATTCAAGAATAATCTACACAAACTCCAACTGTCTGTATCTTAATTCAAGAATAATCTACATAAACTCCAACTGTCTGCATCTCAATTCAAGAACAATCTACACAAACTCCAACTGTCTGTATCTTAATTCAAGAATAATCTACATAAACTCCAACGGTCTGTATCTTAATTCAAGAACAATCTACATAAACTCCAACGGTCTGTATCTTAATTCAAGAACAATCTACACAAACTCCAACTGTCTGCATCTCAATCTACATAAAATGTGGGTCAGCCCAATCCTGCTCTGCGTAAGCTAAAATGGTGTCTCCAAAGTCCAGAAACTAACCTGAAAACCTGGACTTTCTACAGAAACTTAGAGACAAAAATCTAGCCCCAGGAAAAAAAAAAAAGTGAAGAATTGATGGGAAAACTGTGGGGCATAATTAAAAAAAAAAAAAAATCTACTGATGATGGGATTCATGGAGGCAACCCATCTCCTTGTCTAGGTGGCTGAGTATACAAAAGTGAACAAAGAAGAATCCCAATTATCTTGATTTCTAATTAATTTAATTATCAAAATGAAATGATGTGGACTGCCTCAAGCCACTCTTCGATGCTTACAATCTGAATACCAGAATGTTTTAGCGCTTAGTGTTGTTTAAGAAATTTTTGTATGCCCCTCCATGATTAACTCTGGTCCTGTCTGTTATAGCTGAGTCTTCTACTTGCATCATTTCTTTGTTTCTCTGAATGTACTTTTCAACTCCACTCTAGGGGAAATAGCAACATTACTCCCGTGTTTTTTTCCCCGATCTCAGAAACTGACAAAACAAATAACACAGAGCGGATGAAGTGATTGTTGTCGAAAGATCAGGAAACTGGCAGCATTAGCCAAAAACATGTACAAAGGAGAAGATATCTCTCCTCCTCTTGCCTGAAAGACTAAATTTCAACATTCAAACAGAGAAGCAAACCTGTAGCTGTACACCATAAAGCTGGTCTTGTCTTATCCTCATCTCAAGCACAGACCAAACTTCAAAGCAGGGTTCACAGACAATGGCAAACTGACAACAAAAATGCCTCAGACAGAAAATACGCTTGAGCCATATCTAGGCTCCCCCAAACTGGGAACCAAAAGCGGAAGGGGCGCTGCTTTGAAAAAACTTGACCCTGGTTGCTTGGAGCCAAACATCAAAAGTAGGATGTGTCCACAGCCTTCAAACAGCAGCAAATGAAGCAGTTTGACTGGCAGGACTACTACACTACTGTACAGTTTCTTATAGGAAACAGGCAAGACCTAGCAACTGGGAAATGGGTTACGACTGCTGCATAAACATTATTGGTGAACTCTGTTCCAATATGGTGTTTCAAAATGCTGCTTTATAATTACATTTATAAAATTTTTGTGTACAGCTTTAAAAAAAAAATCATGCATTTTGAATGGTTAATGATCTCCCTAGCAACTGCAAAATCAGAGTTCTCTACCAATGGAAAGATCAATAAACAAGAATCAAACCTGATGAAATGTGGCATATGGTGGCAGAGGCTGGCATCAAAACTACAACACAGTTACCACAGATGGGGATGTCTGTACCCTCTAATGAAACAATCCAATACCTTCAGGACACCACAGCCTAAGAGCAGTGAGGTATCATTACCTTCAATCTTGGCATCTAAAAATATTTTAACCATAAAGAATTGAATAAATCATCTATATTGGTACATTTTCTTTGGTCTAAGTACTGACTTTTTTCTTCGATCTAGTACTCATATGTGAATGTATCCAGGTAGTCGGAGTTCCGTCCTGCTTTGATTTACATCACTGAACAATTGCAATCACAGGAAAAAAACAAAATAAGCGTCAATACATGAATCTTCAAAGTTAGAAATATTTCATTACAACAGAAATTGTTGATAGCAACAAACAAAATATATACAATAGACAGTGCTCTTAGCAACAACAAAATATTTTTAAAAAAACAGTCCACAACTTAAAACTAGAAAATTGTTAAGAATAACACTTAACTTCCATTATAACATTATGGTTTTTAACCATCCCTGTCATAACAGCAAATTGTCCTTTTAACATATGTATTGGACTGACTGGATTTCCAATAGCAACACATCTTCTACATGTCCACACACAAATGACCCTATCAACATATGACCTGTCAGGAGGTGCTGGTGGTGGTGGTGTCCCTTGATAATGATGAGTGTAAGAAAGAAGTGAATGGAATGTTATAGAAAAAACTTGCTGACAAATATGATACTGTGATATGCTTTCTGTTAGATGTCAAATTTAAGCACCAAATTAGATTTCAGTCATGGGTACACCATCTAATAGAAGCTTGTGCGTACTTGTACAAAGGTGTTGAGATTTATGTTCACAATTTAACTCTCACTCACACATTTTTAACAAGCACAGGCTTTTAAAATACAATTTTCCAAAACTCCGTTACTACTTCTGTATTCTGGTGACTTAATTATTTGAAAATGACTTCTAATTCTTCTTTAACTCTTTCCCCCCTTTAAGACTTCTAATTCTTCTTTAACTCTTTACCCCCTGGACTTAATTTCCACACTCTGCCAGAATAAACTTTAGTGAGAAGTTTTGGCAGAAGGTAACTGGAAAGACACTGATCTATATACTTTTCATTTTATTTAGACTGCCAAAATATCACCCCGAACTTTGATTCACAAATGTGTGCATGACTACAAACACTGCCAATGTTGTTAAATGGTCTGTCACTTTCTGTTTTAAAATGGCCTACTATCATTAATTTTAAAATTGCCTGTTATCTGTAGTTTTAAAAGGATCTAACCTACATTTAATGATCAAACATTCTCCTTCCAATCCAAAACATATCTGACACAGAACTGGAACATGGGAAAAATTTCTTATACAAACTGTTTTTTTTTTTTTAAAGTTTTCTTTTTAAACAAAATGTTAATAAAAAGGAATTAGTTTTTTTTTTTTAGTCTTTTTTCAGATCTGACAGCTAAATTATTTCTGCTTGCCTGTGGTGATCACTTTAATGAACAAAAAAAAAAAAAAACACGGGAAAAAAAACAAACACCCCAAACGAGGCACTCGACGATTACAGATGCGTATAAGGACAGGAAGGATAAATTACAACAGGTGAAGCTGGCCAGCTTCAGTGTACTCGTTATTCGTCAGCGTCTACGAAATAAACCAAAAAAAAAAAAAGTAAAAAAAGTTACATAAAAGCCTGTGCTGTGGGTAAACAAGCTGAAATGTGAGCCACAATGGAAAAAAAAATTAAGAAGTAAGGGGGAAAAATATATGTGAAATAAGTGAAAAAATTCTTGCATATTGAACACAACAAAACAGCTGAACATTATAACAATATGTCTTTTTTTTTCATGGATAACAAACAGCTGGTATGAAATGACACACCGCTGATAATGACACTTTGTTCAGTTTTCTCAACATCTTAGTACATGTTCCTTTACAATGTAACTCGGGTGAGTGCCAAATGTCATCCGTCGGTGCTTGACATAACCAACAACCAACAAACTTATGATGAAAGACATCATCATCATGTGATACTAATACACTCAAAAAAAGAAAAAAGGGACATGAATGGTTGGATACATATATATGCTTACAGATTACAAGTCATGTCCTGTTGAAACAAGAACTAAAAATACTACCAGAAGCTATCAAATGTGTTCAAAACTAACACACGTACATATGATTGGTGTAAAATTATGTACTTTGGTTTACTTAAAACAAAAAAAAATGTAAATGACGGTAAAAAGAACAATGGCGGGCTTATATAATCGAAATGAATAAGACGGCTTACGACGTCCACATGTGAACTAATTTAACAAAAAAGTGTGTGAACAAAGTGAAAACTGCCATGTCGTATGATATCACAAAATACGTTCCAGCTGAACAAACTTTGCACTCATCACCAACAAGTGTTAGCTTTGGTGCTCCATGTTGAAAGACTAAACTTCAACATTCAAACAGAAAAGCAAACCTGTAGCTGTACACCATAAAGCTGGTCTCGTCTTATCCTCATCTCAAGCACAGACCAAACTTCAAAGCAGGGTTCATAGACAATGGCAAACTGACAACAAAATGCCTCAGACAGACCATCTGCCTGGGCCATATCTAGGCCCCCCAAACTGGGAACCAAAAGCAGCAGGGGTGCTGCTTTGAAAAACTTGAGCCTCATCACTCTGAGCCAAGCATCAACCATAGGATGTGTCCAAAGCTTCCGGCTTCAGGTGGCTGGCAACCATGTTGGCATAACAGTGACGAAAGCCTGAGAACTTTCTCTCTCCTGGACGCTTGATTAAGGGAGAATTCTGAAGGATTTCCTGATGGAAGCGGAGAGAATCTGCTAGGCGGTCAGCTGTAGCTCGTTTGGCTTCTGCCAATCCCTCTTTCTTAATGGGCTTCATGGAAAGATTGGTGGCTTGGACTTCATCACGGCCACGCTTAACTGTCAGGTTCT
Source organism: Achatina immaculata (assembly GCA_009760885.1). Taxonomy (NCBI): domain Eukaryota; kingdom Metazoa; phylum Mollusca; class Gastropoda; order Stylommatophora; family Achatinidae; genus Lissachatina; species Lissachatina immaculata. The sequence continues at coordinate 10,325,900 of CM019711.1, forward strand.
CTGGAAACATGCCAGGATCAATGTTTGCCTGCCGCTTGAGCACTGGAGTTCCTGTGCTTGATACTCGTTTCAGCGGAGCCACTTGAGACAAAGAAGGAGGCTGATCCAGACATCCCAGAGACTTGTTCCTGTTGTCCCTGAAACGCTCTCTGGCACTCATCGTCGATGCAAACTGGGTATGGGCGGCCGGGATGGTCACCATGACTGGGCTGGCGTGATGCTGCAGCACTGACAGATGATGTTTGTGCTGAGGCTCTGCTGCTACAAGGTAGCTGTGGCAACTGCTGCCAGTGTTGCTGTTGTTGCTCTGCTGCTTGGCTCTGTTATTACAGGCAGCAAGGACTGCAGCCATTTCTGCCACATCCATCTCATTCTCTGAGCAAAACACCCTCTCTGGCAGCGGTTCCTGCTTACTCCCAGGAGCTCTTCTTTTATGCAGCATGATCTGAACACTCTCAGGAACGCCTGTAACCAGAAGAGTATCATATGATGGGATGCTGATCTTCACCGGGCCAAGATCCTCAGAGGAGCAGTGGACTCCAGACAAAGAGCTGAACTCGACCTGCTTAACAGCAGCTCCTGTCATCTCAAATTTATCTCCAAAACTGTCACTCTTCAAAGATGGATCTTTCAGGTGAGATCGTTTCTCCGATAAGTCCAGGCTGCCTGATGTCTTAGATGGACGACTGTGGCTGGTCATATGGGAAGTAAAACCATTTCTTTCAACAGTAACGTCATCAGGGATTGGCTCCACATTGCTCTTGTCCACAGGGCTGCACAGAACAATTAGCTCTGTTTGGATTATAAATAAAAATATGTTCACACACAAGAGACACAAAGGCTATTTTCATTTTAAATTTTAACCCCGAAAAAACAAAACATATCAGCAATTAATATATATATATATATCATCATCATCGTCTTTCACTCCCTTGACAGCACAGGCCACAGATAAAAGGTCTCCAGTCATCCCTGTTCTTGGAATTATTCTCTACTTCCTTCCATATGTATCCCTTGTCTCTGAGCACTGTCACAATTTTTCTTCTCCAAGTAAGTCTAGGTCTTCCTTATTTTCTATTTCCTTGAGGATTCCATGTCAGTGCCTGTCTTGCTATGTTGGTGTCGGGTTTCCGCAGAGTGCGGCCAATCCACCTCCACTTCCTAGACATGATTTGTAGGTTCCAGTCCTACCCTTTCCCCCATGTGGACTCGATCTGCGAAGAATAGGACCACTGTACCTTACCATGCATGATCATAAAAGGCGACTAAGGAGGGTTCGGCATAGGGCCAGCAACCCTATCTGGTAAAAAAACTATCAGACTGCTACAGAAACAGAAGCAAGGGAAAAAAACAAATGAAGGTGGAAGGAGAAATGCTTATCAGGAAACTAAGCCCATGAAGGTTGTGGATGAAAGCCAGCCACTGGAAGTCCCCAGCCCGACTGCAGACCTCCTGGAACCTAAACACAAGATGCAAATAGGCAGCTGGAATGTAAGAACACTTAATCAGACTGGAAAACTACCACAAACCATCAAGGAAATACACAGATACAAACTAGACATACTAGGAATACAAGAAGCAAGATGGACAGGGCAAGGCAGAAGGAAATTAACAACACAGCACACAGAAGATACAATAATATGGTCAGGTAAAGAAGATCATCATAAAGGAGGAGTAGCACTGATTATAACAAAAGAAGCATCAAGAGCACTGCTGAAATGGACCCCTATAAATGAGAGATTATTATATGCATGCTTCAACTCAAGATTCACGAAGCTGTCTATTATAGTTTGTTATGCACCAAAAGAAGGAGCTGAAGAGGAATTACAAGAAGATTTTTACAACAGCCTCCAAGCCACAGTAGAAACAATACCCAAGCATGATATGCTACTCATCTTGGGCGACTTCAATGCAAAAGTAGGTGAGGGAAATGAAGATAGAAGAAGAATCAAGGGAAGAGAAGGAATTGGAGAAATAAATGAAAATGGAGAAAGACTGTGCAGCTTCTGTGAAGAAAACATGACGACCATCGGAGGGACAATTTTCCAACATAAAAACATCCATAAAGTGACTTGGAGGTCCCCAGATAAAACCACAGAAAACCAAATCGATCACATACTAATAAACAACAAGTGGAAACGGTCACTACAAGATGTGCGAGCAAGGAAAGGTGCAGATGTAGGAAGTGATCACAACCTTCTGGTAGCAAAAATAAAACTAAAATTAAGGAAAGCCAAAATCAGAGAACACAGAAAGACACATTTTGATATAGCAAAACTGAAAGACCAGCAAACAAGGAATGAATTCTCAATAGTACTTAAGAACCGCTTCAGTGTCCTACAAGACAAAGCAGAAATGTCCATCTCTCTCTCTCTTTCTCTCTCTCTGAACCATAAATGCCCAGGATACATGGGGCTTCCGCAAGGGTTTTCCACAAATGCCTGTCCTTTGCCTTTTTTCTGCTCTTGCCCAGGTGAGCCCTCTGTTGCTCAATATCCTCTCTGTTGTTCCTCTCCACGTCTCTTTTGGTCTACCCTTACTTCTGTTCCCCTGTGGTGTCCATCTTAGTGTTATTTTTTGGTAGTGAGTTGTCAGTCATTCGGAGCACAGCAAACAAAGAATGAATTTTCAATAGTACTTAAGAACCGCTTCAGTGTCCTACAAGACGAAGCAGAAATGTCCATACTAGAGTTCAATAAAACACTACAAGAAACAGCAAAAGAGGTGCTGGGATATCGGAAATGGAGAAAAGAGGAATAGATAAGCAAGACAGCGTGGGAAAAGATAGAGCAAAGAAAGGAAATCAAGAAAAATTTACTGAACACCAAATCACAACGGCTAAAAGAACAAGTTTTAAGTAATTATGCACAAAAAGACAAAGAAGTGAAGGAATCATGCAGTCAAGATAAATGTCAATACTATGACAACTTAGCAGAAGCAGCAGAGAAAGCAGCATATGCAAATGACATGAAAACCATATACAAAATCACAAAGCAGATGACAGGTAACTTCAGCACAAGATGTGAGAGTGCAGTAAGGACACATAAGGGACAACTGGTCAGTGGAGAAAGAGAAAAAACTGAAAGATGGAGGGAACACTTTAACACCCTACTAAACAGAATGCAAGCAGCACAAACAATAGACATACCTGAAGCAAAAATGGAACTAAACATCAACACAGGACCAATAAGTGAAGTAAATAAAAAAGCTAACTTTAGACAGAGCACCGGGTGAAGATGAGGTGACTGCTGAGATGTTGAAAGCAGATGAAACAGAAACACCAAAACAACTTTGCCGGATACTACAGCAAATTTGGGATCTAGAAAAAGCTCCAGAGGAGTGGAAAACTGGTCTTATAGTAAAACTACTAAATAAGGTTGACCTCAGAGATTGTAGGAACTGGAGAGGCATTACCCTACTGCTACTCACCAGTAAAATATTTTGCAGAATAATCATCAACAGAATTGTACCAGCACTTGATGGAAAACTTTGGAAAGAGCAGGCAGGATTTAGGAAAGGAAGATCATGCACAGACCACATATTTGTACTTAGACAAATATTAGAACAGACAAATGACTGGCAAAGTACAACATTGTTTATAGATTTTGAGAAAGCCTTTGACAGTGTCAACAGAGATGCACTGTGGAAAATCCTAAGATGGCATGGCCTCCCCCGTAAGATAGTGAAAATAATCAAAGCCCTATACGAGGGTTTTCAGTGAAAAGTGATCTGTGGAGAACATACCTACAGCAGCTTTAGGGTACAAACAGGAGTGAAGCAGGGATGTGTACTATCACCAACATTATTTATCTTGGCAGTACACTGGTTAATGAAGGAGGCAACATCAGACAAACGCGGAGGATTACAATGGACTCTTGACACTGTGCTGGAGGACCTCGACTTTGCGGATGACATTTGTCCACTATCAAGCAGCCACAAAGATAAGCAAGATATAATAAACAAGCTAACTCAGAATGCAAACAACATAGGACTAAAGATCAACATAGGAAAGACAAAATTAATTAAGCAAAATGTGAAAAACAGAAATGTACTCAGAGTAGATAGTAAGTTAGTGGAGAAGGTCAACGAATTTGTATATCTTGGCAGTAAAGTTGTAGAAAATGGAGACATCACAGAGGACATCAACATCAGACTTACTAGAGCAAACTAGGCTTTTGCAGTGCTGAAGACTATATGGAAATAAAAAAAATCTATGCATGAACATGAAAATCAGGATATTTAAGAGTAATGTTCTAAGTGTACTGCTCTATGAAAGTGAGTGCTGGAAAATCACCAAAACCATAGAAAACAAGTTGAATTCTTTCCAGACTAAATGTTTACGATTAATTAGAAGATTATTTTGGCCAAACACTATAAGAAATAACATCTTGTTGGCAGAAATGCAGATGAAGCCACTGACAGCAATTATTGAGGAAATTCGCTGGCAATGGTTGGGACATGTGCTCCGAATGACTGACAACTCACTACCAAAAATAGCACTAAGATGGACACCACAGGGGAACAGAAGTAAGGGTAGACCAAAAGAGACATGGAGAAGAACAACAGAGAGGATGTTGAGCAATAGAGGGCTCACCAGGGAAACAGCAGAAAAAAAAAGACAAGGCATTTAATGTTTAAAATCATCCTCAAGCAGTAGTTCATGAATATTTGTATCCTCTGTTGTATTGTATATGTATATATATATGTATATATGTATGTTGCACAAAATGTGTATGCTATACAGTTTTTGCAAACCACGAGACATTCATGTGCATTATACCAAACTTTTTTTTTTTTTTACAGATGGTAAAGTTTTATGAGTAAAATGTAAACAGTAGTTTGGTTCCTGGCCTTTCAATAAACAAAGTAGGAAAAGAGATGTTAAACCAACTGGCTTACTTAATATAGAAAAACACAAACACATGAGAGAAGAATGAAAACTGAAGTTATAGGCAAAATTCTAATTTTTGTTGCTGTTGTTCAAGTGAATGATGACCTGTCCATGAACAACCAAAACTACAAGGCTCAGATTTTTTGGTGGGAGTTACCACTAACTGTATGCCACCAAATTTCTGCTAAGAAAAATAACCACAGCAGCATTCTTCAGATGCTCCCTGCAACTATCTGTTTATCTATAGCCTGTTTGAAAGTCTGAGCCAATTCTTTGATATTTAAAATTAATTCTGTTCAATTGCATTCAAGCCCGTATCTGAAATCTCCCAATAACCATGATTATATTCATTTCCTCTCTCTCTCTCTCTTTCACACACATATGAACAATTTGATGCATGTACATATACACCAAAGAGGATTAAACAGAGAAAAGTTAAATATTTTGGACACATTAAACGTCATGAGAATTTAGAGAAGACTGTCTTGGAAGGGTACATAATGGGAAAAAGAAAGAGAGGAAGACCAAGGTGAAGATGGCTGCAAGACATCGTTGATAATCTACAAATGGATGCATCAGTAGCAGGGCATCTTGCTTACAACCAAGAGGTATACATGAGAGCTGTTAGGGAGGCAAAGTTCCACAAGGGACATGCAGATGACTGACTGACTGGCATAAACATCTACATATATACATATACATACACACACACCTGGGTTTTATACATATGTGTATGTTATACATGACTATTTTTTTTTTTTACAGGAAAAGTGAATTTTCCACATGTGAATGTTATAATGTAAATAAGTTACATGTGTGAAAATATAGCAAGTCTGGCTGGTCGTCTTTTGCTCCTCGCTTACGACTGCTACAGACACTGTGTTGAACAGGCAGGGATTACACTGGCTTGCTTCAAGTCTCAAAGCAGAGACAAGAAACAGGTTTTCTGTAAAGATTCCACACAGGGGGAGGTGGGTGGGAGAGAAGAGCTAAGTGAAGTCCTACACCAATAACCTAGATAAAAGAGCACATGAGTATGATACTAGGAGCACTATGGAGAATGGCTTCTTAGGAGCCATATCCAAGGACCTGAGTCAAATGTTTGTACGCCACTAAAAAAAAGTTTAAAGCCTAAAAGAGAGGGTTATAAACAGAAAAATAGTTTGACAAATGCCACTGTAGAGTGCTAATTTACCACTGTAGGTAAACACTATTATAAAGAAGGATGACAAACACTATTACAGAAAGAAGGATGACAAACACTTCATAGAATCACCTACCAAGACCCAACAACAAAATATATACCACCAATACAACTTTTTCAGCTGTCTGCAAATGTTTGACATTTGAGCAGGAGCAGACAGAAACTTACCCCCATCACTGTACTGAACTCGAACAGTCTTCAGCCAATCAACAAACTTTTGGATGTCCTTGACCAAGAGGCCACGAATCAGATTTAGCACTTGAGTTTTTGCCTGCATCAGACCTAATTATCAGAATAAAAAAAAGATCAGCGTCACAGATTACGTGAGCTACATAAATGTTTCGCAGTCAAGGTGAAGAAAATGGTGATGGAAACATAATGCCAGTCACTTGATCAGAGAACCCAATATAGTCATAACTGTGCCTCATCTTTAACCGATGCTCTAAACTGGGGACTCTTAACCTATTTATGGACTGCCTAATATGTTCTCATACATCCTTTGACAGACTATTGAAATCATCATCATCATCATCAATAATCCTACTATGTACTAGTATGTCTTCTAAAGATGTCATATCTTACAGAGCTAGAAAATACTGTCAAAAATAACTATACAACTTGGAAAAACAGAGAATAAACTGACTGCTGCATAATCAAAAGAAAAGGGCATGCACGCACATACAAAACAGAGTTACAGTCACACAAATACAAAAAAGGAGTTACAGTCATACAAATATAAAACAAGAGTTACACTCATACAAATATAAAACAAAAGTTACAGTCATACAATTATAAAGCAGAATTACTGTCACAAAAACATATAACAGAATTACAGTCATAAAATATAAACCAGAAATACAGTCAAACCAGAACTCAAAACTATAACCATGTCTCCTTACCAGCAACTGCCTCTGCATGTCTGTCAATGAACTGCATACATGTGTGTATAAAAAAAAAGGTGACCAACACAATGCTGTACAATAAAGCTTCTAATAGAAATGTTACGAGTAACTTCCTCTCTCTCAAAAAGCTACTAAGCTGATATATCTGAGTCTCATTTATGCCTGCTTAATGTATGATGGCTGCTGTACGATGTTCAGAAGTAACATGTGGAACTGCTAGTGCATGTGGTATTGTTTCGGTGCTTGTCTGTTGTCGATTCAAAATGAATATGTTAAAACTGAAACTAGGAGAAGAAAGGAATACAACTGTAGCAGATCCTTAGGGAAAATATGTACACAAGAGATTGACATATGTCGGTCATGTGATGAGAAGAAACAGTCAAGAATCCCAAATAAAGCTGTCAAGTGGAATACAACAGGCCAAAGAAAAAGTGGTCAGTCACATGAAACTCTGAAGAGGACATTGTTAAGAGAGGCCAAATTAGTAGGCATAAAATCCCTTGATGAGGTTGAAAAGCTCACCGAAAACAGGAAAACTTGGCGAACTACCATGTGAGCCCTATGTAACGTTTAACAGCATGGAAAGGATGTAATATGTATATATTTTTGTGTGTGTGTTTTTCTTAGTTCCTGAAGGTGGTTTTTAGAATAAATTTTATTTCTTGTTTCTTTTATTACAGAATTGTTCCTCTTCTTTCACTTCAGATCCTTCTAATTTGTAAAATAGGGTTAACCCCTTCAGCTACCCATACCATCCACATACTCAATCATACCACCTACAGAGTAAGAAAATGAAAACAATTACCCTCTCATGCATGCAGGATCATTTTCAAATCACATCAGCATGACTCTCTAACCTTTCCCAGAATCTGTTAAATTACATAAGTTGTGAATCTACTCTTCCCCAAATTGGAAATTATTTTTTCCCCAAGAAAAATTTAAAAAAAAAAAAACCAAAAATAGAGGGAAACTGGGGAAAGGGGACATCACCCTAGTTGAAACTGCTGACAACACAATAATGGCGAAAATGGAAAAATCAATTCTACCTTGACACTGTGATGACGTGAAAGTTAAGTGGCATTTTCGGTGCAGACTATTTAAAAATATCTCAAACCTGCAGCAGTGACAATTTTTTTTTTTTCAGGTACACGCTTGAAACAGAAAATCATAAAGTTGCAATCAAAAGATCTTGTCACACTTGCAAATTCCAGCAGGTGATGTAAACTGCGTCAGTGAAAACAATTTTTTTCCCTAAAATAGCAATGTAGCTATTGTCATATTTTCTATAAGTTAAACAACCGAAGGCAAAAGTACACAAATTTATCTGTATCAAGTTAATTCTGAACTTCTGAATCAATGAATTGTCACCATGATCTCCAATTATCGCATGCGTGTTTCAAGTGATAGATTCCATTTTTGAGAGTGTATCTTTTCTTCTCTCTAATTATACTCACAGTACTATTTATTAAATCTCGTATTCCAATTTCAGAGCAACACGGAGACAGCTGTCCTTAGTAATCATCAACCCATAGTTGGCATGTTAGCATCAGGGCTGGCGAACATAGCTGACATGCTAGCATCAGGGCTGGCGAACACAGCTGACATGCTAGCATCAGGGCTGGCGAACATAGCTGACATGCTAGCATCAGGGCTGGCGAACATAGCTGACCAAGACCCTGCCCCACCTCTCCACTGGTATCCCTAGTAAACAAGCCTAGCCCTGCTAACGGAGCACAGATTGCCGCAGTCTTTATTGGTGGTGGAGCTTGCTAAAGAAGATTTTGCACAGTCCACTCAGGAACTGAAAAAAAAAATAGCTCCATAACCTGCTCTCAAGCCAATATGTTGCTATGCTTCAATATCTTCACCACATCACCTGCAAAGAATACCAGCTCACAACTACAGGAAGGTTTTAAAAAAAAATCACATTTAATAAAATAAATAAAAAAAAAAACTGGATAAAGAACTCACCCAAAAGATCTCCATCATCACTATCCAAGCTTAGAGAGCCAACAGAACCAGACATCAAGAGAGGCTTCTCCCGTACTGCAACTATTCTTCTCTTATCTTGGTCCTTGTGATTGTTCTGCATGTCTGATGCCTGAGACACTCCATCGTCACATGATGCCTCCCTGGTGACTGAATGTAACATCAATGGAGATACTTTTATCAATCATCGTCTTGGAAAAATAATGGTTTTAAGAGCTCAGACCTGCACTGCACACAGAGACTTTGAGTGCAGGTATGCTCTCGAGAAAAAAGCATGGAGGAGAAACTCTGGTGTTCCTATGAAAACCTCATGGAGGTGACCTAGCTCCCTGCTTAGAAAGCTGAGCTTACGAAACGAATGCAGAAGATCGTAAGCACTAAGAGTGAGTTTCTCAATCATTTTTTTTTTTACAACACCTGTATTGAGTTTTGTTTTCTTTTATCTGGCCCCTACGTAACCTACAGAACCCTTGAATTATCTTAATATCATAGATAACCAGTGATACAATCAATTTTTTTTTTAAATGTTGGTTGCCCTGTCATTTCACTCAGCAGCTACATACACGGTGACACCAGAAAGGAAGTTAGAATTCGAATTGCAAAAGCAGCATTGATCTTCAAGTATCTTGAGAACATATGGCATTCAAAAGTTATTAAGTACAAAAACCAAGCTAAGATTAATCACTTCAAATGTAATATCCACCCTCATTTATGATTGTAAAAGCTGGAAAACAACTAAATAAATAGACAAGAAATTAGACTCTTTTGAAAACAAATGTCTAAGGAAAATACTCTGTATAAAGTGGAATGAATTCAAGAACAATGCAGAGATAAGACAGATGAGCAAACTACAACCTGTTTCATGGGTGATCAGAAAAAAAGGAGATAAGCATATATCAGTCACATGATGAGAAGAAACAGTCAGAGAATCCCAAAACGAGCTATCAAGTGGAACACAACAGGAAACTCTAAAGAGGACATGTTAAGAGAGGGCAAATTCTGTCTCTCTCTCTGGACCATAAGTGCCCAGGGCACATGGGGCTTCCGCAAGGGTTTTCCACAAATGCCTGTCCTTTGTCTTTTTTCCTGCTCTTGGCCACGTGAGCCCTCTGTTGCTCAATATCCCTTCTGCTGGTCAGTCATTCGGAGCACATGTCCCAACCATCGCCAGCGTCTTTTCTCAATAATTGCTGTCAGTGGCTTTATCTGCATTTCTGCCAACAAGATGTTATTTCTTATGGTGTTTGGCCAAAAAAAATAACATCTTGTTGGCAGAAATGCAGATGAAGCCAAATGAAGCCAATAGGCTAAATTAGTAGGCATAAAATCCCTTAATGAGTTTGAAAACCTGGCTGAAAACAGGAAAACTTGGCGAATTACCATGTGAGCCCTATATGACATTTAATGGCATGGGAAAGGATGTAAAATGTAAGTAATCCCAAAGAGGCACCTTGTAGGTCCATATTTTCTTTGACATGACAGCACACCACAGGATAAGTAGGTCAACGTAAGACATGCCTGGCCACCTTTCCTTTCCCAGCCCCAGAAGGGAACCCAGTATCCATTTCTACGACTGATACACATCCAGCCAGACTTGAACCACCAGTCTTCACGTGAAAGATGAGTGCACTTAACCACTGTGCCTCTGAGGCACCCAAATATTTTGAAACATTTGCTCAGAGAAATTTCTTCATGTTCACCCTGCACCATCATCACCCACAGAGGCATCTTCAGATCTTCTTGTTTCCAGTCTCCATGACACATCTGATAATGCTGTCTCATTTTCATTATTTTATGCAGAATCCCTGAAATGATGTTTAAAAATTTCCCCCACAAAACCTGCTATGAACATATTTAAAGGCAACATGGAATAAACCCTGGTCAATTTAAACTTCCTTCAAAATTTGATATGTATCTTCATGTGCCACGGTGGCATAGTGGTTAGTTATTACTTCAAACTTCCCTGGCTAAGAAAGCTGGCCACTGTAATTAGCATACTGGGAAGGCTTCAAGCTGCATCCTGGGAAAATGTGATTATCTATGGCAGCCTGCTGTCACTGCCGCTATCATCAATGCACCGCTGAGCTGAAAAGAGCACAGTACTCAAGTTCCACAGCAGTGATAAACAAGATCAAGACAACCGACACATTCATGTGTGCACAACTACATTAAAATATGTTAGGCATTCTACTGCAAGAGTAAAATGAATCTTACATCCTTTCTAGCTTACGCTGGCATAAGGATGAGAAATATACCTGGTGGTTTAATGTCCAGAGACAGGGCCAGATTTGTGGGCGGGGCCCCGCCATTGTCTCCTTGCATGGCCTCCTCACACACAGCTTCCACCAGTGGTATGCAAGCAGACCGAATTGAGTAGTTAGTGTAGTTGTCACTCAAACCTGAGGGTGGGCATTGTTACAATGAGAAGAAATTATGCACATCATCATATATCAAATTTAATCATACTCAACCACCCCCAAAAAAACTTCTGTGCCAAGTTTTTAAATCACAGCCTGTCGGTCATGCTTCTTCAAGGTGATTATAATTTGTGTCCTGTTCTGCATGTCCCACTTTGAAGTTCATCATCATGCGCTGTCTTCAGTACAAAGGTTGGTGGTAAGGAATCTAAAGCATTTTCTCTCCCTGTCCTTGATGCTGCACTCATCCAGGGTGTATCCTGTCTACTCTCATTATCTTCCCATCTACATCTCTGTCCATCTCTCACTCTTTTTTTTTTCCTTCCACCTTTCCTTCTCATGTCGGTCATGTTAGTTGAGTGGTTAGGTAATCAGTTTACCAACCCGGTGGTACTGGGTTCAAGTCCCAGCAATGGGATCTTTTTCTGGTACACACCAAAAATGCCCAGGGGGTTCACCCAGCCTCTAAAAATGGGTACAAGAGAAAGCTGCCAGGCGTGATACTGACCACATCACACTTTCATGTGCCAAAGGTCATGGAAAATATATGCCTTAATGGCATGGAAATGGGAATTTTACTTTTTTTTCCTTCTCATATTGTCTTTCAGTATATTATTATGTCTTCTGTTATGGCCAAAGTTATTTTGCTTTCCTGATGCTTATTTCTCTGTGAAATTCTTGTTGCACATGTAGTTGTTCTAATACTTGCACATTTGTTCTCTTCATTTTCCATGATATATAATCTACCTTCCTGTAGATTCACATTTCTTCTGCAATTATCATTCTCTATGAATTTCTACTTCAGAATCCACATGATGTTACAACTACACTATCTCTGACATTCTATTTTTTTTTTTCAGCCTACATTCTCAATCATGGTCTACACATAACATGAATTTTTATGGAAATATCCATTTCCTTTACTACACTGACAACCAGTTGTTGTCCATGTAAGGTAAATGTAACCCTGTTCATTCCTTAGTGGCACATATGGATATGGTGTTAGTGCCCATATTTTCCTTGACCTGTTAGCACACTAGAGGGTGATATGGTCAGTATCATGCCTGGCTGCTTTTCCTTCCCCAACTCCAGAAGAAGTCAGGTACCAATTTCTACAGCTGGGTGACTGCGGGCGCCTCTGGCCGGATTCGAACCCCCGACCCCTGCTATGAGAGATTGCTGCACTAACCACTTCGCCACTAGGACACTGTTGTTCGTGTCTTAAAAGTAAATGTGTCCATTATCAGAGTTACTCAAGAAGTCATTATCTCACATATGGACAGACTGCAGTTGGATTCTGACTAACTTTTATCCAAAGAAGCTGACCTTAGATCTACTCATTAGTTATGTACTTACAGAATGCTTCACCCATACAATACAAAGCCAAATCATTTTATTGTACCTACTGCTGACATGTCTTGCTGTCTATCTCCATGGAACCGAAAGCTGGCGTTCTTTGCAACTGATGCTGTGAAGATGTTGGGGCACAGCACTGTGCTGACTCGAGACAGGGTTACAGTGGTTATTTTTTTTACACTTCCTGAGCAGACTAAAAAGCAAGGGGTGTGTAGCGCTTCTTTAGCAGACTCCACTGCCAAATGGGCTATGGTGATCCCTGCCCTGTTAGTCAGGCTAAGTCTGTTACTGGGAGCCATCATTCTACTTTTTGGTCAGCTATGGTTCGCTAACCCTACTGCTAGCACAGCAGCTATGGGTGGGTGACTGCCAAATCAGATAGCATCTTCACCTCCGTCAAGTTAGATAAAAAGCTGGTTACAGTGATCTCCCTCAAGTCTCACTACATACCCAAGTAGCAAGCTTCTTGCAAGACTCCACCACCTTGAAAAACTACATCTTAACTTTTAACCTCCCATTAGATGATTAAGCACTCTATTTTTAACATTAAAAAATAAAATAAGCACAGACGTTTTGGTGTGTTCTGTATTCGGTACCATAAATGCTAAAAAATAAACACTGCATCATTTTTCAGTAAAGTCGGTCACGGACACTGTTTGGCACATTAAAAAGTTAAACAACCTGCAGAGAAGATTAAGTGCACACACCTGCCTGCAGTGAAATCCTCTGCATGATTTTGGTAAGAGTGCTGCTGCCGAGAGGGGCATGGTCATACCAGACGTAGTCAGTCTGTGAGACACTACGTTTTGGTCTCTGCCAGAAGGCATCTGTCATGGGGTGAAGATGTGTCACGTATTTCAAGAAAGATGACAGTGGACATCGCGGGTCTCCTGATCAGAAATGGACAGCAGATGAACCATCATGTCAAGGATATCCCCCCCTGGCCTCCACATTTATCACTATACTACATACAATACTTCAGGAAGGACCCTAAGCCAGTTGGTGGCAAGATTTTTGGCCTAACCACTTTCTAGCGTCACCTGCAATTCTGATAAGTTTTCACACATATGGACCTTTGTTCTTTCTCTGGAGCTTCTTCTTCTTCTTTTTCATAAGCATTTTCTGTCTACATCTGCAGTCCTGTCTCTTGGATAAATTTCATCTTTTTTTTTTTTTTGTACCTCATGTATAGAACCATAGGGCATATCTTCTTTGGTGGTTTCACTGGGCCAGTAATTTCTTCTCAGTGCCTCATAGTTGGTGCAGTTTTGGAGGATATGTTCCATAGTTTGGGGTGCCTGGGCACATGTACAAAGAGTAGTATTACCAACTTTAAACTTTGTCGGATTTGGCTGTGTCCTGTTCAGAGATGGAATATGATGACCTGTTCCTTTCTGTTCAGCTTTCTCTGGAGCTGACTGGCAGCATCTACAAAGAGAAGGTGCAACATGGGAAGGGGCACTTTCTCTATGCCAACTATTCAGGCTCAGCAGGATATGTAATCGATGGTGATGATGCTAACATCTACCTGCTTAATACGCATCTTATAAGACTTTTAAAAATCCCATAGTGAATATAATATATAAAGTGTAAGAAACACATATGAACAACTATAATTTTTTTTCCTGCTGAATAGTCTAATAGTAAATACAGCAGAAGCAAGCTCAACCCACAAAGACAACAAGGTACACCTTTCTAATAGTGCTTGTATGAAGAACTACAGATTACATTCTGGCTATTTTCAGTCAAAAACCACCTCTACAACCTTCATCTTCCCTGTTCTAAGTTAATAATGATCAACAGCCTATGTGGAATATGTCTCAGTTTGTAAAATCTGGTTGTATCCACTTCCTCTATGCTTGTATCTACCCACTCCCTTCAGTCCTATGTTTAACCATTGCTCTCAATCTTTACATCCATCTTCTCTGCATCTGTATCCATTCTCATCTGAGAATACATCCATTTTTCTTTTGTTTTCCATCCATACTTTACTCTCACTCCTTGTACACATACAATCCTCTACTTGTATCCTTTACTCTCTGTCCATGTATACATCCAATCCTCTACTTGCATCTTTTACTCTCTGTTCATGTATACATCCAATCCTCTACCTGTATCCTTTACTCTCTGTCCTTGTATACATCCATTACTCTACTTGTATCCTTTACTCTCTGTTCTTGTATACATCCATTCCTCTACTTATATCCTTTACTCTGTCTATGTATACATCCATTCCTCTACTTATATCCTTTACTCTCTGCCTTTGTATACATCCAATCCTCTACTTGTATCTTTTTCTCTCTGCACTTGTATACATCTGTTCCTCTACTTATATCCTTTACTCTCTGTCTACGTATACATCCATTGCTCCACTTGTATCCTTTACTCTGTCCATGTATACATTCATTCCTCTTCTTTACTCTCTGCCCTTGTATACATCCATTCCTCTACTTGTATCTTTTTCTCTCTGCCCTCGTATACATCCATTTCTCCATTTATATCCTTTACTCCCTGTTCTTGTATACATCCATTTCTCCATTTATATCCTTTACTCCCTGTTCTTGTATACATCCATTTCTCCATTTATATCCTTTACTCCCTGTTCTTGTATACATCCATTTCTCCACTTATATCCTTTACTCCCTGTTCTTGTATACATCCATTTCTCCACTTATATCCTTTACTCCCTGTTCTTGTATACATCCATTTCTCCATTTATATCCTTTACTCCCTGTTCTTGTATACATCCATTTCTCCATTTATATCCTTTACTCCCTGTTCTTGTATACATCCATTTCTCCACTTATATCCTTTACTCCCTGTTCTTGTATACATCCATTTCTCTCAGTCCTTGCTTTGTCTTGTTCAGCTGAACTCAACTAACACCGAAGGATGGAATACCAAGTGACCTGTTACCCTGACTGAACAAAGACGCTTCTTCTTCTTCATCTTCAGGTTTCCCAGCCATTAAGGCTCATTGCTGCAGATAAATTTCACCTCCATTCCTCTCTATTTCTGATCTTCTGTCTCCAGTTCATTTCATTCATTCATTTGCATGTCCCTTGCGGAACTCTGCCTCCCAAACAGCACTCCTTTAGGTCTCTCGATTGTGAGCAAGATGGCCTGCTGCTGCTGCATCCATTTGCAAATCTCCAGTTGGTTACACTAATTTCCTCTGTATCCTCTGTTATGTGTCTTCTCTGTCTTGGTCTGCCTCTTGATCTTGTTTCCTTCATCTCTTGTACATACATCATTTTCGTTTGCCTGCGCTCTTCCATTTTTTTTTCCACATGGCCCAACGTAATCTGTTTAGTTTCAAGAAATTTATAATTCTTTGGGATTTAAATAAACCGTCAAGTTCAGTGCTCTTTCTAGCTCTCTATCCTCCATTACTGGGCCCAAAGACCTGTAATTGTTATTTATCTTTCTTTGCTGTGCTCCACGTTTCTGATCCATACATGACGGCTGGTCTTATTATAGTTTTGTAGACTGTTATTTTGGTGTTCTGGGACAGGATTTTGGATTTAACAGGTGTCGCAAGACAAAGCATATTTTATTCCCTATCTGTACTCTCTACTTTTAATTTCCTTACTACCACTGCTTTTCCAAACAAACTCAAGTCAAGGCTGAAAATATTTAATGATTCTTTCATTTATCAAATGTATCTGCGTTGTCTGACACCATTCACCCATCTTTCTTATAACAAGTCATTAATCAGAGATTTGTTCTGCTTTAAAAAAAAAAAAAAATCAAATTTAAAAAATTTTTTCTAAAATTTCCACATGGAAAAAAAAAACATAATCTACAACACTAGAAGTAATTTTTCATTAATTTTTCAAATAAAGACTTAATAAAGCAAAAAGACTAATACCATGTCTGAAATCAATTCACCAGCAATTTAAAAAATATTTTATATATAAAGCTTCACTAACCAGATAATAATGGGGACAACATTTTACTTTACTGGTAACAAGATAAACTGAGTTCACTACAGTCTTCTCATTCTGCAAGCAATAGATCTTGTTAAATGAAAGCTCATCACCAGAATTAAGCTTCGGTCATCACCAGAATTGAGCTTCGGTTATCACCAGAATTAAGCTTCGGTTTTCTCCAGCTTCTTGTGACAGCCACTGCAGCTTCTGACCCACTGACCACACACTAGGAGTTTTTTTTTAAAAACTGGTACAGCTGTACGGTCTGCTACCTTGCGTGCAGTGCTTTCTGAACGTAGTCTTCCGCCTTGTGTGAAGTACTTTCTAAACATATAGTCTTCCGCCCTGCGTGAAGTGCTTTCTGAACATTCAGTCTTCCACCTTGCGTGAAGTACTTTCTGAACATTCTACCTTGCATGAAGTATTTTCTGAAATAACCGTTTTCTCATTATAACATTCAGTACTTTATGTTTTTTTTTTAAATCTAAAATTAAACACACTTTATAAACATCAGCAGGGATTAAATGCGTGTGTTAATTTTTTTTTTTCTTGGCTTATTTGCGTTGAGACTTAATCTTTATAAAATGCTCACACAATGAACCAGTCAAAACTGGTGGATTCACCTTCATACAAACTGAGCATCATCATCAGTCTGCTGGCCCAACTATCCTCCGACTGATTTCCCTGGTTGCATTTTTACCAGGTTTTTGATAATATAAACCTGTTACAGTAACTGGCAACCTCTAAAAGTTTCTGCTTTTCTCTGTTCTAACTGGTACTTTACCGATAATTGCCAGTTAACGTAATCACTGTTCTAACCCAATTATTACATTAAAATAAATGGGCTACACTATCACATTACATAAATCTGATTATACAATAATACATCTCTATTATGATGTGAAGGTGAAGGTTAAATCCTCATTTCCATGCCATTAAGGCATAGTGGGGATAAGGCGCTGGGCGCGTATTTCCACAACCTTCAGCACAGGAAAGTGTGATGTGGTCAGCATCACATTTACCTTCCAGATTTCTCTGGTACCCATTTTTAGAGGCTAGGTGGACTCTAGGGCCTTTTTGGTGTGTAGCAGAAAAAAAATCTCGTTGCTGGGACTTGAACAAGGTATCAGTGGATTAGTAAAAGTGAGCGCCTATTAAGATGTATTGTTACTATTTTTCCTACACTCAGCCACACAAAATGCTGTGTAGAAAATCATATATAAAATAACTATGCTCATACGGTTTGTTCTGCATCCTTTCTCTCTCTCCTTTCTCAAGGGTTTTCCACAAACACCTGTCCTGCACCATTCCTGCCCAGGTGAGCCCTCTGTCACTCAAACCTTCTCAATCATTTGTCTCCTTTGGTCTACCCTTACTCTTTTTCCCTGTGGTGTCCATCTCAGTGCTATTTCTGGTGATGATTCATCAGTCATCTAGAGCACATCCCAGCCACAATAATCGATGTCAGCAGCTTCATCTGCATTTCTACCAACAAGGTTTTATTTCTTATGGTGTTTGGCCAAAATATTCTTCTAATCCTTGTTCTGCTTCCAGAAGATGGAAATTATAAACTACAATACACATAAGCTAATCATAGTCTAGTGTTATTTTCCAGAACAAACATGGCTGTTGTGTTTATTATGCATATTTTGTATGGGCTTACAACATTCTGTCTGGCAGTCCATGAGGAGAACAATTTTATGGGAAATGGCAAGTGATGACAGAGATCTTGTCTGAATGTGAGGAGATCCTGGGCAAAACTGTAACTTTGGTATATTATAACTTATCTGAAAACACAACTATGCACATACACTAGCAAGAAAATTGGCAAGAAAGTGAGGGAAAACTTTGTACTCTTCTGTGAGAAGCATATCTGTTAGTACTTCTAACAACCTCTCTTTTTTTTTTTTTTTTGCTTTTTAAATACCATATTATAATGAAGCACATGTGACTGCCTATATGGGCAACATATTTCAACTCTGAATTTCACACTCTGATGAAAGTTAGTGCACATATGGTGCTCTGAAAAATAAAACAGGCTGATACAGACTGTTCTGATATTCTTGAGGTTTTCACCTGATGTGCTGTGGACAGTTAATGTAATACTGGAAGAGAAAACAAGGCATGTTTTGGTTTTCTTGCTGAAACTGGGCCTCAACAATACTGGTCTGCCACCACAGGCTGACCATAAGATAAGAATGTTTCATCAGTGGAGTTAAGTGTTGATGGAACTGTGCTACATTTTATTTACACATAACCAATGTGATTTTGATCATGGCCCATAACCATGATCATGGCCCATAACCAATGTGATTTTGATCATGGGCCTTAACCAATGTGATTTTTATTATGGCCCATAACCAATCATGGCCCCTTTATAATGGAACTCACTATCACTTGTTTATCCCTTATTTACAGCTATGTATACAGTGTGCTACACTTCCTTATAGGCTGATATTCTCCATTTTAAGACAAAAATTCCCTAATGTAAGTGTATTTTCTCTCTCTCTCTCTCTTGTCCCTTCAGTGCCCA
Organism: Achatina immaculata; assembly: GCA_009760885.1. Classification (NCBI taxonomy): domain Eukaryota; kingdom Metazoa; phylum Mollusca; class Gastropoda; order Stylommatophora; family Achatinidae; genus Lissachatina; species Lissachatina immaculata. The sequence goes on from CM019711.1 coordinate 10,345,124, forward strand.
AGACACATGGGGCTGCTGCTAGCAAGAGATTTCCACTTCTGTCGGCCCTTTGCTATCTACTTGGCTGCCTCCTATGTCAGTCCTTTTGTTTACCAGCATTTCCTTTGCTGCATGTCTCTATACCTCTTTGGGATGTTCCATGTTTCTTTTACCCTATGGAGTCTACGTCAACACCGTTCTTGGTAAGAATCTGTCTGTCGCTTCTCAGAATATGGCCAATCCATTGTCATTTCTCCTTTCAATCGCTGCCATCAGTGATGCCGTGTCTGTCTCTCTCAGCAAGAAATCATTACTTACGGTATTTGATCACAACACTCCTTTGGTCTAACGCCCGACACTTGGCTTGGAATGTGTCAAGTGTACATGAATTTGTCTGCATCATTTTCCGGCATTCACTCTCATGTAATTAAGACAAAAATAAGTGAATCACATATTCAAACATTCAAGACACCAGTGACCAGTTGGATTCACTGATATATGACAGCAGTAGGTCTATGATCCACTGACTTTGAACGGCAAGTCATTTCACTAAAACTGTACTACCTCTGAGCTCTAAACACAAGAGTGCATGTAGAAAACATAAAATTACAATAAAATCATGATCTGTGATCATCTAAGTACTTTGAAAAGTTTCTTAAAATTTAGACCAATTGCAATCATCTAACCTTTCTATGATTACAGATTCCCAATAGACTACCAAATATATCCCTAAGATGCCTTTAAAAGACTCAAATTCATCATCATCTTGACCAGCCTTATTACGTATCTGTCAGTCAGTCATTTGCATGTCCCTTGCGGAACTTTGCCTCCCTAACAGCTCTCCTGTAGGCCTCTCGGCTGTAAGCAAGATACCTTGCTGCTGATGCATCTATTTGCAGGTTATATTATATATCTATTCCGTAAGAATAGTGAAGAGCAAAACCTCTATCTTAATGTGAAGAAAACTAAATTACTGACAAAACAAATAAGGGAAATATGTATCAATGAGGAAAAATTGGAAGAAGTGGAGAGTTTTGAATATCTTGGATCATTACTAACTAATAATGGAGATACAATGAGGGAAATTAAAAGGAGGACATCTATTGCTCTTCAAAAAGTAAAATAACTAAAGAAGCTGTGGAGAGATACAGACAGAACTACAAAAATAAGATTTTTAAAGGCATGAATCTTTCCCATTGCAACATATGTCTATGAGACCTAGACACTTAACAAAACAGCTGAGAAACACATAATGTAAATGCTACAGAAGAGTTCTTCAAATATCATGGACACAAAAAAGAACAGATATATCCAAACTACAAGAACTTAATACTGAAGAAAGCTGGCTAGTAAAGAGGATTAAACAAAGAAAATTTAAATATTTTGGATACATTAAATGTCATGATAATCTAGAGAGGACAGTCTTGGAATGGTACATAATGGGAAAAAGAAAGAGAGGAAGACCAAGGCGAAGATGGCTGCAAGACATCATTGATAATCTGCAAATGAATACATCAGCAGCAGGCCATCTTGCTTATAACCAAGAAGCCTACAGGAGAGCTGTTAGGGAGGCAACATTCTGCAAGGGACATGCAAATGACTGACTGACTGATTACATATATGTGTGACATAAAAAAAATGTCAGTATACTGGATCTATTTTACATAAGGTTAGACAGTAACACACACTGCTTGACCCTCTGCTTGTAACAGCCATTATGAAAAACAAGAGACCAAGGTGGCTTTGGGCATTTAGAGAGAACTGAGGTGGACAGACAAAGAAGTGGACAGACAAAGAGTCAGACATAGCCAACCTAGAAGAAGATATGTGTGCTCTTGGAATCAACAACTGGCAAGAAAAGATTAAGAACTGAGAGAAATGGAGATGTGTCTTCTCTGCAGTTTCCATCTTCTTATTTCACTTCTACCACCAAGACTGCCCCATGATCCTACTGAATGTACTCCTGTGGTCCCCGAAAGGACCACACATGGTCCCCGAAAGGACCACACAAGATCCCTGAGAGTATCACAGGAGTTCAGAGTATCACAGGGCTTGAGCCTGTATTCTTGGTGGGTCTCAGCAGTGGGACTGTGTGACGCCGTGGTTCTTGTTGCACCAGTTTAGTCTAAAGTTGGACTTTCTCACCGGAAAACCTCAACGTGTTTTGGATATGAGTATATCCCCGCTGGGTTCTCTGCAGTAATGAGCCTCAATGGCTCAGAATGCTGCTGAATTCAGCTGCTCAAAGAAGAAGACAAACAGGAACAGAACAGCTTTTTTAAGAAAAAGAAGGGGGGGGGAACTGAAAGGAGATTCTAATCTAACAGCAATTTATTTTTTTTTAAAAAAATCACTCAGTGGTTGAATCCCATACCATATATCATTTGATTCCTATACACCTTCAAGGAGGATGGATATCACAGGTTAAGAACCGCTGATTCAGCACAATATTTAATCATTTATTACTTGTCATTCCAACAGGTGCTGGTGATGACTACGCAGGGTTTAAGGCATCTCTGATCAGATCTGCTGACTTTTCTTTCCCCCCTGTGTCAGTTGTTCCACCTTTTCAGATACTTCTCTCCTGACTCTTCTTCTTTCTGTTCCCATGTGTTTTCCAGTGATTATTAGGTTCTCTAAATTCTGTCTTATCAAGATATGCCCAGGGAATTTTCATGATTTTTTTTATTAGTTTTTGATTCCTGCGACTTCTCTGAGAACTTCTTCATTTGTTTTTCTGATTGTCCAGAGTATTATGTTGCAACTTTTCTCAAAACCTATGTCTCCGATGCTTCCAGTTTCTGCATCACCTATGTCTCCGATGCTTCCAGTTTCTGTCTCACCTATGTCTCCGATGCTTCCAGTTTCTATGTCTTCTAAGAATATTACAACAAAACTAAATCTATGTCCCACAGCACTTATAGGAGTGTGAAGTGTTAGCGACTTTGCATTTCTAAACCACTACAGCACTTGAGGTAGGGATGCCAGCATCTGCCCTTACCACCTGGGAACACACCCCCCTCCTTGCCCATTTTCCATAGCTGGTTAAACCCCACCACTGGTCTGTCAGAAAAAAAGCCCCCTTCCAAGTGTGAAATCAAACCAGGAGCTTCTGATCGGCAAGTGAGTGCATTAACTAGTACACCACTGTGATACCTAGGAAAACTACACAATAACGGTGAATAATAAGATCTTTCCATTGTTACAATCTTCTAAATCCTAGACTCCTCACAGAACCTTCTTCTTCTTCGTTCGCACTCACAGAACCAAAAACATAGAAGAAAAGAAAAAAAAAAGCAATAATTCACACACAAAATCTTTGACATCTGAAGCTAGCAAAACATCCATTATCCTATGTGTGATATCATCAGTGCCATCACATGTTATCTCTCTCTCTCTCATGAAGATCTGACTTCAGTGAATCTCTAGTCTTCATGTCTCATGCTTTCACTGTGCACCTGGACCAGATGATTTCTTTCTACTGTTTGAAATGTCGAACCTTCAGTATCACTAGCATTCTTTAGACTTTTCCATCTAAATTTTTCCCTTCAGTATATTTCCATGAGTTCAAGAACAATGCAGAGATGAGTGAACAACAACCCATCTCTAAACGATTCTGACAGGGTGGTCAGAAAAAAGAGATGGACATGTATATCAGTCACGTGATAAACAAGCTATCAAGTGGAACACACCAGGCTGAAGAAAAAGAGGCTGACCATGTGAAACTCTAAAGAGGACATTGTTAAGATAGGCCAAATCAGAAGGCATAAAATCCCTTGATGAGGTGGAAAAGCTCGCTGAAAACAGGAAAACTTGGTGAACTACCATGCGAACACTATATGATGTTTAATGGCACAGGAAGGATTAAGATGCAAGATACTTCCATGCCTTCTGATACAGTCAAAATACTTTTGCTGCTTGGCTGTTATGTTTTCAACTACTTTTTTTTTTTTAAACTCAATTATTTCAGTATTTCTTTATGATCTTTTTTTAAATTCTGAAATACATTATATTCTTCCATATATTCACATTTCATGACCTAGGCTTTCTACATAATTCAGCTGTTATCAGTAACTGCCATCAGCGCTCATACAAGTTATATATGTAACCTCTAGTGCTTGCTTCCTAATACAGTTTAAGTGAGTACATCCTATCTGATTATGGCTACCTTGTCTTTGCAACTGAAAACTTAAGTTCTCTGCAGATCTATAAACAGTGCTCATAGAAATGATCACCGAGCAGTCCTGTCTACCTGTGAGACACAACACAGACCAGAGATCACATTAACCAACAATTACTGGCAAATTACCAATTTAAAAAAATAGAAAAACCGACACTTTTCATGGTCTTCGGTTACTGTAACCAGTTTGTATTATCAAAAAAAAAAAAAAAAACCAGTTAAAAAGCAACCTGCAAAACTGACTGGAGAATAATCCGGCCAGTAGGATGATGATGCTCAATTTTTATGGAGGAGAATCACCCAGGTTTGACTTTGTTTTGCATGTGAGCGTTTTGTAAAGATTAAATATTGCCACAAATAAGGTATGAAAAATATTCACACGAACACACACGCACATTTACTTTCCATTAATGCTTGTAAAGTGTGTTTAATCTTACATAAAAAAAAAAATATATATATATCTTGAATGTAGCACTTAGAAAACTGGTACTTCAGGAACTACTTCATTCAAGGTGAAGGACGGGCACAACTGTACTGGTTTTTAAAAAAAGTCCTAGCACAACCACCAGCACATGCTATAAACATGGACAGAGATGAAGAATTAACTTAGCCATTGTGCAGTAGTCTTATTCTATCCATCTATGTTCTTATTAAACATTATTAATACTGTTAATACATTATGTGCCATCTTATAAGGCAGTGACAAATTTTCCATATTTTCGTATGGTCCACAGTCAGCTTTTGTGTGTGTAGGGGTCCCCAGCTGTGTCTTTGGCTTCAAATGTTTTTGTTTTTTTTTTTAAACCAGGTCTGGGCACATGTGTCTATCTTGTGGAAGATATGACCACTCTGTTTCTACCAAACTCTACGCTATAACTGTGTGCACACCTCCTTGCCTTGCTCATTTCCCAGGGTAAATCCAAGGAAACAAGTGGTTCAGTAAGCCACACCGCCATGGGAAACACACTGAATCTCACTCTCTCAGGCTAATAATGGTGCAAAAACCTGGTTCCTGATGATGCAGTGATCATGTTAACTGGCAATTACTGGTAAATTACCGATTTTAAAAAAAATGAGAAAAACCAAAACTCTTGGAGGTCAGTTACTGTAACCAGTTTATATTATTAAAAAAAACCTGGTAAAAAAGCAACCAGAGAAATTGGCTGGAGGATAATCAGGAAAGTAGGATGATGATGCTCAGCTTGAATGGAGGAAAATCAACCAGTTTTGACTCTGGTTCAGCACGTGAGCATTTTGTGAAGATGCCACAAACAAGAAAAGAAAAAAAAAAGTGCACATGAACATTTACTTTCTGTTGATGTTTTATAAAGTGTGTTTAATTTTATGCTGAAGGAAAAAAAAAAGTATAAAGTACCGAAGCATAATTTGACAAGGGAATGAAGGTATGATTGCAGATTCTCTTTGCCATCTGTTCTGTTTGTATATAGTATTTGTCTAAAGAGACTGACCCGCAAGGCAGCAAGGTACGTACATGTTTTGGTCTGCTGGTGTTTATTAAGATATTATTAAGATATTGACAGCTGACCTCTATATCTAATAGCCGTTCCACCAACCGCCACTCAGCGGATATGCCCACTGGAAGTACAGGATCCTCCCCACAAATGACAAGAAAAAGACGGCCAAAATTTCTCGAACATGTCATGAGAAGACAGAAGTTAGAGAACCTTGTAATGACCTGAAAATTCTATGGGAGATAAAGAGGAAGGCCAAAAGAAAAATATCTCAGCGGACTGACTAAGTGGCGTGGAAAAAGAAATGCATATGAATTAACTGGAAACACCAAGGACCACACCGGATGGAGAAGTGTGATCACTGACACTATCTGGCAAAACACATTATAATAGTAATAAAGTACCGAATGTTGTACTGAGAAAACCGGTATTTCAGAAAGCACTTCATACACGGTGAAAGACAGGTCTAACTGCACTAACTTAAAAAAAAATCCTGGTGCGATCACTGATGACATAATGGACCTAAATTCTGACCCACTATAGTTCACCAGGTTTGTTAAAGCACATCACTCCTACAGCAGTGTTTCATTACTATCAATAACAGCCGAGACAAAAATAAGTTGCAATAGTTACTTGCACTAGCTTTGAACTGAATCTTTTTCATTTAAAAAAAAGAAGCAATATAAATGGAATGATGTATTTCTACACATACTGTGTATGAGGGAGCACACTGCTTCATTCCATAAGTTTATTGAAAGCTGTCACTACAGTTAGCAGATATCTGTATTACCGAATTTACAGTCATAATCATTCAGGCTTCAAACAAAAATTCTGATTCTTGATGCTATTCACGGACGAATGGTAAACGTTTTTTTTTAAACAAGTAACTTATTCATGTAAAATTCATATTTCTATTTCTTCTCCCATCTTTTTTTTATAGGTTACAACTTGTTTTAAGATATTTAACCAACTTACCTGGTCTTTCGTACATCCTTTCTCCAACTTTACTGGCAGGTGCGCCTTCATCAACACTTCTTTTCAGCTTTAGCTTCACAGGCAGTTCCTCTTCCCTGGGGGCCGTGTTATCTTTGAGGGCCACGTAACGACGGCCGTAGATGTCGGTAGAGACGTCGAAATCGTTCTTCTTCATGCTTCGAAAAAACTCCTTACCCTTGTTACAGATATACAAACTGATGTCGAAGAAAACCTTGTTCTGCAGGGAGTCGGGCTTGTTCGTATCCATGGCCTCGCTGAGATAGATCTTCTTCAAATCTTCCATTTCGATCCGGATTCTGTGAGATTTGCGTGGGTTTGCCCGCACAGCTAAATCAAAAGTAGCGTTAGCTACTTCAAAAGCGCGATCGCGAAGGATATCGATGCTTACCTCATCAAGGAAAAATTTATGCAGACCCGTTCGTATATCCTTCAGCGTGATGGAGTCGTCATTTTTAATCTTAACTTTGGTATAGAAATCGCGAAGGAAATCCGCCAATTCTGTTTTGTTCATGCTCTTGATGGTGAGGATGGTGCAGCCTTTCGTCGCTGCGAACTCCTGCAAGTTCTGCGAGGCTTCAGCAACCATGCCATCTTCCTCGCCAGACAGAGTCATGGTTGATCCTTTCAGTTCTGAAAGTTTAGGATGTGGGGTCTTTTTCCTGGTGTCCATGACAGAAGTCTGCTCGCCATTACCGGGAGATGACGGGTCCATGTCGTCTGCTCCGATGACGTCCATCAACAACAAAAGTCTGACCTAACCATTTTGCTAGAATGTTAAGGGGTGACGGACTCTCACCTGTCAAATTTTATTTCTTGATACTTCTTAAATAAAACGATATCTATTTCTAAATAATTAGATACATAAAAATTACACGATTCGTATCTAAACAAAAACATCAGTTTTAATTTAATATATTGTACGCGAAGTATGACAACCTGAAACCCCTATCCCCTGCACTAGAATATAAGCGGTCGTCAACCAGTGAGTCAGCCCGAACCACTGACTTCCGGCGTAAAAACCTTCGTCCAGGAACGAGAATCTGACGTCACTCCGTAGCCCCGAGATCGATGTCGAGGTTTGGCTTGGTGATGTTCTGCGATACCAACTGCAGGCGATACTGGTTGAGCAAATTTGCTAACCAGAAATGCAAACATGGAGAAAAGTTGACTTGATCGGAAACTACGGCACGTAGTTTCTCCCATGATTAAAGGGCGCTGTTAAACGTTTTCTTATCTTTGTCAAATATTTCTTAATTTAGTGCTTCATTTAAAAAATGAATATATTTTTAAAAATGCAATTCGTATTCCCCTCCCCTCCCCCACAACGCAGAAACCAGAATGCAAATATTGATGTGTGTGAGTGTGTGTGCGTGTGTGTGTGTGTGGAGAGAGAGAGAGGTTGGGGGAGTGGTGGAATCTAAATAAAACAAATGAACTGAAGCTCCAGATAAACAGGATTCTACTGCAGGCTTTCGTTTTAAAGATCGTAATCCTCTCTTTTCAGCCCAGCTGTCCTCCCGAATCCCCCCTCCTCCTACATATTAGATCATCACCCCAGAAAGAATTTTCACTATTTTACATCATTTTACGGTGGCAATTACTGAAATTTACACATGAAAATCTTCCCTGTGGAGTCATCTGTTTCCTCTTTGAGAACCACTGCTTTAAAGATAATGGGCTTGGAAAGGTTAACGTTGTGTAGACGCTTATCTTTTTTTTTTCTTTTAGCCCTGTCATGTCTTAGAGGCATATAGGGATATGGTGTCAGTGCCCATATTTTCCTTGACCTGTCAGCACACTAGAGAGTGATGTGGTCAGTATCACGCCTGGCCGCCTTTCCTTCCCCAACTCCAGAAGAAGTCGAGTACCCATTTCTACAGCTGGTGTGACTGGGGCGCCTCCGGGCGGGTTCGAACCCTCCCCCCCCCCCGACCTGCGTTATGAGAGACCAGTGCACTAACCACTTCGCCATCCAGATGCTCAGACACTTATCTTAGGCAAAAAAGGAGGGGGGGGGTGAATCACTTTATTAATGTGAGATACTCGTTGAAGTTCATGGTTATTTTCGTTTCTGGTTTTACTACTTCGTCACATTCGGCACTTCAAGTCACAGTGAAAATGTAATATGTAGATGTGTGTGAGTGTGTGTGTGTGCGTGTAGAGGAGAGACGGGGGAGAGGCAGGGAGACTGAAAGGGGGTGGGGAGGGGGGGAAGCAGGACCAGAACTACCAATACTGTAACACGTGCATTTTCATGGAATGCCAAGTTTTAGGTGGGTAGCAAAAACGAGAAAAATGGGATGAACAAAAAGAATAATGAACTATCATGAAAATAAATTATGTAAAACACACACATATTTTTTATTTATTATTTGCCATGCCTATGTTTGTAAGATGAGGAGGTCTGGGGAAGGGCAGAACAAAACCTATGAACCTACAAATCTTGTCTAGGAAACGAAGGTGGATTGGCCACACACTGAGGAAACATGACACAGGCATAGCAAGACGGGTACTGACATGGAATCCTCAAGGAAATAGAAAACGAAGAAGACCTAGACTTACCTGGATAAGAGAAATTATGACAGTGCTCAGAGATAAGGGATGCACATGGAAGGAAGCGGAGAATAATTCCAAGAACAGGGATGACTGGAGAGCTTTTATCCGTGGCTTGTGCTCTCAAGGGAGTGAAAGGCGATGATGATGATGATGATGATTGATTGATGATGATGATGATGACGATGATGACGCTTACTTGTGGATCGGTCCAGCACTATTTTGGGAAAAGAATTCAAAATTATTTATTTCTCTCTTCTTTGAGGCCATTAAAAAATCACGCGTTCAATATATATTATCAGTAATTGCAAATTTAAAAGATAATGTGTTACTTGTTTAAAAAAAAAGTAGTAATATGCCCCCAACTATGATATCCCTCCCGCTTGACGCTGAATGCGTTAACGAGTATCAGGAAGAGTGAAGCTACAGAAGAACGGACCGTGAGCTAGTGTGTAGACACTAAAAACCACCATAGTCATACGGTGATGTTTTGTTGTGCGTGTAGTGATCCGCCATCACCTATCTTACCACCCAAGCTTTATAACCCTTGAACCACTCATGTATTATGGGAGGAACTTCGCGCGACTCAAAGTTTTCCAAGTCATCCAGGCTGTAATTGACTCTGTGAGGATCTTGACTCGTCATGAGTCTTAATTAATTAACACAACCATGGGTAATGAGCCAGTAACCAACCGGGTTTTTCCGAGAATGATGGACATATAATCCGTACACCGATTTTCTTGTCTATAGCATTTTTGCTTGTGCTTCGAATTCGTGACAGAACACCAGTGAATATATCCAAATATTTTAATTGCTAAAACACTTTCAGAAAAAAAAATATTTCAAAGTTAGTGGCATATGGTGATAGTTCTTATAACAGTGAATTAGCAGTAATCTTAAAGTTATCCAAATTATTTGACAGTTTGATACCAGAGCTCTTCAACGGAGTCATAGTAATGTTTCAAGTATTTTTGGCCAGTGTTTGCAACATCTAACAATTTTACACATTATTTTTATCATGATGATGACGATAATAATGATGACGACGAAAGTTTACAAAATGTAGATACTGCTCTTGTTCTGTTTCCTTGTTATAGTTGACAACATACTCGTAGTTTCTAAACCCAGCTATAAATCTTTGACAGACAACATAGTTTTCAAACCCAGCTATGTCTTGACAGACAGCATAGTTTATAAACCCAGCTACGAAACTTTGACAGACATCAGTTTGTAAACCCGCGTACGAGTCTTTGGCAGACAACATAGTTTCTAAATCCAGCTATGAGTCTCTGGGTCTGGATATACATACAGTGCACCACTGCACTATAATGGATTTTTCCTGCTTTTGAACGTCTTTTTACCAAGATTACCGAATCAGCAGGGCAAACGTTTGCCCACGCCTTCGTCGAATGAATCCCTGGGCAGACAGCGCTTGTCGTTGCTTCTGTTGTGATTTCATTTTCGGACAAACTGTTCCACCGAGTGACAGCGCGGTCGGAATCAAGGCCAGCGCCGTCTCTGAGACAAGTACTTAACTGGGAATCGGATCAGCAAAACTCGGAATCGACTATAACCGATGCGCTGAGCAAATACACGGACGTTTTGTGCGCTAAGATACTGGCCTTATGACGGCCAAGATGGCTGTGTTTAACCTGATGGTGATTTATAGTGGGAGAAGAATAGGCGAAGTTTCTACTTCCTCACCACCCCTTTCTTTCTCTTTACTTAGTGTATATATGTGTTTAACCTCAGTTCACATTTGTATCCAAGCAGGTCGCTATATAGCACTCTTCTTGTACTTGTAAACTGCGAGCTGCTGTTCTTTGCAGCCGATGCTGTGGAGGTGTTGGGCTACAGCATCGTATCAGCGCGGGTTATAGCAGCTATTTTTTCCAGTCCCGAAGTACATCTAAAAAGCAGGGGGTGTGCAATGCTTCTTTAGCAGACTCCACCACCATGGCGACTACGGCGATCCCTGCCCCGTTAGCCAGGCTAGGCCTGTTACTAGGGTGCACCAACGGAGAGGTGGGACAGGGTCTTGGTCAGCTATGGTTCGCTAACCTTAAAAGCTAGAATATCAACTATGTGTCGCTGACTGCCTAATCGGACAGCGTATATCCCAGCCTTTCAGTCCAGGGGCGAATCCGAGAAATAATCTTGGCAGGCTCCACTAACATAATGCGTCAGATGTCAAAACCAGCCCACTTTCTTTTTGGGCAGGATTGTCGGACTTGAACAAACGAACTTTATTGCATTCTGTCCCTTTATTACACAACTGTCACTCTAAAGTAACAGAACACAGTTTTGTAGGATTCATCATCATCAGGTGCCATACCAAATGGCGTTGGCTATTATGCTTCTCCAAAGTACACGATCCTTCATGCAGGCCATCAGCTCAGTTGGTGATCTCCTCTCACACCATCCCGTCAGACTGTCCAGTATCATTTCTCTTGGTCTTCCTCTTGATCTTCTTCCTTCTATTTTTCCTGTTGTTATAATATTTTCAATGCCCCCTCTTCTCATTGCATGTCCTGTGAAAGTACATTGTCTCTCTCTTATCTTTTTGACAAGGTTTTTTGTCTCTCCAGCTCTTCTCATACATTCTTCATTAGTTATTTTTGCTGTCCAGGGGATTCGCAACATTCTTCTAATAAACCACATTTCTGCTGCTTCCAATGATTTTTGTGCAGACCTGCCTATTGTCCATGATTCACTTCCATATAACAAGATAGGTTCAATATAGCATTTTAGGACTCGTTTTCTAACATTCATTGATAAGGATGTGTTGGCTAATATGTTTCTCATTCTCTGAAATGCAGTCTTTGCTTGGCCTATTCTGTTCCTAATTTCTGTTCTGCATTTCCCATCTGAAGTTATTACTGCTCCAAGGTATTTGAATTTCTGCACCTGCTTTAGAATAGTTCGGTTTAATTTTATACTGCATGCTGGTGGATTCTGTTTCTTAGATACAACCATATAATACCATATTGTAGGATTAGACCTCTAAAAAAGAGTGTAGACAAACTGTTACTTTGCCGTACGAAAGCCTCGTTGTTTCATACTTATATAAAAATTTTTCCATACAATCACGTTGTGCATGTAAAGAAAACACGAGGGGGGGGGGGGGGTGGACTTTTGAAGTTTCACTTTTAGCCATGCTCTAAATAACTACGTATATCCAGCAACGCAGACTTGCACATTAAGGAACATTTACTAAAAACACTGTGTCTTTACCAGGATTGCCAGATTTCTGACCAGGTAAATTTGCCAGACTGCTGACTGCATAGAGTTGCCAGACTTCTGACCAGGTAGAGTTGCCAGAATGTTGGCTTTGCATAGTTGCCAGACTTTTGACTATATAGGGTTGCCAGACTGCATAGAGTTGCCAGACTTCTGACCAGGTAGGGTTGCCAGACTGTTGGCTTTGCATAGAGTTGCCAGACTTTTGACTATATAGGGTTGCCAGACTGCTGACTGCATAGAGTTGCCAGACTTCTGACCAGGTAGAGTTGCCAGACTGTTGGCTTTGCATAGAGTTGCCAGACTGTTGGCTTTGCATAAAGTTGCCAGACTTTTGACTATATAGAGTTGCCAGACTGTTGGCTTTGCATAGAGTTGCCAGACTTTTGACTATATAGGGTTGCCAGACTGCTGACTGCATAGAGTTGCCAGATTTCTGACCAGGTAGAGTTGCCAGACTGTTGGCTTTGCATAGAGTTGCCAGACTTTTGACTATATAGGGTTGCCAGACTGTTGGCTTTGCATAGAGTTGCCAGACTTTTGACTATATAGGTTGGCTTTGCATAGAGTTGCCAGACTTTTGACTATACAGGGTTGCCATACTGTTGACTGCATAGAGTTGCCAGACTTCTGACCAGGTAGAGTTGCCAGACTGTTGGCTTTGCATAGAGTTGCCAGACCTCTGACTATATAATGTTGCCAGACTGTTGACTGCATAGAGTTGCCAGATTTCTGACTAGATAGAGTTGCCAGATTGTTGACTGCATAGAGTTGCCAGGTTCTGACCAGATATAGTTGCCAGACTGTTGACTGCACAGAGTTCCCAAACCTCTGACTAAATAGGGTTGCCAGACTTCTGACTAGACAGGGTTGCCGCTTCTGCTAATCTGTCTATTTTGTACACTGACCCACACAGAGTGTCTGATGGACTGTTTACTTCTTTGGTCCGGTATTATTTCACCCAGTTCTGTTAGTGATTTTCTCCTCATATAAAGCTGCACCATTTCTTCCTTAAAGTCCTTGCACTTTGGTTCATACAAGTTCTTCTTAACAGCTTAACAGTAAACTCTCCCTGCATTATATGTCTGCGACTGTCGGTGTATTATGAGAAAGCAGGCATTCACGTCAAAGTTCGTGTGACGGACTGCCTGGACTGACAGCAGACAAATGAAGGAAGACAACGATTATAAATGACATAAATTAATTTTTAAAATGGACGTGCCCGTGCGCTTTGACCCCCTGCTTCTCACCCCTGTGGCACGGGTTCGGACCTGCTTTCCCTTCTGTCGGAGGCCTGCACGAGCTGTATCGACTGCTTTAGGGAGGTAACCTTTACTGCCCCCCCCCCAACTCCCTCAAAGCGAACACTGGGTGAACCCGCATATAAACAAAGTGACAGTTCACCGAAAACAGAATGTGAGGCGAAGTTCGGGCGATATGCGCCAATAAAAACAAATATCTGGTTAGATATACACGAGATAACAGGCTACCTGACACAGCATAAAATCACAATCCGACTGAGTTTATGGACATATAAAGTTTCGAAATCTGCGGAGAAACGCGTCTCTCACGACACACGATGATGATGTGGACGTACAGTAATATAAATAGGAAGACACGTCAGGCCACAAAAGGACGTAACTCACAAAATAAACAACACATTCCTGATCAGGATTACATGCCCTTGACCGACATGTAGCCTTCACACACAAAGACAAGCTCAGAACTCCTGCTATTTCATATTATGCATGAACAATTTATTTCTGTTGGAAGATTGCCGCTTTTTTTTTCTTTTCTTCTTTTGTTTTTCTAATGAATCCAACATTTACATCAACCAATAAAAGGTCACAACCAAATTAACGTAGGCGACCTTGCATTCTCATTGGACATTTCACTGATTCACTTCTTGTCAATCACACAGCACCTCCTATCATCATTGCTCACACAGTTCTCTCTCATCATTAACTCTGCCCCTCCCACTTTCAGACCAATCATGTATCGTGAATAATCTCCCACTCAGGAACTAAGGCACTTTCATCTGCTGAACAATAAGAAATTAACAGACAGAAAAGAATATATAGAAACCATTCTAGTCACGCCCAATGTGGAATACAGACAACTGTTCCAGTTAGCACTGATGATGAATCTTATCCAATGGCACTGCTACAACAGCCTGACTGAAGGCTCATCGCCATGGAGATTACTGGCGAGTCTAGCATGGCACCGTGTTGAGAAGGCACTGTTATCATCAATATCACTGGGCAGAAGTCCGAAGTGCCTGATTCTCTATCACTTTAAACAAAAAAAAAAAAGATCTTATATTCTTATTCACATTTCAAATCTGCGAAAATAATAACAGCTTCTAACAAATTCTGTCAAGAAAACAAAAACTGTGAATGCCCCTCTCTTAACACACAAAACAAACTACTTATAATGTTGTACATACAACAGCCTTCTCATCTATTTCATGTACAGCACTATCTTTCCATTCCTGTCTTTTACAGCAATCATCAGCAGCACTAAAAATACAACATAACACGCAACTTTTCATGGCTTGGATAAATATAACAAGATACAGAGGAGTAATAATATAAATAGCAGTATGAAGTTTTTTTTTATCTCTAATCATTTGTTTCAATTATTTAAATTTAAAAAAAAAAACAATTCAAAATGTTCATCAAACATTTAACTTTCTGAATTAGCCATTCAAATTTTCTGATCCTCAGGATCATATCTCTGCCACCCAATCCAAATTCTATGATTATAATTCTGCCAAACACAGTAATCCTAAGAAACAGATGGTAGACATGTAACCTATAATCTGTGACCCAGAATTCCAAGTCACGTGCTTTGTAATTTAAGACAGAAAAAAAAAAAACAAGGTAATGGTTTACGCTAACACTTTTATGAAACTTACACACAATGAACAGTTTATCTTGCATCTCTACCACAGCAGAGATCTACTCCCTATTTGGGGGGGGGGGGGGGGGGGAGTGTTTGTGCTTTTTTTTCCCCTGGAAATGGAGAACATTTCCTCATCTTGTTTTTGGGGGTTATTTCATGTTTAAAGAACCAAATCTACCACCACCACCAGCACTCACTCTACCTTTGCTGAGTGAGTGTCAACTGGACAAGCCACACACACAAAAAAAAAAAAAAAATTTAAATCACTAAATTACTAAGTGATAACCATTCTTTATTATACTCCTGTTTATAGTTCACCAGACTCAGTGTCAAACCTGGTCTTGTTATGTAAGTAAACTAGGTCGGTGCTCAAACAACTCAACTATTTATCACAGCCAATTTATAATTTCTAAAAAAAAAACATAAATAACAGCTAATTAGCGCATAATACATCAATCACTTTCATTACATTTATCACCATGGAAACTAATCATCACATGACACAGGAATTTGTTCTAGGCTGATCAGTAAGCAAGATGCCAAGTTGCACTGATACATAATTACATTCAGCACCAGGAAAATGGCTGTCTATTATGCAAAAATCACTGATGACAAAGCCTTGTATTTCATGTGAAAGTTCACTGGATTTGAGAAAACTGAAAAGATTCAATGGAAGGAATATGTCTTCCCTCTGAGCCCACATACAAATGTAAAAATTCAAGTATTTGCTCATAAACTACATACAGACCAGATTTCTTCTCAGATTTTATCTGTTTTTTTTTTTTTTAATTTACTGCTAAAATTCACTTTTCTACACCTACACTTTTCAAGGCCAATACAGTCATGCACTGCTTTATGGCTGAGTAAGCTACAGACATTCCAACTTACAGCCTAGGTTCCATCAGACTGTTCAATATTTCATTATTCATTTTGTTATCAATTTACAAACATTTGCTGTTCAGCATACAATGTAAACTCACCATAAGACAAAAGAAGAAGATGAACAAGCAGACTGCATCAACATTTGTTCGGTACAGATTTTATGTATGTTGGTGCACAACGTATCCACATTTCTGCATGTCGCTGAAAAGTTATTACAGTAAACTCTTCGTTTCACTTCTTCTTCTTCTTCTTCTTCGTTCGCTTCTACCACCAAAACCGCACTGTAATCCTACTGAATTTACGCCTGTGGACTTCGTTTCACATTTTGCACTTCATATTTTCTGATTAATTTTGCACCATAAACTTCCACCCTGTCACTCTTTTAAATTTATAACAAACATGGCTGCAACATGTTTTAGAAGTGAATTGTGCCTAGCGTCTGCTGCCCCTTATAACAATCAACATACAGCCAAACTGACATGGCCAGATACTGCCCCCCTCCTCCTACCCCCAAAGTCCTAAATGTGGCTGTAAGTTGGTGCATGACCTGTGTAATTCTACATTCAGCTGAAAAATAGTAAAATCAAAGAAAATATATCTAGTTACTATCAAATACTGTAACTGATTTCTGATTATTATCAAGATAAGAAGGATTAATTCTAGTTATTACGAGGTAAAAGTGGATTTAAAAAAAAATAGTTGTTACCAAGTTATCTATAAACCAAGGGCATTCTTTTTTTAACTTCGATA
This sequence comes from Achatina immaculata, assembly GCA_009760885.1. Classification (NCBI taxonomy): domain Eukaryota; kingdom Metazoa; phylum Mollusca; class Gastropoda; order Stylommatophora; family Achatinidae; genus Lissachatina; species Lissachatina immaculata. Next base: position 10,362,080 of record CM019711.1, read on the forward strand.
TCAGAAACTCGGACGCCGGCATGACTTGTAAAGTTTTTCTGCTAGAACGGTCAAGTAGAAAACAAAGCCAAGTTGCCCTTATTCTTGTAAAACATTGAGAACGATAGCCAACACAACTCAGTAATCTGTCTTTCTGCTTTAAACTATCGTCAACTGAAACAGTATCACAAGTTTAAAAAAAAAAAAAAGAAACAAAAATATACATGTTGTTCATATCATTCGTAACTCAACAATGAATTAAATGTTTTTCTTAACAACAAAATAAATACATTCATCCTGCATTTCACTCACGCAGGTCATCACCGTTTGCTACCACGACACACATCCATAAATACTCATGACTTGTGCAATAATAAACTTACAATGTTACATCAAAGTGACAAAAATGTTGACCAAGTGCTGGCCTTGCGCCTTAGCATGACTGCTTAGCATGATGACCTTAGCACGACTGCTAAGAAAATGTTTTTGGTTTTTGGAAACTTAAAAGAACTATATTTGTGAACTTGATGCACCTTCTTGGCACTGATGTCCTATTTTAAATGATACACAGCACTGCCTACAACTTTCGAGAAACTTTACTTCATTCTCTGTCTATCATGGGCTGTGTAAATGACTTTTTAAACAATATTTTATAACAGTTATACGATTCTGTCCCTTTCAACACAATTTCAAACTGCCGTAAGTACTAAAAACAGGCATTGCATCATTTTCCTGTGAAACAATGAATAATAACAAAAAACATGTTTGTGTGTCATGGGTGTTGTTTGATAGTATGAAAGTTAATATGTAAGATAAAACGGACAAGAAAATGAAAAGCCCGAGATCAGGAAATGTAGAATATTAAAGACCAAGAAATGTACTAAGATGCTACGATATACACAGATCAATAACAAAGATCGCTGGAGGAAAATGAGATGTATCTCATCAGAAAGATACATTAGACAGTTAATGACCAATTAAAAAACATATATTACTTAAAAATATTTGAAGATGATCAACATGCACTGGATATATATAAAAAGAAGGAGAGGATATGAAAACATCCTATCAAGAGATAAAATAAACACAAAAAAGTTTCTGACAAAAGCAGAATGAGAAGATAATGACATCTGACACCACAACATGACAGAAAGTCTTGAAATGACTGACCGCATCAAAGACTGATAGTTACGGAAAAGAACCTACAATACACGGAGCATCTTTTGCTAGGAGTGATGATGATGATTATGATCTCAAGCAAGAAACAATGCATCCACATAATCCACCAAAATGTTTTAGACAAGACCATCCAAAACGCACAAGGACAAGACCTGTTGTCGAAAAGATTCAAATAAACAAACTACTGCTCCATGCCACTATAACTAATATAACTGCTATCATTTATATGTTTTATATATCTACTATCATTTATCTTCTATGTAACTATCATTTATAAAGTTTCTTAAAGCAATGTACTCATACTGTTGTTAGGCATAGTACATCTCTCTCCCTCTCTCTCCCTCTCTCACACACACACACCCAAATGTTTTTCCCACCCCTGCCTAAAAGAATGCCACCAACAGACAGGAACGCAGCACACCCGGCCAATCAATCATACACATTCCGCAACTACACATACACTGGCGAGTTGAATTCTTGATCTTGTTGTAAATGCACAGTACACGGGTGTCCGCCATCATCAAAAAACCTCCTAAAAGTGAATTCAAAAAAAGCATGCTCTGGGTGCTTCCCGTTTTCTAGTTTTGAGTCTAATTTTTTTGTACCCTCTGAGTCATTAGTTCTTAGTTTATCTGGGTCGACCGGATCGAAATTGGACGTGTCCGTTAGATATCTTATGGTGGGTTTCAAGGGAGCAGGCTGTCGGCGTAGTCCCTCAAAGTTCATGTCTCTGAAGAATGGATGCTGCTTGACCTCGGAAGCACCATTTATGCCCAGTCTGGTTTCAGGACCCTGGAGTAACTGAACAATGATGTCAGCGGCTGCCTGTGATATGTTACTGCAATGCGGAAGCTTCAAAGTGTCTTTCCAGTTTATCACCTGGTTCAGGAAATGCAACAAATCTTGAAATGTTAACAGGAAATGAGCAACAAATTTTGAAATGTTAACAGGAAATGAACAACAAATCTTAACATGATAACAGGAAATGAACACAAATCTTGAAACGATAACAAGAAATTAACAACAGTCTTCAAAATGAAGGTTAAAAAAATGATATTTTTTATCATGTGAATCCAAATGTAATTTTTGCATAAAAACCACATATCAAGAGTAAAACAGCTATATAATAAGTATTAGTAATATTATAAAATCAAGACAATCTTGGTAGGATAGACAGAGGAAGATAAGATGATAAATGCATGTACACTTTTGATATCAAAGTGCTCCGAAAGTCCTGATAAAGAGATACTTTTTTTTTCTTTTAGCATCAAAAGTTTTGGCAATGATGAAATCAATGAAACTTTAACTGGTTCATGTATCTGTGAACTTAAGTTGTTTGCAGGCCAACATGGCTGAAACGCTGGCAACAAATTCTGTGGGGTGTGGGCCGTGAAGTTTTCGTCAGCTTCCAGAGTGGACACAAGAAGCAAGTATCTTGACTGGCTCCACCATCTTATCGTGTCTTACACTACTGTTAAAGCTGAGGTAACACAAGAAAACTGATTCTTGGAGAAATTCTTTGGGGACAACAGAGTGTCTTGACCAGATGTCTAGTCCTTTATCACTGCTACCTTTTGCTGTCTCACACCTCAGATACAAGAAATTCTTGGGGACAACAGAGAGAGTCTTGATGTTTACTACTTTATCACTGCTACTTTGCTCTCTCACACCATAAGGTAAAGGTAGTTAAAATATCCATTTTTGAGCAAGTATCTCACACCACATGATCTTCAAATATCATGGACACAAAAAAGAACAAATATATCCATACTACAAGACCTTAATACTGAAGAAGGCTAGTAAAGGGGATTAAACAGAGAAAACTTATATATTTTGGACACATTAGACGTCATTATAATCTAGAGAAGATCGTCTTGGAAAGGTGCATAATAGAAAAAAAGAAAGAGAGGAAGACCAAGGCAAAGATGGCTGCAAGACATCGTTGATTATCTGCAAATGGATGCATCAGCAGCAGGCCATCTTGCTCACAACCGAAAGGCCTACAGGAGTGCTGTTAGAGAAGCAAAGTTCCACAAGGGACATGCAAATGAATGAATGAATGAATTTCATGCCACTGAAATTCTTTAGAAAAATTGGAGGTTCTTGACCTTTATCACTGCTACCTTTGCTGTTTCACACCATAGATACAAGAAATTTTTTAGGAAAACAGATGGTCTTCTAGTCCTTTATCACTGCTACTTTTGCTGTCTCATACCACAGATACAAGAATTTCTTAGGAAAAAAAACGGCATTACTTCATAAATTATCTCATACCTTATACTGTGTCTCGGCGGGCGTTTGAGCATAGAAAGGGGGCTGGCCTATCACCATCTCATACAAAATCACACCAACACTCCACCAATCACAGGCTTTTGTGTATCCTGAGTATGAACATGAAAATATGACAGTATGATACAATGATACTGTTAATTTTTTTTTTTTTAAATGGCCATGGCCAACTGTCAAAAATATTCACAAATAAAAGATTTAAAAAATCAGCTAAAGATATACTACATACTCGTATGTATATATATATATATATATATATATATATATAGTTCTAAATTAATTTAATCTGTGTACAGAATGGCAAGATGGGGCTAATTAGTCATTACATGAAGAAAATAATGTTACCATCTCCAAGAATAAGGCACAACACAGAAACTACATGTACACAAAGTTCAAGCTTTGCAATTTTCCCATCTCTAAGAATAAGGCACAACACAGAAACTACATGTACACAAAGTTCAAGCTTTGAAATTCTCCCCCTCATGCATGTTCCCTCCCCCCACTCCAAACTGTAGAACACCTCCTCCAACACTGCACCAACTATGAGACACTAAGACACACATACTGGCCCAATGATACCATCCAGGAAACAGACCTCTACATTTATGTACAGGAACTACAAACAAACAAACAAACAAAAACCCAGTCCAATTTATCCTGGGGACAAAACTACAGATTCAGACTATAAAAGTGAATGAAGAAAAATCTGACTATAGCATGACAGATTCCACTACATTAGGGGGTCTCAAGTTGTGGGGAATGAGAGGGGATAGTTACTAAATAAAAGAATTATCATAGACATGAGAGGGGATAGTTACTAAATAAAAGAATTATCATAGGTATCAGAAGGGATAGTTACAACACGAAGGAATTATCATATACATGAGAGGGGATAGTTACAAAATGAAAGAATTATCATAGATACGAGAGAGGATAGTTACAAAATGAAAGAATTATCATAGATACGAGAGAGGATAGTTACAAAATGAAAGAACTATCACAGATATGACAAAGAACAGTTACAAAATGAAATTTTTTTTCTTTTACCATGGAAAAGGACCCCTGTATGGTGTGGGGATAGTTAAATCAACCAGGGAATTTGTACAGACTATTTTGACCCTTTTCTGATTCCAGTCTTCTGTCTTGTTTCAGGCAATAGAATGTGCAGGCTGTTGCTCTGTGTCTTCATGCAGTGTGCCAATGATTGCCTTCATACAATGTGCCAATGACTGTCTTCATACAGCATGCCAATGATAGCCTTCATACAATATGCCAATGATTGTCTTCATACAATATGCCAATGATTGTCTTCATACAGCGTGCCAATGATTGCCTTCATACAGCGTGCCAATGATAGCCTTCATACAATATGCCAATGATTGTCTTCATACAATATGCCAATGATTGTCTTCATACAGCGTGCCAATGATTGTCTTCATACAATATGCCAATGATTGTCTTCATACAGCGTGCCAATGATAGCCTTCATACAATATGCCAATGATTGTCTTCATACAATATGCCAATGATTGTCTTCATACAGCGTGCCAATGATTGTCTTCATACAGTGTGCCAATGATTGCCTTCATACAGCGTGCCAATGATAGCCTTCATACAATATGCCAATGATTGTCTTCATACAGCGTGCCAATGATTGTCTTCATACAGCGTGCCAATGATAGCCTTCATACAATATGCCAATGATTGTCTTCATACAGTGTGCCAATGACTGTCTTCATACAGCGTGCCAATGATTGCCTTCATACAGCGTGCCAATGATTGCCTTCATACAATGTGCCAATGATTGCCTTCACACAGTGTGCCAATGATTGTCTTCATACAACGTGCCAATGACTGCCTTCATACAATGTGCCAATGATTGCCTTCATACAGCGTGCCAATGATTGCCTTCATACAGCGTGCCAATGATTGCCTTCATACAGCGTGCCAATGATTGTCTTCAAACAGCGTGCCAATGACTGTCTTCATACAGCATGCCAATGATTGTCTTCATACAGCGTGCCAATGATTGTCTTCATACAGCATGCCAATGATTGTCTTCATACAGCGTGCCAATGATTGTCTTCAAACAGCATGCCAATGACTGTCTTCATACAGCGTGCCAATGATTGTCTTCATACAGCGTGCCAATGATTGTCTTCATACAGCATGCCAATGATGAAAGGATTTAGCAACTGCAAAGTGTTCTGGGAGGGGGGGGGAAGGAGGGAAAGGATCTTCCAGTACAGAGAAGTCCAAAAGATACTGCTGCATGAATTGCAACAAGATACTTTTTTTTTCCTATTCAAAGTGTGAAACATGTCCTCCAACACTGCACAAACTAAGAAACACTGAGGGGCATGTACTGGCCTAAGGAAATGATGCAAGAACTCTATGGTCTATATAGGAATCATCAAAAACCAGTCTCATTTATCCTGGGGGAATGGGAAAAAAAAAAACACACAAAAAAAACTTTGAAAGTTGAAGGTAAACTGAATATTGAAGAAATGATTATTACTCAAGAATGATAATCATTTTCTGATTTAAACAAATGCCAAGTCCAGTTCTTTGCTAATATTCACTTATGCTAGGACTGGAGATTGATATAACACCCTCACAGAGGTAAGTCCAATATTCATAATCATCATGCCAACAATTCCGTCATCTATAATCAAATTAAAAAATGCATGAACTTGATCTTTGATACTTTTTATTGGGCATATGTGAAGGAATACTTACAAAATGATCTTATTTTTAGAATGTCCACTGACTGGCTTAACTTTTATTATCATGTTCATTGGATGACTCTCACTTTTTTAATCATGTTCATTGGATGACTCTCACTTTTATTATCATGTTCATTGGATGACTCTCACTTTTATTATCATGTTCATTGGATGACCTCACTTTTATTATAATGTTCATTGGATGACCTCACTTTTATTATCATGTTCATTGGGTGACTCTCACTTTTATTATCATGTTCATTGGATGACTCTCACTTTTATTATCATGTTCATTGGATGACTCTCACTTTTATTATCATGTTCATTGGATGACTCTCACTTTTATTATCATGTTCACTGGGTGACTCTCACTTTTATTATCATGTTCATTGGATGACTCTCACTTTTATTACCATGTTCATTGGATGACTCTCACTTATTTTATCATGTTCATCGGATGACTCTCACTTTTATTATCATGTTCACTGGCTGGCCTCACTTTTATTTTGTGCCACTGGAGATGATTATGAATATTGTTGCTGAGGCAGTTATCACTAAGATGCTGCTGCTGAGGCAGTTATCACTAAAACGCTGCTGCTGAGGCAGTTCCTTGCAAACTTCCGTGGTAAAGGTTTTGGAAATCCATCAGTCTGGATGAGGTGGGCCTTGCAGTTGCTCTTTTGTGATTCTTTAAACAGGAAAGTTCTACCTCACTTGTGAGGACATCAATTCTTGCTCCACTATCCTGGTGGCCAGTGCCACGATACACAACATCACACAGTGGTGGGACACAACATCACACAGTGGTGGGACACAATATCACACAGTGGTGGGACACAACATCACACAGTGGTGGGACACAACATCACACAGTGGTGGGACACAACATCATACTGTGGTGGGACACAACATCATACTGTGGTGGGACGCAACATCACATTGTGGTGGGATGCAACATCACACTGTGGTGGGACGCAACATCACACTGTGGTGGGATGCAACATCACACTGTGGTGGGACGCAACATCACACAGTGGTAGGACGCAACATCACACCATGGTAGGACGCAACATCACACCATGGTAGGACACAACATCACACTGTCATAGGACGTAACATCACAAAGCAATAGTGTTATCTCTGTCCTCATCGTGAAGTAGATTGTATTTTAAGCACACAAAAAAAAACCCCCCATAAAATTCATCCTATGACATATCTAATATATATGATATAATTATCATACCCAATCGCATAAGGACTTCCGGGGCAATGTAATTTGGTGTGCCTACTAAGGAATGTGCTAGGCTGCGCTTCTGTTCTCGCTGACGTCTTTGTTCTAGCGGCTTGAGAATCTCACCATGGTACAGGTCATCAAGCTGAACGCTAACTTCCATGGAATCTTGTCTGCTATGTACACCATCTGCCAAACATAACAAAAGGCCACAACAGTCAGAATAAATTGTACGGGATCAGTCAAATAACATAAAACAAAGACTTGCTCTGGTGCTTTTCAAGACGAGAGCCCAGAAACATAAAAATCAAGCATCAAATGTCATTTGTTTCAAATCAAGCATCAAATGCCATATGTTTTAAATCAAGCACCAAATGCCATTTGTTTTGAATCAAGCATCAAATGCCATTTGTTTTAAGGATGATTTAATCGTTAAACAACCAAACAGCATCCACGACACACAAACATTTTTTGCACAAAAAAACAAAAAAAAAATCGACCATGCTAATTTACCAGCAAATGACATGATGCCTATTTTGATCATTTATGGCAGTTTAATAAAATTATAAACTCTTGCCTAAGAAATAAAACCATATTTCTTCTTCTGCTGGATCATGTTAAATCGGAAGCTAGATCACAAGGATGAGGCCCACACTTCCCTCCAGGCCCCTCACGGCAGCCCCACAGCTTCTGCCTCAGGTCCATTCTCCGTGGCCAGGTCTGGCTTCATAGGCTGGTGAACACTGGGCACTCTTGGAGGACATGCTCTGGGGGTCTGTGCTTTCATCCCCACAGAGGCACACATCCGTTGAGAGAAATCCCGACTCACTGAAGGTGGTTCAAGTAGTCTGTAGTGGATGTAATTAAACAGAGCTGAATGGCCTGTTGACGTCTCCATAGCTGATGGATTGGACTGGGATCAGGAGAACTGTCTATATTTAATCTTCCTGCCCACTGCTGTCTGTACTGGTTTTTTTAAATTATGGTCAGAAAACCATATGACTGTAGTTATTTTTTTAAAATTTGCTTAAAAGTTGTTTAAATGATGGCTTATGCCAGGTTAAGAGTTAAAGTTATGCCCATGAAAATCATTTGTAAATGCACCTTTTTCTTCACTTAAATAATAAGTGACTTTCTCTCTTTTTTTTTTTTTTTCAAAAACTCCACAAACATTCGCCTATGACACTCCAGACTAACATTCTAGCCATGAAAAAACACTGCTATGCACATGGATTTGACATCAAATGTCCTGATAAAATCAGGGTAAAGTAGACAGAGAGTTGCAGCAACTTCATCAAGACTGACACTGCTTCTCTGCAGTGTGTTCTATTCCTGCCGCTTCATCCTCTGGCTGATGGTACTGCTGCTGTTCCATTCCCGCTGAAGTAAGAGAGGATTTTTTTTTTTTAGCAAAGCAGTGTGCGCAAGCATTGAAACACAAGCATCATGTATCTACTGGAAGTGGATTACAGTGACTAGCCTGAAGAAAGAGTGGGGCCGAAAGGTGAGCTTTTGGCATTTTCTACTGCTGTGGTGATCAGGGCAAACCCTGACCTGACCTTGTTACCAACGATGATGTTGGCTATGATCTGTCATAACTGAGCCACCACACCTGCCATCACCTTTGCTCCATGAAAATATGTACACAGCATACAGGATTCATCATATGATGTGCTCTTTCCAGAACGCTGTCCCTCTCGCTGCCTCCTTGATCGCAATGCGGCTTCAGCAAGCTGACCAACATCTCACAATGACATATTCAGACTTTCGTTGATGTAGTGACTGCACTTGCAGCAAGGCTACCCCTTTTCCTTTTTTCCAGGCACTGTGCCTTCTGCTTTCAACCTGGCAAAACCATTATGTCTCTTAATGTGGACGAAGTATATCATTTAATACTGATTGTGTTTACAAAGCCAGACTTCTATGACACCAAATCCCATCAATATCTCTTTATATGGGATTACACCGCACAAATGGCTGTGGATGAAGGCAAGACACAATATCATATGTTACTCAGTTCCACTAAAACAGAACTTCACCCTAACATGTGAACAAAAAAACATAAAAAAGTTGAAGTGAACAAAACTACCCTAACAATACAAATGCATACAGAGAAAATAACAGGGTACGGTTGGAAGCACAGTCAAGAAAAACTAATCTGGCTGAATAATGAAGACTTATCCAGCAAACTAAATTAGTTGAATCATGATGGATTCTCAAGAAAACTAAGTTGACTGAATCATGCTAGGTTCTCAAGAAAACTAAGTTGACTGAATCATGATAGGTTCTCAAGAAAACTAAGCTGACTGAATCATGACAGGCTCTCAAGAAATATATTGCTGACTGAACGATGATCTTCTTCGTACACATTTCCTGTCTACATCTGCATTCCTGTCTCTTGGATAAATTTCACTGCCTTTTGTGACTCATGTACTGTAGAGCCCATCTTCTTTGGTGGTTTCACTGGGCCAGTAATTTCTTCAGTGTCTCATAGTTGGTGCAGTATTGGAGGATATGTTCCACAGGCACAGGTTCAAAAGGGGCAGTAACAAAATGATGATAAACTCTAGAACACATATGCATCAAGTCCCTTTGGTATGATCTTAAACACGGGGATAAAATGCGCTTGGGGGAAATCTTATGCAGACATCAAATACAATGGTGATCCAAATGATATTCCAGGTCAGATATAGCTCAACAGCTCCGTAAACAGTGTCCCAGGTCAGATATGGCTCAATAGCTCTGTAAATGGTGTCTCTGGTCAGATATGGCTCAACAGCCCTGTAAAATGGTGTTCCAGGTCAGATATGGCTCAACAGCTCTAAAAAACAATGCCCCTGGTCAGATATGGCTAAATAGTTCTACCAACGTCTCTGGTCAGATATGGCTCGATAGTTCTTCCAACAATGTCTCTCATCAGATACAGTTCAATAGTTCTTCTAACAATGTCTCTGGTCAGATACAGCTCAAGAGTTCTACCAACAATGCTCCTGGTTAGATAGGGCTCAATAGTTCTACCAACATTATCTCTGGTCAGATATGGTTCAACAGTTCTGCCAACAATGTCTCTGGTCAGATATGGCTCACAGCTCTAAAAAACAATGCCCCTGGTGAGACACGGCTCAACAGTCCTACCAACAATGTCTCTGGTCAGATATGGCTCAATAGTTCTACCAACAATGTCTCTGGTCAGATATGGCTCAACAGTTCTACCAACAATGTCTCTGCTCAGATATGGTTCAGTAGTTCTACCAACAATATCTCTGGTCAGATACAGCTCAATAGTTCTACCAGCAATGTCTCTGGTCAGATACAGCTCAACAGTTCTACCAACAATGTCTCTGGTCAGATATGGCTTATAGCTCTAAAAAACAATGCCCCTGGTGAGATATGGCTCAATAGTCCTACCAAACAATGTCTCTGGTCAGATATGGCTCAGTAGTTATACAAACAATATCCCTGATCAGATATGACACGACAGCCGTACAATGTCCCTGATCAGATATGACACGACAGCCCTACAATGTCCCTGGTCAGATATGACACAACAGCCCTACAATGTCCCTGGTCAGATATGACACGACAGCCCTACAATGTCCCTGGTCAGATACAGTTCAACAGCACTGCACACGATGCTCCTGTTAAGGCTCAATGTGTAAGTTCTGCAGCATTCTGAGAAGATGAACTAAGCCAGACCTTGAAATTCCGCACTAGATTTTGATACAAGCTTCCCCCTCCCACTTTTCAGTAAAATATCAGAAACTTCTCCAGATGCTAACTTCTCAGCCAGATCAGAAATAGATTAATCTCTTTAGCATATTTTATTATTACAGGGCATGCTAGTAAATTTATATTTCACATTAGTACATTTTTATTTAGAGCAGCCTGGTTAGCTGAATGGTTAAGTGCTCGGTTTGCTAATCCGGTGGTACCAGGTTCAAGTCCCAACAGTGGAATTTTTTTCTGGTACGCACCAAAAAGGCCCCGGGGTTCACCCAGCCTCTAAAAATGGGTACCAGAGAAATCTGGGAAGGTAAAGCGGCCAGGCATGATACTGACCATATCACACTTTCATGTGCCGAAGGTCACGGAAAATACGGGCCTAGCACCGTATTCCCCAATACACCTTAATGGCACGGAAAAGGGAAATTTACCTTTTTTTTAAAACATTTTTATTTTAATATGAAAACTAGCACAAAATCTCCCTAGTATTCAATGGTTTTAACTGATGACATCAGAGTTCCAGCAGGTAGCTTATTATTTGGCTTAAGATTTTAAAAAGGCACAAAATATACTCACCCACCCACACACACACACAAATACACATACACACACACACAAATAATAACAACAAAAAGGCAGATGTGCTGTAGATGCTAAGTTTAAACCGGAGATCTATTATCATTGTTTCTACACAATTCACTGTGAATATGATGAAATTTAAATATTCTGGCTTGGTCTGGAGTGCCCATTTAAATGTCATTTACATATCTGCTAAAGTTTCACTGCCTGCCCAATTTACCATGACCTGAGCTATGAATTTTTAAAGTCCTGCTATTTGGTACTGACAGTTGTCACATTCTGATTATGGCTCTGTTCTGATGGCCCAACTGGAAAACAAAACGGAGGTAAAGTGGACTCCATGGGGGGAAATGCAGTATTTTACTGTCAGAAGACAAGATTGTTTTAAAACGGGAAAATACGAGTGCACACTTCAGAGCAGACAGTTTCACATGAAATAAGTACCGCATATTCAAAACAAAATATGTGTACATTTACAATAAGAAGTCACTAGACTAATGGTCAGAAAAATGAATTATCAGAAACTGGGAACTCTGTATGCGTACATGCTTTTACTTCAGGCGGCCTGGTTAGCTGAGTGGTCAGGCGCTCATTAATCTGGTGGTACCGGGTTCAAGTCCCAGCAGTGGTTTTTTTTTTTCCTGGTACACATCAAAAAGGCCCTGGGGTCCATGAGCCTCTTAAAATTGGGATCAGAGAAATCTGGGAGGGTAAACGTGGCCAGACATGATACTTGATATTGGATCACATCACACTCTGATGTGCCAAAGATCCTGGAAATACAGGATTAACACCATATTCCCAATAACTACCTCACTGGTATAAAAAGGAGGATTTTACCTTACCTTTACTTCATCAATAAATCTGATGTGTTTATTAGTTGTTTGTTAAGTACATTTTGTATTATTGTACACTTGCAAAGAAAGAATTTCACATGGTTAACTACATGAATGATGGGAAATGTCACAACGAAATAAAAAGCAGACATGCTCAGGCCAAGTCAACATTCCAGAAAATGAGAAACATCTTGAGCAACAGATCCACATCAATGGAAACAAGATTCCGAGTACTTAAATGTTACATCAAGCCAATTTTTTTTTACGGATGTGAAGCATGGTCCATGAATAAGAGAGCACAGCGAGAAATGGAGGCCATGGAAATGTGGCTTATAAGAAGGATGCTGAAGAAAACAGCTAAGAAAACCAACGAAGAAGTCTTAAGAGAGGCTGGAGTTAAAAGGCAAATTACAGCAAAGATCAGAGGCAGACAAACAAGATTTGTAGGACATTTTCTGAGAAGAGGAAAACTGGAGCACACTGTGGCAACTGGAAAAACTGAGGGAAGAAGAGACAGAGGAAGACAGAGAGAGAAGTTACTGGATGAGATGTTAGTGTGGATAGTGTGGATCACTGGCGGATCTCATAATCAAGTCTAAAGACAGGGAATTGTGGAGAGAAATGATCGCATACGCCACGTGGCATGGTACTCGATTGATTGAAATACATGAAAAAGCTGCGATTTAGTGACGCTCTCACTTTTCCCTTTGTTTGTCACTTCCTGTCTTCATCTGGTTACCTGTGACTCTTCCATACCGATGCTTGCTGCAACCTGTACAAGACTGCTTCTACCACTGCTGTCAGGACTTTTCTTTCTCACATACCACTTTTACAAATGTCCCTGCCAAAATATGGCTCAATTACCCTGTAGACAACGTCCTTTCTGCAAGCACACTAACCATCTCTCATCAGTGAATCGAGCAGAGTCACAAGAATACATTTACCATCGTGCTAATATTTTTTGGGTATAAGTATATACATAAGACTCATCATCATTCATTTGCATGTCCCTTGCAGAACTTTGCCTCCCTAACAGCACTCTTGTAGGCCTCTCGGTTGTGAGCAAGATGGCCTGCTGCTGATGCATCCATTTGCAGATCATTAACGATGTCTTGCAGCCATCTTTGCCTTGGTCTTCCTCTCTTTCTTTTTCCCATTATGTACCCTTCCAAGGCAGTCTTCTCTAGATTATCATGACGTTTAATGTGTCCAAAATATTTAAGTTTTCTTTGTTTAATCCTCTTTACTAGCCAGCCTTCTTCAATATTAAGTTCTTGTGGTATGGATATATTTGTTCTTTTTTTTTGTGTCCATGATATTTGAAGAACTCTTCTGTGGCATTTACATTCAAAGGCATTTATGTAAGACTAAACATACAAATACACACAAAGCCACTGAAACAAAGCTGTGATAACAAAATGTTAAAAGTAATTAAAACAGAAGTACGAACAACTTTATTACTTAATGAGCACACAGTTGTAACATTGCAGTTTATGCCTTTATCATAAATAAAACATATAGGACAGCGAAACAGGAAAACAGGAGTTCACATCAACGATATTTAAGAAAAATGAATAATAATAATATTAACAGTAGAATAGTATAATAATAATTAAAAAAAAATAAAAATAATAGCAGAAAATGGGAGCACTTGGCTGTGCCTTGCAAGGATCTGCATCTGTGAACACATGTGGTGGAGTACTGCAAGTGTATAAACAGAGAGTACTGTACCTTCAACCTCCTCCTTCCCCCCCCTCCCCCCAGAGATCTGACAAGCAAGCTCCACCATCAGACAGAAACAGCATAGGCAGCAAAGACGAAAGAGATGAGAGAATGCCAGGATGACTCGGACCTTTATGGACCAATCCAATTAATTATTAAAATTTACTCATCCGCTGCCCTGAAAAAGTCCTCTGGAAAGCCTTCATTTATGTCCAGAAAGTGAACCACAAAGAGGCATTCAGAAAAAAAAAAAAACTGCAACTTCACCTGACCCTGTTCAAATAGTGCCTCCTTTCCGTCAACACAGACAAATGGTTCAGAAAATTCTGTTGTCATCTGCCACTATTACACCTTGACCTTGGTGCTCACATCTTCTCTGATCTCCCCCCCCCCCCCCCCCGTTAGCCTGAAAACTGATCTCCCACTGTTAGCCTACAAACTGATCTCCCACTGTTAGCCTACAAAAGGATCTCCCACTGTTAGCCTACAAACAGGAACCAAATCTGAAGGATGTCCTCATCCATAGCCACCATAAGTGTGATCCTGCATTTGTCAGAACCACAAAACTGTGTTCTCTTACTTTATCACACATGTAAGTCCTGCAACATAATATACACGATTGCAGGCAAAAAAATGTAGGATAACTTATAGTGGAGAGACTGGTCTCAGATCAGGTGATCACACAACAATGAAACATCTTTATGACATCACCCAGCATGTTCTAAGCCAGTCACTAATATTTTAATGACCTCAACCATAGCGGCAAGTCTGATTTTCTTGTAACAACTAATAAACAATGACGTTCTGATGACAGAAGCCACCTAGTAATTGGGAGTCACAACATTCAGGAATATGGGATGCTGGAACCACATGGTTTGAACTTGAAATTCAGTTATATTTAACATTCCCTTTCTCCACAATCATAGATATTAAATTACAAACCCTCTACCCCAATCACATTCATCCACCCTTTTCCTGGCTTGATTACCACTGTATCCCTCCTTCCCTCTCTCTCTCTCTTTCTCCCTTCCACTTTCCCCACCCCCTCTTCACTACCAATCTATCACACCTCATAAGTCAACATTTAAACATCCACAATACTCCACTCTTGCTTGCAGCTTCTTGCAAGTCACAGCTAAATGCTCCCTTTCTACCGTTTTTTTTTCATTCTTATTCATTGTATATCATTCATGTGAATTTATATTTTATCTTTCTTTTTCTCTATTTCTTTGTCCTATGTTTTTGTATGATTAAGGTATAAACTGAAACATTACAAATGTGTTCTTATTAACGAATAAAGCTACTCTTACCTTGTTTTAAACAGTTTTAACATTTTATATTTACTGTCATTGTTTCTCAACATAAAGGAACTGCCAAACTTACCTTTCTGATAGTACTTTGAGTTGTGAGTCCATCTGAAACCTGTACACAGCCCAAAGTCTGTCAGCTTTATATGACCATCCTTATCAATAAGGATATTGTCTGGCTTAATATCCCTATGGATGAAACCCATCTTATGAACACTCTCAATGGCCAGGACAAGTTCAGCAATGTAAAACTGAGCAAGATGTTCCTCCAGGATCTCTTTACGGATGAGCAGCCCCATCAGGTCCCCACCAGGGACGTAATCCATCACAAAGTAAAGGCTGTCCTTGTCCTGGAATGAGTAATACAGTTTCACCACCCACTCGTTATCAGCCTCGGCCAAGATGTCCCTCTCTGCTTTCACATGAGCCACTTGGTTACGTTTGATCACATTTGACTTCTTCAAAGTCTTCATGGCATACAATGAACCCACATCTTTCTTGCGAACTAATGCCACTTCTCCAAATGCTCCAACCCCCAGAGTCTGAATCTTCTCGAACATGGAAGAGTCCATTTTGGCACGTTTCAAGCGAATGTAATTTGACTCTTTCTGATGAAGCATTCTTCTCATCTGAAGGGCTGCTTCTTCTGAGAGGTTCACCTTGGCCATTTCCTTTTCCAGCTGCAGCCTTCTGTCAATCCTCTGCGAGTGGGATTTAAGTACATTCTCCACATGCTGCTCCATGTAGAACTTGAAAGCCTGGGGGGAGTACATTTTGACCATTGTGTCACATCGCAGCCTGTCTCGTGCACGAGCCTCAGACTTCCGTTCTGGAAGAGGTGACATGCAACGATGTTTTTCTTGTGCGCTGCATGAAGAACATTTGGCTGATGCGGAGCTGTGGCCTTGACCTGAGCTGTTTGTGTCTGTGTCTGTCTCATCAACTTCAGATGATGGTGTCCCAGCCAGCGCCTGCTGGGTCAGCACCATGTGAGCCCCACAAACTTCAGTTTGCTGCATTGGACTGTTGATGTTTGAGTGTCCACACATGCCAGTATTCTGTGACGCTGGCAAACACACTGGAACTACCACACAACCTCCTGTCACAGCAGCATTTGGTGATGGTGATGAGGAGGACGAACTTACACCCGGAGAAGTTGCTGATGAATATGAAGGTGGAAAATTCAACACTTGTGCTGGTATCCCAAGAGGAGAAATATGTTCTAGATCTCCAAGTGGTGGTTTATCTTTCAATGGAACACGGGGAGGAAGTTGAGGTGGGTTTGTCTGGAGTGTCTGTCCCATTCCAATGTTCATAATGCCATGCCCAGGGTACGGCGGAGGAAGCTTGTCGGGAACATCAGAATTAGTCGACGGAGAAGATGTGGTGGACAGCACGGACATTGGAGACTGGTTTGTGGCTCGGGAGGCGGGGGAATCTGGCCGTGCAGCTATGACTGCATCAGGAGAAAAATACTGATACACTGTGGTGTTGTGTAGCTTCAGAGCATGCATGGGGTTGTGGGACAATGGACTCTGCTGCTGGCGAATGGTCTGAACTGTTGGCTGGCCTGAAGCCATGACAACAGGTTGCTCCATGGGGTAGTTCCCACCAACACCATTACGAATGATCTGTTGCTCGTGATGGTGGGAATGTGTGATCGGAATATGAAATTCTCTTTGATGAGGAACTACACGGGGCAGCTGCCCAACAACTGGTGTCTGTTGGTGAAGCTTGAGTTTTTGCTGATTTGGCAAAGGGGACATACTGCTAATGTGGTTTTTGACATGTGTAATATGACTGGATGTGATGCCACCATTCAGGATCTTGTTCTGAGCTGGTGGAACCAAAGGGGCAGTGGCAGTCTGTGGAACCGGTTTGGTCACCTCCTTACTATGTACTGAAGGCATGATGACTGGCATATGCAAGCTCATTGCCATTCGTGTGGCTGAGACTGCAGCTGATGCTACTATCTTCTGCTTTATCTGTGTGGTCTCTGCCAAGCCTATCACAGACATGTCCTGTGCTGCAGGAAGGCGCTGAAGATCTTGTTGCTGGAGATGCTCCCAATGAGCTGATAACGAAAGTTCTCCTGCAGTTCCACCAACCAACCCTGTCATAGTGGCAATCTGTGGGCGGGCCTGAGTGTAAGGAGGGGGCGGTGTTTGAATGTGTCCATGTGACATGGCTGGGGTCCCATTTGAGGCAGCCTGAGATGGACCACAGGATTTAGAACTCCCAGACGTGCAGCTGATGATGATATTATTACCAAATGCTGGCTGTGTGCCCCCTGCTGTAACAGGGCTAATTCCTCTCTGTGTTACCACAACTTCAACTCCTCCATTAGCTAACGGTGGAACCTGCTGCTGCTGCTTCTGCTGCATGTGATGATGGTACACCTGACCAGGTGACATACGCTTTATCATCTGCTGGACGTGACCCTGGGGGACAACGTTGTTCTGACTGTTGACCAGCAAAACTTCCTGCGTCAAGCTCGTACTCTGGCCCTTGACCTGATTCAAAGATGTCTGCAGCAAAGCTGAGCTCTGACCAGGACCAAGCTGGCGAATACAGAAACAATACCATGATTAATGACCCTGGGAAAAAAAAAACCACTATATGAATCCCATGCAATTTTTAAATAATGAAATCATCAGGGGGAGGCAATCTATTAGTATTAATGTTTAAAAAGTTTCATTAATCTCAGCTTCAACCAAAATTCTTAATCAGGAGATCCTAGCTTCCCTCTCTTCTGCTATCCTTCAGGTGTCCATCACATAGCTGTTCTAACAACAGTTTTCCAGTCTCTTCAGAATGCATGCCAATCCATTTATAGCACCCACCTGCTATAACAGTACCCATCTTATGTTCACTTCAAGTAAACAAATCCCTATTTCTTATAGTATGCGGAAAATTCTCCGAATATTTTTAAGGCAGGTTGTTATACTCGCTTGCCCGTCACAGCTTCCCCAGTTCAATTTCACACTTAAGGAGAATTTCTCCAGACTGACCAGCATCTGGGTTCACCCAGCCCCAAGAAATGGACATCAGGGGTTTCCCTATGAAAACAAAGGCAGCGAGAACAGTTGTTGGTATCCTTATCTCTCAAATACTGCAAAGGCCTAGAAATGTGAAGGCACAAACACTTCATGCTCCTATGGCATGCAAATGCTGTGGGACGGACATGGAATTTTGTGTAGAATTTAGTTGTTTGAGAGGCACAGATTTTCTTGGGGATCCGAGTGGCGAAGCTGTTAGTCTCTCATGGCAAGGGTGGGTGGTTTGAATCCTGCCAGATATGCCCCATTCACCCAGCCCTAGAAATGGATGCCTGGCTTCTTCTGGAACTGGGGAAGGAAAGGCGGCCAGGCGTGACGCTGACCACATCACCCTCTAGTGCGCTGACAGTTCAAGGAAAATATGGGAACTTACACCATATCTTCTAGATGCCTCCATGGTAGAACAAGGTTACCTTTATCTCATGTTATATGGCTAAATGTTTCTGAAGTTAATGAAAGCCATTCTATCTATACTACTTGTTTCGTTCCTCCACTGTATGTCATTCCATTGCATGTTGCCAAACAGTGTGAAAGCTGTTGCTATATTGCCAAACAAGGTGATTAACATCTGTTTCTACTAAACTTTGCTCATCAGTTTTTAGGTCAAATCTGGTTTCCTATATTCACAATCATAATGTCTTCTTGACTCTTAGACCACAACATCCACAACACACAAACATTTTTTGTTATCATTCATCGTGGACATCATGGTTTACTTGAAAATGATGCACTGGTTGTTTTTTAATGTTTACAGTAGTTTAAAATTACAAATTCCTGACAGTGGAACAAAATCATAAAACTAGTTTTTTTTTCCATTTAAACAAAAAATTGTTCAAACAGGTCACAGTGATCTAGAGTTGATACTAATTTGTAATAACACTTATGTGTTGATTGTGACTGTTCTGTCCTGTTTGCGCTAATGTGTGATTGCGATCCTCTAGAAGAACGCTTCTTATCTGATTCTCTACTCTTTATCATGGTTCAAATCAGGAAGTCATACATCAAACGGAAGACAAGTCATCCAGTATAAAAACCCAGCAACCATCTTCTCCTCCTTCTTCAGTTTTCGTCTGACACTGGATGCTGCTCCACAGATTCATATCAAAACCATACACATCAGTTTAGGTTGTATACTCAGCCTACACCGAACGCTTCTGGTTGTATATGAAGGGTGTGGGGGGGGGGGGGTGGTGGTAAGACGCCTGTCCGGTGAGGCAATCAGCGACCCATAGCTGATATGCTAGTGTCAGGGTTAGTGAACCATAGCTGACCAAGGCCCTGTCCCGCCTCTCCACAGCACCCCTAGTAGGAGGCCTAGACTGGCTAATGGTTCAGGGATCGCCATAGTCCCCCAGGTGGTGGAGTCTGTTAACGAAGCACTGCACACCCCCTGCTTTTTAGCTGCACTCCGGGACTGAAAAAGTAGCTGCCAAAAACGCTCCCACGCTGATACGATGCTGTACCTCAACACCTTCATAGCACTGGCTGCAAATAACAACAGCTCGCAGTTACAGGGAGATCGCACAAACAAATCTGGTTGTAAATATTCTCTATTCCTATGGAGACAATTACTTGTGAGGTATATCTTTTATGTCTTTATGGAATACCATCTAAAACTGTCAACATCATTAAGGACTTATACAATGGATATGTTTGTGCAGTCAAGACAGAAGAAGGGATGAGTGAATGGTTCCAGATTGAAACAGGCGTGAAACAAGGATGTATACTGTCTCCTTTACTTTTTGGGATTACAATAGACTTCATAATGAAAAAATGCTGCACAAGGTAACACAGGTATTGACTGGGTACATGGGACTCAACTAGAAGACCTTAATTTTGCTGATGACATAACTCTTATCAGTAATAATGTGAATTCCATGCAAGAAAAAACTGATAGCCTGTCTTCACTGGCTAGCAAAACAGGACTTGAAATTAACAATGACAAAACAAAAATAATGAAAATTCCCCTTAATCAAAATGGAAAAGTACACATAGAAGGGACAGATATTGAAGAAGTCAATCAATCTGCATATCTTGGTAGCTACATAGACCAGGATGGTGACACTAGAAAGGAAGTTAGGATCAGAATTGCAAAAGCAGCATCAATCTTCAAGAATCTTGAGAATATATGGAATTCAAAAGTTATAAGCACAAAAACCAAGTTAAGATTATTCAATTCAAATGTAATATCCACCCTCATTTATGCATGCGAAAGCTGGAAAACAACTAAAGAAATAGAAAAGAAATTAGACTCTTTTGAAAACAAATGCCTAAGGAAAATACTCGGCATCAAGTGGAACGAATTCAAGAACAATGCAGAGATAAGACAGATGACTGAACAACAACCAGTCTCATGGGTGATCAGGAAAAGGAGATGGACATAGGTTGGTCACTTGAAGAGAAGAAATGATCAGAGAATCCCAAAACAAGCTATCAAGTGGAACGCAACAGGCCGAAGAAAAAGAGGCAGACTGCGTGAAACTCTGAAGAGGACATTATTAAGAGAGGCCAAATTAACAGGCATAAGGTCCTTTGATGAGGTTGAAAGACTCGCAGAAGAAAATTGGCGAACTACTTTGCGAGCCCTATGTGATGTTTAACGGCACAGGAAGGATATAAGATATAAGATAAGATATCTTAAAGTTGACTTAAGTGACTCAACTGTCAGAAAGTGGTCAAATGGATTAAAATGCTGTCTTAAGTAAACTCAACTGTGAGAAAGTGGCCAGACAGATTGAAATGTTTGAAAACTGGTTTGAATGAAAACTATCAGTCAGTCCTTAGCATGTCCCTTGCGGAACTGCCTCCCTAACCCTCCTGTAGGCCTCTCGGTTGTAAGCAAGATGCCCTGCTGCTGATGCGTCCATTCGCAGATAATCAACGATGTCTTGCAGCCATCTTCGTCCTGGTCTTCCTTTCTTTCAGAAATGTTAAGTGACGCAAGTGTCAGGAAGTGGTCAGACGCATTAAAATCTTGACTCAAGTGACTCAACAGTCAGAAATATGCAAGATGAATTTTTTTTAAAAATAGGCGCTGAATGGAACCAAGTAGTACAATGTTATGTTACAACAATTATTATAATGTTATGTTATAACATAACACACATACCTGCTGACCACTGCCACTCCCTGACTTCACAGCTCCCGGGCCATCAGGAGCTACATGACTGTGGATAACATGGTTAACTGGAGTGGCGATTGGTGCCCGTGGCGGCAGAGGAGGCGGAGCCTGCAGATCATTGGCTAAGAACTGCTGTGACTGGGCAGAGCTCAGGGTGGGGCTGTCTGAACGTTGGCTATTTGTTTCAGATGTGACTGGACTACTTGGTCCAAAGTTTGGTCGCTGTTTCAGTGAAAGACCACCAAGACCTGAAAATGCAATTAAGTTCAAAGAACATAAGCTATAGATATAATATTTTTTAATGCCCAGAAGGTTAAAAATAAACCTGAAAACTTATGATCATAATCATTCACTAGTATCATTAGCAAAAATATAAACAAATGGTTTATTTATTTCTCTTTTAACCATATTCTTAATCCATGCAATGGCTTATGTATTACTGTTTTAACCATATTCTTAATACATCCAATGGTTTATGTATTACTTTTTTTAGCCATACTCTTAATACATGCAATGCTTATGTATTACGGTTTTAACCATATTCTTAATCCATCCAATGGCTTATGTATTACTGTTTTAACCATATTCTTAATCCATCCAATGGCTTATGTATTACTGTTTTAACCATATTCTTAATCCATGCAATGGCTTATGTATTACTGTTTTAACCATATTCTTAATCCATGCAATAGCTTATGTATTACTGTTTTAACTATATTTTTAATCTATGCAATAGTTTATGTCTTACTGTTTTAGCTATATTTTAGCTATATTTTTATTCATGTAATGGTTTGTGTATTACTGTTTTAACCGTAAGCTTAATCCAAGCAATAGTTTATGTATTACTGTTTTAATCATAATCTTAACCCACGGTCTACTTCTTCCTCTTCTTCGTTCGCTTCTACCACCAGGATCACCTCCTGATCCTACTGAATTTACTCCTGTGGTTCTCGCGATAGTCTCATTTAGGATGGAGGCTCAGAGCATCGTGGGGCTTTGGCCTATATTCTCGGTGGGTCACAGAAGCGGGATTGCATGACACCGTGGTTTTCGTTGCACCAGTTTAGTCTAGAGTTGGACTTTCTCATCGGAAAACCTTGATGTGTTTTGGATATTAGTATATCCCCGCCGGGTGAGAGGTGGTTTCCCATCCAGTCCAGAGTTGGACTTTCTCGCCGGAAAACCTCAACGTGATTTGGATATATCACCGTCGGGTGAGAGGTGGTTACCTATTTAGACTGTACTGGTCCAGTGTCTCCGACTTTAGCATTTTGTGGTCGTGGCCGCTACCCCTCCTGGTGGTGACTAGGACGGAGCTTTTGTCCAAGAGGACGAATCCTCGCCATTAGTGAGTTTCGCCCCTGGATTAAGCCGGTTTATGCGTATTATCCCAGTATGGGTGTATATAGGACGTGATTGGCCTTTAGAGCGGAGGTACTGTGATATGCGTAGCCATCAAGTTTCATCCCTGGGGTAAGCCGGTTTAGGCATATTGCCCCAGTATGGGTGTATATCGGACATGGCCGGCCTCTAGAGCAGAGGTGCCGTGGTATGAGTAGCCCTCACCGCAGTCTACTGGCCATATCGATTAAACTTCACTTAATCTTTTCCATCACCTTTTCCACAGCTGCGCCGCGCGGCAACCCTAACTGCATTTTTCTTAATTGGCCGGGAAGAATTTGACCCCACGCATGGCAGCCGAAAAATCTCGCCAGCAGAGTCTTAGTTTAACCCTGGTTAAGCCGGTTTAGGCACTGAGAAGTATGGGTGTATATAGGAGGTGGCCTGTCTCTAGAGCTGAGGTGCCGTGATATGAGCAGTCCTGACCACGAGACTACTGGCCACTTCACTTAATCATTTCCATCACCTTTTCCACGACGTCATCATTGTAGTTTACCTGTAATGCATCCTCAGCATTTGATATCACTTTGACGACAACCTTTGACAAACTGTTGGCCCCCAAAATCTCTACCAATTTTTTTCTTTCTTTTTTATGTTCATCATCATCATCGCCTTTCCCTCCTTGTATGGTGCCACAGCGGTGCAGTGGTTAGTGCACTTACTTTCCAAGTAGAAGGTCCCTGGTTCAATTTCACACTAGGCGGAATTTTTATTCAGACCGACTGGCACTGGGGTTCAACCAAGTCTCAAAAGAAAAAAAAAAGGAGTAACTGTAGTTTCTCTGGGAAAACAAAGGCAACAAAGTCAGGTCCTGAAAACTATCTCAAATGCCTAGAAATGTGAAGGCACTAACACTTCATACCCCCTCATTCATTCATTCATTCATTCGCACGTCCCTTGCGGAACTTTGCCTCCCTAACAGCACTCCTATAGGCCTCTCGGTTGTGAGGAAGATGGCCTGCTGCTGATGCATCCATTTGCAAATCATCAACGATGTCTTGCAGCCATCTTCGCCTTGGTATCCCTCTCACGCCCCCTACTGAATGTAAAATGCTACGGAGCACAGATTTATCTGTACGAAGTTTACATTTCACACCTACACGCTTTAGAATTAAATCTCAAAAACTTATCTGCCCGACATCCTGGGTTTAAGACATGCTCTTGCTTACAAATATCTGCCTGCATCAGCATGGCTCGAGATGCCCGAACAGATAACATAAATCATTTTTAAAAAAATGTATCCAGAAAGGAAACATTTCATGCATGAAATTTACAGCCTAACGTTACATTCTGACAAACATGCAAATATAATAAGCGTGTCGACTATAAATTTTCGCTACAAAAAAAAAAAAGAGGACACATGTCCTGTTTCACAAAAGAGGACTGAATGAATCTGTGAAAAATATTCTCTTAAGGTTATGAAACTTCTCTTCTTGGGTTCTGTACCTTTCTGTGTAATATTCAGGGAATTTCAACTTTTCTTCATATTCTCCATCACTGTCAGTTTTTCTATTAAAGCCTTTTCTATGTGGTGTTCAGGGATTTTCAATCTTTTTTCATGGTGTTCAGGGATTTTCAACCTTTCCTCACGATGTTAAGGGTTTTTAGCCTTTCCTCATGGTAGTCAGGGGTTTTCAACCTTTCCTCATGGTATTCTGGGATTTTTCAGCATTTCCTCATTGTATTCATGGATTTTCAATCTTTCCTCATGGTGTTCAGGGATTTTCAACCTTTCCTCTTGATGCTGGGAATTTTCAACCATTTCCTCATGATGTTAGGGATTCTCAACCTTTCCTCGTGACTGTTAGGGATTTTCAACCTTTCATCATCATGATCAACCTTCTTCTTCCAGCACACTACCAATCTCCTGTAGGTGAATTACTTACATCATTTCCCTCAAAGTATCAATGTGGTTGTTAACCACACGAAACCAGTTCCAAATGACATGATCATATTTCCTATTACTATCTGTCTAAACAGCTTGTATCTGTGACTACACTATGCAAGAGCTGGCACGCCCAAAATGTCACTCAATCATTTCCTGCTGCTGTAATCTCCTCGGAACTGCTGGCACTACGTCTTTTACAGTCAATGCCATGAAGATGATAAAAACCAGAAATATGTCAGTCTAAGAGCAGGTTAAGGTGGCTTTGCACAACCACTGCCCTTTTCTGAATGAAAACAGAAAGTGGGGGAAAAAAATAATAAAGGAACAGATATAAGAGGACAGCAGAGAGTAAAAAGATCACATGAAGAAGAAAAGAAGACAAAAAAAAGCAATGAGTTTTCAGTAAAAATAGTAAACAAAAGGGAAAACAAAACTCACAATCTGTGACATAGACAATTTCACCAATAACCCCACAAAACTGTGACAGACAACCCAGTCTAGGATTAAATAAACCTTATCAAACTCACCAGTTCCTTTCATGCTGCCTCCAATCTTCTCCATGATGTAGAGGAGCAGGCGTAGAGCATCATTCACACTC
Organism: Achatina immaculata; assembly: GCA_009760885.1. NCBI lineage: Eukaryota > Metazoa > Mollusca > Gastropoda > Stylommatophora > Achatinidae > Lissachatina > Lissachatina immaculata. The sequence goes on from CM019711.1 coordinate 10,387,718, forward strand.
TGGTTTCTACTCAACAGCAAGGCCCGTACAGCAATATCCTGTACAACAGACAAAAAGACGCAGTTCGTAAAATCAGTGTTTGTGTTGTAGCCTTAGATAACCGTTTCACTACTATCTACGATGTTGGCTAACAAAGCCATTGTAAGAACTATCAAGCTCTCGCATTATCAGAACTATCCAGCTCTCACGATATAAGAACTATCAAACTCTCACTTCTTTCCACTATGTTGGCTAACAGAGCCATTATAAGAACTATCAAGCTCTTACATTATAAGACCTATCAAGCTCTCACGTTATAAGAACTGTCAAGTTCTCACTTCTTTCCACTATGTTGGCTAACAGAGCCATTATAAGAACTATCAAGCTCTTACATTATAAGAACTATCAAGCTCTCACGTTATAAGAACTATCAAGCTCTCACGTTATAAGAACTATCAAGCTCTCACGTTATAAGAACTATCAAGCTCTCACATTATAAGAACTATCAAGCTCTCACATTATAAGAACTTTCAAGCTCTCACGTTATAAGAACTATTAAGCTCTAACATTATAAGAACTATCAAACTCTCACGTTATAAGAGCTACCAAACTCTCATTTTATAAGAACAATGAAGCTCTCATATTATAAGAACTATCCAGCTCTCACGTTATAAGAACTATCAAGCTCTCACTTCTTTCCACTATGTTGGCTAACAAAGACATATAAGAATTATCAGGCTCTCATTTCTTTCCTCAGTTATTTCTGACCACCAAACGATGTTTATCTTTGAAGAATGACCAGGGTACAATACTGAAGCTTATATGAGGAGCAAGCTCATGCCAGTCTTACATCTTACATCCTTCCCGTGGCGTCAAACGTCACATAGGGCTCTCGTGGTAGTTCGCCAAGTTTTTCCTGTTTTCGGCGAGCTTTTCAACCTCATCATGGGATCTTACGTCCAGTAAACTGGCCTCTCTTAACAATGTCCTCTTTAGAATTTCACGTGGCCATGCCAATGCCGAGTTTGTTTGTTTGTTGTTTTTTTTCTGACAATCTGCCACGGACTGGGATGAAGGACTGATTTGATTGGACTGATTTTTAACCATTTCCTATCTTTCTACTCATGCCCTGTCAATGGTGTGTATGACATGACCCAGTGAACCACGCCGTGAAGGCAAAGACTCTGTTACACATCACAAGCATTATCAAGCATCCACTTTTACAAATGGGTTCATTTCATTTCATTACTGTCATCCATAATATTATTTTTTAAAATGACAGTTCAGCATAAGGGAAGCTGTATCTACGAGGGGCGTTCAGAAAGTAATGCACCACATCATTTTTCTCAGGAGCTGTTTATTCAAAAAGCATGAAATTTATACACAATATACATGGATATGTCGTGTAAATATCAGTATTACTCAAAATAATCCATATCAATTTGTTCGGCTTTACGCCAGCGCGAAGCAAGTGCATGTATTCCTAGCCCGTACCAGATTTTCTCTTGATTATGTAGCTGCATGAATAACTCCCTCGTCACCTTCAAATCTTACCCCTCGGAGTGCATCTTTAAGTGGATCAAACAGATGGAAATCAGAGGGTCTCAAATCGGGACTATAGGGTGGATGGGGCAGTACAGTCCAACCCAATTTGGTGATTGCTTCCCGTATTGCCAGACTTGTGTGAGGGCGAGCATTATCGTGAAGGAGAAGCAGGTCTGCTGGATTCTTGTGCGGCCGAACTCTGCGAAAACGTTGATTGAGTTTTTTTCAATATCTTAATGTAAGCTTGCGAATTGATTGTCTCTCCTCTTGGCATAACATCCACAAGAATCACACTTTCAATGTCCCAACAGACAGTGATTATGACCTTTCCAGCTGAAGGAGTTGTCCTGAATTTCTTCCTTCGTGGTCATTGTGGATGACGTCACTCCATTGACTGTCTTTTTGTCTTAGGTTTAAAATGATGTGCCCAGGTTTCGTCACCTGCTACGATCTTAGCCAAAAAGTTCTCTCCCTCAGCACTGAAACGCTCCAACAATTAAGGAGACATTGCTTTCCTTTGCAATCGATGTTCATTTGTGAGACTTCGAGGAGCCCATCTTGCGCAAACCTTAGAAAATCCGAGAGCTTTTATAACTGCATTTGCAATACCATTGCTGAATGACAGCTTTAAGGGCAACTGTTGAGTAGTGATACGCCTATCAGTAAAAATAATGCCCTCAGCGCATTTCAACATTTCTGCCTTGATGGCTGTGGCAGGACGTCCACAGCGCGGCCGATCATGCAACTTCACTTGTTGATTCTTTGATTCTCTGAACCCAGTGACTGACTGTACTCCTGTCGACTGCAAAACTTCCATACACATCACATAGACGCTTGTGAATATTCACAACAGTTTCCTTCTCTGCAACGGGAAATTCTATTACAATTCGCAGCTTATACCGCAAGTTGCTAACACGCTCCATTTCAACGGTTTGGGCAGCCATATTCTTTGGCCGGGTGCGATGCAATTTGGTTCACACAATCGGCACATGCCATATTTAAAGTGTGTAAAATTTCATGCTTCTATCTTCATTATTAGCTGAAAAAAAAAACGATGAGGTGCATTATTTTCTGAACGCCCCTCGTAGTAACACGAGGGGAGCTGTATCTAGCAATACGAGGGAGCTGTATCTAGCAATACGAGGGAGCTGTATCTAGCAATACGAGGGAGCTGTATCTAGCAATACGAGGGAGCTGTATCTAGCAATACAAGGGAGCTGTATCTAGCAATACAAGGGAGCTGTATCTAGCAATACGAGGGAGCTGTATCTAGCAATACAAGGGAGCTGTATCTAGCAATACAAGGGAGCTGTATCTAGCAATACGAGGGGAACTGTATCTAGCAATACAAGGGAGCTGTATCTAGCAATACAAGGGAGCTGTATCTAGCAATACGAGGGAGCTGTATCTAGCAATACGAGGGAGCTGTATCTAGCAATACAAGGGAGCTGTATCTAGCAATACAAGGGAGCTGTATCTAGCAATACGAGGGGAACTGTATCAAGCAATACGAGGGGAACTGCATCTAGCAATACGAGAGGAGCTGTATCTAGAAATATGAAGGGAGCTGTATCTAGCAATACGAGGGGAGCTGCATCTAGCAATACAAGGGGAGCTGCATCTAGCAATACAAGGGGAGCTGCATCTAGCAATACGAGGGGATTGATTGATTGATTGATTGATCTTTATTTCAAAAGGGTTAAGAATTGGGCACGCAGGCCCGTCTGACATTCTGCCCTTTGATGCATCTAGCAATACAAGGAGAGATGTATATAGAAATATGAGGTGAGCTGTATCTAGCAATATGAGGGGAGCTGGATATGGTAATACGAGAGAAGTTAGATCTAGTAACACAAAGTATTTTATCACCTTTGAGAAATAAACAGAAACGAAACCTTGCTGGAAGTACCTGAATGTAGCACACTGAACCAAGCAGGATATTTTATATTAACCAGAAAAAAGCAACATATCACACATAAAGAAAAATAATACCACAACATATCAATATATTTAAATAAATAAAAAGAAGAAAATAAAACTACATATCAATACAAAAACATAAAACAAAAATAATAAAAGCAAAGAACAAACGCTGTAATTACATGACTAAATAACAACGACAACAAACATATCAAAATAGCTGTATTAATGTTTTTTAAAGTACAATTTTAAATGTTAGTTTTATCTACTTTATTGCTAACAAGCCAAACTGCTGAGTTTTATCTACTTTACTGGGCACAACCCAGCAGGTGAGTTTTATCTACTTAACTGCGACAAGCCAAATGCTGAGTTTTTTCTATTTTACTGCACACAAGCCGAATGCTGAGTTTTTTCTATTTTACTGCACACAAGCCAACTGCTGAGTATTTTCTATTTTACTGCACACAAGCCAACTGCTGAGTTTTTTTCTATTTTACTGCACACAAGCCAACTGCTGAGTATTTTCTATTTTACTGCACACAAGCCAACTGCTGAGTTTTTTCTATTTTACTGCACACAAGCCAACTGCTGAGTATTTTCTATTTTACTGCACACAAGCCAACTGCTGAGTTTTTTCTATTTTACTGCACACAAGCCAACTGTTGGATTTTATCTACTTTACTGCACACAAGCCAACTGCTGAGTATTTTCTATTTTACTGCACACAAGCCAACTGCTGAGTTTTTTCTATTTTACTGCACACAAGCCAACTGCTGAGTTTTTTCTATTTTACTGCACACAAGCCAACTGTTGGATTTTATCTACTTTAATGCACACAAGCCAACTGTTGGGTTTTATCTACTTTACTGCGCACAAGCCAACTGTTGGGTTGTATCTACTTTACTGCGCACAAGGCAACTGCTGATTACTACACTGCATGAAATATATCGGACAATTCGTCTCTCTTTAGTAACACGACCTTCAAATGCCCATTTCATTTCTCACAAATGCATTAGTTTTTATGTCGTAAAAATACTTTGTACAAATATTTTCACGTAGTAGAACGGCTTTGTACAAACAATGTTACCGACAGCTAATCTATGGGGATTGGCAACAGCTGGGGGTTAACATGCAGATTTATGTAATGTTGATAATTTATTATTTTCAGGGTCCTGACCTGAAACACATGGTCAAGACTGGAAACATACAGTCTAGACTAGAAGCACAGTCCTGAGCAGGAACATACAACCTCAACTAGAAACACATAGTCCAGACTAGAAACATATAGCCTTGACCAGAAACACATGGTTTTGACCAGAAACATATAGCCTAGATCAGAAACACAGTTCTACAAACGCATATATTGTAGACAAGAAACATACAGCTCTGACCAGAAACATAGTCTAGACAAGAAACACACAGCTCAGACCAGAAACATAGTCTAGACAAGAAACACACAGTTCTGACCAGAAACATAGTCTAGACAATAAACACACAGTTCTGACCATTAACACAGTCTAGACAAGAAACACACAGTTCTGATCATTAACATAGTCTAGACAAGAAACACACAGCTCTGACCAGAAACATAGTCTAGACAAGACACATATAGTTCCCACCAGAAAAATATAACCACCACCAGAAACACAGTCTTGGACAGAAACATATAGTCTCGACTACAAACACATATTCTTGAAAAGAAACATATCCCCCCCCCCCCCCCCCCCGCACGGGCTAGAAACACATAGTCCTGACTATAAACATACGACCTCGACTAAGAAATCATGGCCCTGACTAGATACACAGGGTCTACTAGAAATACACAATCTAAACTAGAAACACACAGTCTAAACCAGAAACACAGTCTAAACCAGAAACACAGTCTAAACTAGACACACAGTCTAAACTAGAAACACACATCCTAAACTACAAACACGCATCCTCAACTAGACGCACGAGTGCCCTCCTCCGTTTCAAATAATAATAAGAAAACCAGTAGAATACATTTTCTCTGCACCCACCTTCTCTTAAATTAAAATCATGGATGTAAGAGATGAACAAAGTAGCGCAGAACTATCTGAACGACAAGATTTGCAAGTGCCCTCTTTGACTGGCTCTGTAACGCAGTGCAGTGGTCAGTGTATTCAGCAATTACCGGTTCATTACCAACTACAACCAAAACTTGAAAGTCGTCAGTTACTGTAACCGGTTTATGTTAAAAAAAAACCTTTGTCTTGCCTTGTATCTCCCAGTAACTGCGAGATGTTGTTCTTTGCAGCTGATGCTGCGAAGGTGTTGAGAGAGACCGCATCACGTCGGCTTGAGAGCGGGTTATAGCAGCTACTTTTTTTTCAGTCCCGGTGTGGTGCTAGAAACAAGGGGGTGTGTAATACTTCTTTAGCAGACTCCACCACCACGGGGACTATGTCGATCCCTGCCCCGTTAGCCAGACTAGGCCTCTTAATGGGGTAAAGGTAAAGGTAATCCTGTCATGCCTTAGAGGCACATAGGGGGGTACCCAACGGTAAAGTGGTCAGTTATGGGTTGCTGATTGCCAAAACGGGCGTCTTCGCCCCTTCCCTCCCCCTCCCCCCCCCTTTTACACACACACAAAATTATAATAAAAAAAAACAAAAAGCAACCAGCGATACTGGCTGGAGGATAACTGGGCCAGTAGGACAATGGTGTAAAACTTGTATGGAGTATTATCAGGCAGCGCTAGTTTTGTTTCAGCAGACCAGCATTCTGTCAAGATTAAATCTCGCTCCCCCCCCCCCCCCCCAAATAAGGCAAGAAACAAAAAACTCACACAAACATTTAATTCCCATTGATGTTTAGTAGGGTAGATGGAGAAAGATTTAAACAGTAAATGGTACGGAATGTTACACTGATACAACCGGTACTTCATACAAGTCAAAGGCGGGGAAAACCCTAGCGTGATGGCTGGGTGTTAGCATCTCATGGCAATAGGACCAGACTTCAGAAAATCTCTCTCTCTCTCTCTCTCCTGTGGGGCATACCAAAATCTAAGTCTTACTTCTGTTCCTGCCTCTCTCTCTCTCTCTCTCTCTCTCTCGGCAGAATGTCAGACGGGCCTGCGTGCCCAATTCTTAACCCTTTTGAAATAAAGATCAATCAATCAATCTCTCTCTAGGTCATTCCAAACCCTAAGTCTTACTTTTGTTCCTGGCTTTCTCTCTCTCTCTCTCTTTCTGGGACGTTCCAAACCCTAAGTCTTACTTTTGTATATCCCCGTCGTGTGAGAGGTGGGTGCCCATCCAGCCTAGAGTTGGACTTCCTCACCGGAAAACCTCAACGTGATTTGGATATATCCCCGTCGTGTGAGAGGTGGGTGCCCATCCAGCCTAGAGTTGGACTTCCTCACCGGAAAACCTCAACGTGACTTGGATATATCCCCGTCGGGTGAGAGGTGGTTACCTATCTAGACTGCACTGGTCCAGTGTCTCCGACTTCAGCATTAAACAGGACAGAAAACACTTCACATAAAAACAACACACAGAAAATACTTCGTGTATAAACAGACAACAAACTGGACAGAAAACACTTCCAGCAAAAACAGACAACTAACAGAACAGAAAGCACTCAAACATTTCATCATTAAACGGAAGTTAAGCTGAACGAACAGCTCGCCCTAAGCAAACAATCAGCCTGTGGTGCGAGTGACAGATGTAGAGGTGACCATATCGATTCCTGTCCAACTCAAATAATACAAGTCGATTTCTGTATGATTCCTGATAGCAAAACTCGTTCGATATTTACGCTACGAATAGAATCAATAATATCAAACGGAGTGAGACAAGGATGAGAACATCTTCAAACACTCAGATGAACTACCAAGGGGGGAGGAGAATTATCAACGATATATGATACAGTCCCTCTAGCAGAGAATCCACAGAACCTACAAAACTGAACAGACATGATACACTAATACAAGTCACCAATGGGAAGACCAAAGTAACGGTGTTCAGCAGGAAAGACCAGAAGCCACAGACGGATATAACCATAAACAAAGGGAGACTAGAACAAGTGACAAAGTACTGCTATCTAGGACATGCACTAACTGAAGATGTGGGATGGAGATAAAGAAAAGAATACGAATGGCAAAACATATATTCAACACCGTGGAGACAGTCCTGTCATCCAGGAATCTCCCCATAAAAACAAAACTAAGATTTGTAACATGCCATATCTATAACATGTTATAATCTGAGAAATTATGACAGCGCTCAGAGACAAGGGATACACATGGAAGAAAGCAGAGAATAATTCCAAGAACGAGGATGACTGGATAGCCTATATCAGTGGCCTATGCTCTCAAGGGAGATGATGATGATGATGATGATGATATACTCTGTTTCACTGTATGAAGCAGAAACCTAGACTCTTAAGTAAAAAGATGGAGAGAAAGATTAATACAGCAGAAACGTGGTTCTATCGAAAACTAGGCCATATAACGTGGAGAACGAAAAGAACAAATGAACAAATTTCAGAACAGCCCCAAGTGCAACGTGAACTTCTCGAAGAATTAAAGATGAAGAAAACAAAATACTTTGGCCACATCAAAAGACATAACAATACACTGAAGACCACACCAGAAGGAAAAGTGGACGGGAAAAAGAGCACGAGGAAGACAAGAGATGTAGATGGGAGGATAACACATCAGAACGGACAGGACGCAGCCTGGCTGAGTGGCACCATCAAAGGCGAAGGAAATGGAGATTCATTACCGCCAAGCTTAGGTCTGGAGAAGGCACATGATGGTGATGAATATCACCCACAGACAGCAAAGACGGCCGTGTTATAAGCATGTAGCAACTGTAAGAGCCAGCAGAAAATAACTGACCAAGGCAGCAGCTCAGTTCTTGTTGCCTTTAACAAGAAGACTCTTTGCTTCTTTCAGCCTTACTAACCTTTTTTTCTCATATTCAGCGATAAAGAAGTACCACAAGGTGTTATGTTCCTAAGTTTCAAAAGTGCTTTGACTTGCCATGTTTTACTGTTGATTCCAGGGGCGCATCTACACCGTACATCTCTCATTACTTGCACAGCTTATTCAAAATTCCAACTACTTTGAAACAATAACAGCAGGGGATGGGAAGCCAGTCAGTCATTTGCATGTCCCTTGTGGAACTTTGCCTCCCTAACAGCTCTCCTGTAGGGCTCTCGGTTGTAAGCAAGATGGCCTGCTGCTGATGCGCCCATTCGCAGATCATCAACGATGTTTTGCAGCCATCTTCGCCTTGGTCTTCCTTCGTTTTTTCCCATTATGTACCCTTCCAAGACGGTCTTCTCTGGATTATCAAGACGTTTAATATGCCCAAAATAATTTCTCTGGTGTAATCTTCTTTACTAGCCAGACTTCTTCAATATTAAGTTCTTGTAGTATGGATATATTTGTTCCTTTTTTTGTGTCCATTATATTTGAAGGACTCTTCTGTAGAATTTACATTCAAAGGCATTTATGTGTTTCTCAGATGTTTTGTTAAGTGTCCAGGTCCCATAGGCATATGTTGCGATGGGGAAAGATGCATACCCTTAAAAATCTTTTCTTTTTGTTTTTGTACTTCTATCTGCTCCTCTCTTGTTATACAAGGCTTCTTTAGTTGTTTTACTTTTTGAAGAGCGATAGATGTCCTTCTTTTAATTTCCCTCATTGTATCTCCATTATTAATTAGTGATGATTCAAGATAATCAAAACTCTCCACCTCTTCCAATTTTTCCTCATTGATATATATTTCAGCTGCCTTTGATGGGAAGTGTACAAATGAAACAGAATCATAAAAATGCAAAGCAAACACCGCGTTTTAATAACATGAAGAAAATATCTAACAAATGGCGAATGGAAGTGGCAGCTATGGCGTCGGGTGGTACATCATACCAGAATCCACCATCTTCAATTCAAGAAGCCGTGTAGATTTCAGTTCGGTCTTACCTCCTCGCATTAAGACACGCCTGACCTGAAGGTCATCACAGCATCGACTAAAGACATCAGAACTTTCATGGCTGTCATATAATCACAGGACAATACGATCCTATCTGCAGATCTCTGAAAAGCGACTGTCCCCTTTATCGTCGAATTTATGACGTTTTCTCCCGGGACAACAACGCCAGAATAAAATTTCCGCCTACCAGAGGGTCTTGTTACGTTCCCGCCCTTATATCATCACAGCTCTATTAGCGGCAACAGTTAACACAACACTTCCCCCAGACAATCATCACATGGACAAAGGTAATGAGATCGGTGGCTCTGGGCCGGTCAAGAACCAGTAAAGCAAGCCACACAACGGCGTCATGTAATGGAAACCTGTGTGATCCAAGCCACTACGCCGGCATATTACATTCTGGGTTCATCGCAATCTTAGACTTTCTCAGCCCCTCCCTAAAGCGTCAGTTACAGTTAATTCTCTCCAGGTGTAGCATATCTTGGCGGGGATTCTACCACTTCTAGAGTACATCTTTTCTGTTTCTCTTCTTATGTCAATGAATTTATTTTCTATACTACGCTTTCTTTTTTTTTTTCTTTCTTCTTGCTTACAAAGACAGTCATCAACGTGAATACCTGACTGGGAAAGAGCAGAACAGCAGCACGACTCCTCAGACCATCAGAGAAGTGCCCTCCCCCCCCCCTCCCTTTTTTCAGGCACGCGTTTCGGTTCTTGAAAGTTCTGACGCCCTAAGGGAAGACAGGCCCCTCTAGGGTCATGACTCCCAAAGGTTTACGAGCTGTTGGTTCATTACCATTACCATGTGGGGGGTGAAGACGCTGTTCAACGAGGCAATCAGCAGCCTATAGCTGATACGCTAGCGTTAAGGTTAGCGAACAACAGCCGACCAAGACCCTGTCCCACCTCTCCGTTGGTACCCTCAGTAATAGGCCTAGCCTAGCTAACGGGGCAGGGATCGCCACAGTCTTCATGGTGGTGGAGTGTGCTAAAGAAGCACTGCACACCCCCCTGCTTTTTAGCTGTAATCCGGGACTGAAAAAAGTAGCTGTCATAACCCGCTCCCACGCCGATACGATGATGTATCTCAACATCTCTACGGCAACGGCTACAAAGAACAACAGCTCCCAGTTACAGGGAGATAACACAAGACAGGACAAGACAACCGCTTCCTGGGCCTGAAGACACAACTCGGATTGTAGCATGGTACCTTGTAAGTTATGAGTATTATTATTATTACTATGATTATTATTATTATTACTATTATTATGATTGGTGGTACTATTAGCATCGTGATGGAAAATGTGGGAGATAAAAAGCTCCCACGGTATCAGAAAAACCGATTCCCAGATCCTTAGTGACAGACCACCATACTGGACACTGACAAGTGGGTGGACATGCTAGACAATTCATTCAACTAGAAATGTATGACTCGGGAAGCGATTAAAGCGCATAGCAAAAATGACAGCGCAGGATGACCAAGGGCCAGTAAAATGAAGAAAACGGGACGCGAAGAGACAGATGGACACAGACAGACTAGTAAGAAGAGGTTAGGAAGACGGAGCTTGAAGAACGAGAAGTAGTTTTAGAGCAGACGGAGAAAATACTACGAGTTAGAAGGTGACTTGAGTACTACAGCGTGTAACATGCAAGTCTGACATTCTGGAAAGCTATGAAAAATCCTTTTGGTTACTTTAATCCGAAATCTGTGACCTTTGGTTGATGAGTATTAAAGTAAGCTAAATAAATTTGACACACGAACGAACCACATAGAGTTCTGTTATGCTAATGTGTGTATTTAGAGTTTAGTCTTGTGATGAACCGTGTAGTACGCTGTGTAGTGACATCCTGAGCTGCTGAAGTAAACAAAAGGAATATCAAACGTTGTGGCGGCCACAGCCTAAAATAGCAGAGAGAGAGAAAGCACAATTAACCATCGTATAAAAGAACAGTCAAGACTACAGAGAAGATAAACAACAACTTCTTCCTCGGCAAAAGTAATCAATAACAATCGGACATTGGTACAGGATGTACACGTCTGTACCTTACCAAAGTTCCTTGTTGTCTGTTCGGTGATGGATTCCGTTCAGTCATTTGCCTGTCCCTTGTCGAACTTTGCCTCCCTGTCAGCTCTCCTGTAGGCCTCTCGGATGTAAGAAAGATGTCCTGCTGCTGATGCCTCCATTTGCAGATTATCAACGATGTCTTGCAGCCATCTTCGCCTTGGTCTTCTTCTCTTTTTTTTTCCTATTATGTACCCTTCCAAGACTGTCTTCTCTAAATTATCATGACGTTTAATATATCCAAACTATTTAAGTTTTCTCTGTTTAATCTCCCTTACTAGCCAACCTTCTTCAATATTAAGTTCTTGTAGAATGGATTCTGTATTCTTTGTTTATTCTAATGTGACCAAGCCCTGTCTTGTCCTTGACCTCGCTTCTTGTTTTGTTGTCCTTGCTTGCCCAGTCACGCTTGACGATTTTGTATAACACGCCTTGACGGAAGCGGAAACATGACCCAACCCTTGTCGTCCATTGAGACGGTACAAGAAGACATCTTCAGCTGTGTCACCTTGACCACTGTCACTGTGCTGTACACTTGGCTAGGCCATCGCGAATGTTAACGGTGCTCACGAATCAGTGTTTCTATTGTTCTCTATGTTTGTGCCAGATCCAAACGCGAGGTCTTCTCTGCTGGTTCTGCGAGACTTTTCAGTGCGCGTGTTCTTGTTTATCCAGTTGTCGTACGTTGATGTCACCACTGGTCCTCTTAACCCTAGCTCTACAGCATTCACTCTAAATTCTGACACATTTCTCTCTCCCTCTCTCTCTCTCTCTCTCTCTCGGTCTCTGCCGACAGGTGTAGGATATCATGTCCTTTCAAAACCTTCGATCCCTTGTGCATCCCAATAGATCTGTCACTGATCATTTCCCATGCCAAACCACCAAACATCTTTTCTCTCTGTCTACCTCTATCTCTTCTACCTTCCATCTTCCCTGTTGCCATGAGGTGCTATAACCCGCCCGCCTCTCCTCCAAAAATATTCCACAAATTTTTGACACACACTTTACTTGTTTGACTAGTTCACTGTATTTCGCACTCCTGAACAGGCGCACCGAAATCGTCACCTCATTTCTCAGTCACTCACCTGCTTCCACTTTGTGTTTACCTACATCTAACCGGGCGCATTTTGTGCATGTCTTTCTTACAAGGGAGATACAAAATAAAAAAAAGTGTTTAATTTTTCATCTTTTTTTTCCTCGTGTTTTTATCAGTTGTGCTGTTTTTGTATGCGATCACTGCTTTTGCCGAAATATTGGATTGTTGTATGTTCTTTATTTTTATATACTCATCTTACTTTCTGCCACTCTCATTCTAGCCCACTTTTCTCATTCTTTCTAACTTTTTTTGTAAAGCTGAACCAGTTTTACCGCAGTGGTCATTTCTTTTATATCTTATTTTTTTCAGCACGGTTTGCTTTTCTATTCTGAACCTGGCTCTAGTCATAAGTCCCACCAAAATTATGTCTCGTTTCTCAAGCCAGTACACTACAATGGTCTGCTCGCATTCCTGAATCCTTTATGAGGTTAATGGTGCTCTCCTCTACCTATAGGTCAAGCTGCGACCTACCAAATCATTCGCTCCGCCTAGAAATGAGGGCAGGGGAATGTCCATAGCTCTGATGCTGGATAGTTTCTCAGCACCACTGGAATACTCGGGAAGTGATGTTAGATGCTTTCTTGGTGTCTGCCGGCATCTTTTCGCTGTATCCACACTGCCGATACCAATATCATGAAAAGTATATCCATTACACTGAACAAAGATACACAAAAAAAGCATATATGTAAGACACCTGTAAATAACAGACTGATAAAAATAAGACCGAGAGGAAGAATCACTAACTGCAGACAGATATAAACACGCTACAGGTAGACTCGATAAGGAATCGGACCTAAGACCATCTAGTTGGCTGGTGCGTCAACTATCACTACAACACCGCAGTCCCGTGGCCGCCTACTTACCCCTCAAAAAAAGTCATCCGTATAAGTTACATTTATGCAATCCTTACAAAGAAACTCCATCAATCAACCACAGTCATGACAGACCGACACAAAACCGTGTTACTTAGATCCATACCTGGTACATCCAACCGTAAAACGGTAAGTCTTCGTGGGTTAAGGGGTAAACAAATTAACCGGTTTCCCGCATTCCAATCATTTTACACTTTAAAACCCGGAGCAGGGGATTTTCGTGGTAAGCAAACCACGTGCCCTGTCAATCCCATGGCCATTCAGGTATACATCTATTCTGGGAGACGTTCAGTACGACACGTAAGCTATAGCACTGCCCTACAGCACTGGTTTCTAACCTCAGGATCAGGTCGCGACCTAACGTAGGGTCGCTAGGTGTCTGATGTAGGGTCGCTGGTTTAGGGTCGCAAATCATGTTTATGGTCTCGTTTGGGGAGTGAAGACGCTATCCCATTGGACAATCAGCGAACCATAGCCAACCAAGACCCTGTCTCACCTCTCCCTTGGTATCCCCAGCAATAGGCCTAGCCTGGCTAACGGGGCAGGGATCGCCATTATCCCCGTGCTGGTGGAGTTTGCTAAAGAAGCACTGCACACCTGCTTTGTACTTGTACTCCGGGACTGAAAAAGTAGCTGCCATAACCCGCTCCCTCACGCCGATACGATGCTGTACCTCAACACCTCCACAGCATCGGCTGCAAAGAACACCAGCTCGCAGTTACAGGGAGATCAGACAAGACAAGACAAGATGGTCTCGTTTAAAAAAAAAAAGTTGGAAACCACTGCCTACAGTTTCTGACACGTGACATCACGTTCACGTGACACACAGGTTTCCAAGGAAACTTTGGAAGGAAAAACGAGTTGTGAGAGACAAATACAACACAGAAAGTGCAGGGCCTCTCTGCTGGCTGTATCCTTGTTTACATATTTTTTTTTTAATGGCAGATGAACATCTTTGATATTCGTTAACAAAACTAGTTTATATGAGTGGGTGGCCTGTACCTCTGTGTGTGCGTCTGTATAAGAGGGTGAGTGCGTGTGTGAGAGAGAGAGAGAGGGGGGGGTTACAGTACAATATTGTACGAACTTTTGGGGACTATCCATACACTACTTTACTCTATAACTTACAGACTACCCATACACTACTTTATCACTTCCAGGCTAACTATACACTTCCTTACTCTATCACTTCCAGGCTAACTATACACTGCTTTACTCTATAACTTACAGACTACCCGTACACTACTTTACTCTATCACTTCCAGGCTAACCATACACTGTTTTATTCTCTCACTTCCAGGCTAACCATACACTACTTTATCACTTCCAGATTAACCATACACTACTTTACTTTATCCTTTGCGCGCAAGCCTCGTTTATTTGCTACATCTGTACCATTATAAAAAAAACTAAGTGATAAACAACTGCACACAAAGAACCGATGTCTCCCAACGATCTACTTTCCTCATCTGTGCTCCCAGTTGTCCCTTGTACCTTCTGTTTACCCGCTGTTTACCCAGATTTCAAACACAAGTAAACAGAACAGGACCTGTTTGCGGGAATGTAACGAAATGAACCTGTGGAACAAGGCCATCATGTACTTTCAGATTTCACACAATGAAATGTTATCAGTGTGACATAAGAGTTCAAGAAGTCAGGTGTCAGCAATGATATCAGTGTTTTCAGCGGGATGATGAAATCACTGTTTTCAAAGGGATGATGAAATCGCTGTTTTCAGCGGGATGATGAAATCACTGTTTTCATCGCGATGATGAAATCACTGTTTTCAGCGGGATGATGAAATCACTGTTTTCATCGCGATGATGAAATCACTGTTTTCAGCGGGATGATGAAATCACTGTTTTCAAAGGGATTATGAAATCACTGTTTTCAGCGTTATGATGAAATCACTGTTTTCAAAGGGATGATGAAATCGCTGTTTTCAGCCGGATGATGAAATCACTGTTTTCAACGGGATTATGAAATCACTGTTTTCAGCGGGATGATGAAATCACTTTTCAGCGGGATGGAGAACTCACTGTTTTCACCGCGATGATGAAATCACTGTTTTCAGCGGGATGGTGAAATCAATTTTCAGCGCGATGATAAAATCACTGTTTTCAGCGGGATGATGAAATCACTATTTTCAGCGGGATGATGAAATCACTGTTTTTAGCAGGATGAGAGTGGGGGTGGGGGTTGGGGTTCACTGTTTCAGTTAAATTCACGCAAGTTTTCACTATTCTAGCTAGGCCCTGCTATTCTAGTTAAGCCCCCACTATTCCAGTTAAGCCCACTATTTCAATGAAGCCCACCAGAGTTTTCCATATTTTCTAGTTAACATTCTCTCGCCTTCCCACCTATACACTCGACAAAAAACGCTTTCACAAGCCACCAGTGGGCCAAACTTTGAAAAACCCCAATATATATATATATATATATATATATATATATATATATATATATATATATATATATATATAAACGTATAAATTCTGTTACTGTACTTTTCAATGAAACAACACGTCCAGAAGCTGGATCATTAAGGAAAGAGTACGTACTATACGAAACTGGCGCTGATAGTCCACCCCCCCCCCCCCCACACACACACACAAAATAGTGTAAATGTTAGCTTTCACTGCAAGCAGAAGATCTAAAACACAATAACAGACTTCAAGAATGTGGGTCAGCCTGGACGGTAGGGAAACTAACTAACCGAGGCATCAACGAGCGCCCCTGGGAACTTTTAAGTCTTTGTGAAACCAAGCGTGACGGAAAAAGTTCTTACCCGGATACGCTAAATTCTTTTCTTTCCTTGTGCTTGAACTAACACAGGAGCGTGCTCGGGCGAGATCTGGGGTTACAATAACAGGCAAGAAGCTTGTCATGAAAAGTTATGGCTGGTGATAAATTCCAGTCAGAAGGTAACGATACATTCCTGGGGAAATCTAGCGATAAATTCCATGTTAAGAGTAGTGATAAACTTCAGGGCGAAATTACAGATAAATTCCACGGAAAGGTTGAAGATACATTCCCCCCCGGGGAAAGAGAGATCTTGTATCTTACATCCTTCCCGTGCCGTTAAACGTCACATAGGGCTCGCATGGTAGTTCGCCAAGTTTTCCTGTCTTCGGCAAGCTTTTCAACCTCATCAAGGGATGTTATGCCCACTAAACTGGGCTCTCTTAACAATGTCCTCTTTAGAGTTTCACGTGGTCGACCTCTTTTTCTTCAGCCTGTTGCTTTTCAAAATAGTCTAATTTCTTGTCTATTTCTTTAGTTGTTTTCCAGCTAGCGATAAATTCCATGGAGACTCTAATGACAAATTCCAGTGAGGGACTAGCTATAAACTCCAGCGGAAAGGCTAAAGTAAATTCCAGGTGAAAGTTTGTGATACATTCCATGGAGAGACTAGTGACACACTCCAGGGGGTGAAGACGCTGTCCGAGTAGGGAAACAGCATCCCGTAGCTGATATGCTAGCGTCAGGGTTAGTGAACTATAGATGACCAAGACCCTGTCCCATCTTTTCCCTGGTACCCC
Organism: Achatina immaculata; assembly: GCA_009760885.1. Classification (NCBI taxonomy): domain Eukaryota; kingdom Metazoa; phylum Mollusca; class Gastropoda; order Stylommatophora; family Achatinidae; genus Lissachatina; species Lissachatina immaculata. Next base: position 10,404,698 of record CM019711.1, read on the forward strand.
CAGTAACAGGCCTAGCCTGGCTAACGGGGCAGGGATCGCCATTATCCCCATGGTGGTGGAGTCTGTTAAAGAAGCACTGCACACCCTCCTGCTTTTTAGCTGTACTCCGGGACTGAAAAAGTAGCTGCCATAACCCGCTCCCACGCCGATACGATGATGTACCTCAACACCTCCACAGCATCGGCTGCAGAGAATACCAGCTCGCAGTTACAGGGAGATAGCACAAGGCAAGTGGCAGATTCCAGGCAGGAAATGATGTTAATTCCAGACAGAAGCTAGTGATAAATATGCCGGAAAGTGCTAGCGATAAATTTTTAAAAAAGAAGCTAGTTATAAATTGCAGAGAGAAGCTCACGATATAAATAACAGACATGTGATAAATAATGAGGAGAAGCGTATTAGAAATAACGGTGACTGACATAATAAATAACGGAAATAAATGAGTAGCATCTATCAAGAAGACACTACAAGTATATACGAGGGAAAAATAAACTGTGGGACACCAGTCGTTAACAACAGGAAAAACATACTGATAAATAAAAGAAGTTAAACAGTGATAAATATCACACAGTAACATAAACAATCATAAATATCACAGACTAGCATGAACAGTGATAAATATCTCACTGAGCAATATATCTCTCTCTGAACCTTAAGTGCCCAGGGCACATGGGGCTTCCGCAAGGGTTTTCCACAAATGCCTGTCCTTTGTCTTTTTTTTCTGCTCTTGCCCTGGTGAGCCCTCTATTGCTCAACATCCTCTCTGTTGTTCTTCTCCATGTCTCTTTTGGTCTACCCTTACTTCTGTTCCCCTGTGGTGTCCATCTTAGTGCTATTTTTGGTAGTGAGTTGTCAGTCATTCGGAGCACATGTCCTGCGTCTGTCCTCAATAACTGCTGTCAGTGGCTTATCTGCATTTCTGCCAACAAGCTGTTCTCTCTTATGGTGTTTGGCCAAAATATTTTTTCTAATTATTCGTAAATATTTAGTCTGGTAAGAATTCAACTTGTTTTCTATGGTTTTGGTGATTTTCCAGCATTCACTTCCATAGAGTAGTACACTTAGAACATTACTCTTAAATATCCTGATTTTCGTACTCATACTTAGTTTTTTAGACTTCCATATAGTCTGCAGGACTGCAAAAGCCTGGTTTGCTCTGGTAAGTTTGCTGTTGATGTCCTCTGTGCTGTCTCCATTTTCTACTACTCTACTGCCAAGGTATACAAATTCGTTGACCTCCTCCACTAACTTGCTATCTACTATGAGTACATTTCTGTTGTTCACATTTTGCTTCATTAACTTTGTCTTTCCTACGTTGATCTTTAGTCCTATGTTGTTTGCATTCTGAGTTAGCTTGTTTACTTTATCTTGCATTTCTTTGCGGCTGTTTGATAGTAGACAAATGTCATCCGCAAAGTCAAGGTCCTCCAGAAATGTGTCAAGGGTCCACTGTAATCCTCTACGTTTGTCTTCATTAACCAGTGTACTGCCAAGATAAATAATGTTGGTTATAGCACACATCCCTGCTTCACTCCTGTTTGTACCCTAAAGCTGCTGGAGGTACTGAGCAGCATGAAAAGTGATAAATATCACAGAGTAACATAAACAGTCATAAATATCACATAGCAACATAAACAGCCATAAATATCACAGAGTAACATAAAAAGTAATAAATATCACATAGTAACATAAACAGTGATAAATATCACATAGTAACATCTTATCTTATATCTTATATTCTTCCCGTGCCGTTAAACGTCACATAGGGCTCGCAAGGTAGTTCGTCAATTTTTCCTGTCTTCGGCGAGTCTTTCAACCTCGTCAAGGGATTTTATGCCTATTAATTTGGCCTCTCTTAACAATGTCCTCTTCAGAGTTTCACGCGGTCTGCCTCTTTTTTCTTTGGCCTGTTTTGTTCCACTTTACAGCTTATTTTGGGACTCTCTGGCTGTTTCTTCTCATCACGTGACCAACATATGTCCATCTCCTTTTTCCGATCACCCATGAGACTGGTTGTTGTTCAGTCATCTGTCTTATCTCTGCGTTGTTCTTGAATTCGTCCCACTTTATACCGAGTATTTTCCTTAGGCATTTGTTTTAAAGAGTCTAATTTCTTGTCTGTTTCTTCAGTTGTTTTCCAGCTTTCGCATGCACAAATGAGGGCGGATATTACATTTGAATTGATTAATCTTAACTTGGTTTTTGTACTTAATAACTTTTGAATGCCATACGTTCTCAATATACTTGAAGGACAATGCTGCTTTTGCAATTCTAACTTCCTTTCTGGTGTCACCATCCTGGTCTATGTAGCTGCCAAGGTATGCAAATTGACTGACTTATTCAATATCTGTCCCTTCTACGTGTATTTTTCCATTTTGATTAATGGGAAGTTTCATTACTCTCAGAGTAACATAAACAGTGATAAATATCACAGCGTAACACACTATAAATACCACGATGAAAAGAGTAGGAAAAAAAAATTAGGGTTACTTACTATAACCAGCGTGGAACCAAATGATAAATGTTATGGATTAACTTTTATATATATGAAGAAAAAAACCCCATTAATAAACAACTCTTAACTGTAACTTAAGTTAAATAGCTTATAACTGTCTTCTTATCCGAAACAAAAAATATTAACAGCAAGTGTCACCAAAAAATTGCTTGGAAACAAATCACTGCTGAAGGAATAACCAATGATAGCGCTAGGATCTCTTGAAACCGGTAAAAAAATCTGTCCGCGTCCTTCACCTTGCACGGAGTACTTTCCGAAATACCGGTTGGTTTCCTCAAAACAACATTCGGTACCTTATACTATTTATATGTAAAATTAAACACACTTTACAAACATCAACGGGAATGAAATGTTCGTGAGAATTTCCTTACCTTATCTGCGGCGAGACTTGAATCTTCACAAAATGCTCACAAGCTGAACCGAAGTCAAAACCGACTGATTCTCCTCCATGCCCATCATCAGTCTACTGGGCCCGATTATCCTCCGAACAAACTTCCGCCGGTTGCTTTTTTAATCAGGCTTTTTTTAATATAAACCAGTTACGGTAACCGATGACCTACAAAAGTTTCCGGTCTTTTTCTTCTTCCTTTTTTCTTTATATCGGTAATTGTCGGCTAACGGGATGGCTAAATTAATTCACATTTGTTTATTATCACTTGATCTACAACGCACAGGCCCAAAGCTGACATTACACAAAACACTTTGCTATCTGAAACAACTCTCTCTCTCCCCCTTTCATCTCTCTCCATCTCTCCCTCTCTATTTATATCTCTCTATCTCTAATTCTCTATCTTCCCCTCTCTATCTCTATATCCCTCTCTCTAACCCCCTCTCTATCTCTCTCTATCCCCCTCTCCCTATCTCTCCATCCCCCATCTCTCTCCCCCCCCCTTTCTTTCTCTCTCTCCCCTCTATCTCTCTATATCCCCCTCTCTAACTCTCTATTCCCTCTCTATCCCCCTTTTTATCTCTATCTATCCCCCTCTCTACCCTCTCTCTATATCCCTATCTAACTCTCTCTCTCTCACTCATGTTAACTACTTAACTCTTCAACATGTAATCCTCGAGTGTCTGTTCGAGAGAGGGACCTAATGGTGGATCGAACTAAGGCTAAGAGCCTCTTAAATGACGCAAAATTACAAAGCTGGCTGGGCGACCTGCACGACTGGACCAGCAGTTAAAAGTCCTTTGTCCCTGTTCAAGCCACCTTCATTCAAGAAAACATTCACTGTTCTCGTACTCGCCAAACTTAAATGGGTAGTTATGCCACAAATACATCATCATCATCATGGGAGTGAGGAAAGACGGATGACGAGTAATGAATGCATAAAGCGAAGAACACTTCTTCTATCTCCTTGAAACTGCGAGCCGACGCTGTGAAGACGATGAGGACCACTATCTATCCTCCCTCCTCCATCCTGTCGGCTTGGGACCAGCTTCCAGCGGCTAATTTTTGTTTCAGTCCCTGAATGAAGCCACAAAGCAGGGAGTGCAATACTTCTTTAGAGACTCCACGACCATGGGGATTTTGCAACTCCTGCCCCGTTGGGCAAGCTAGGCCTGTTACTGGAAGGCTCAAACGGAGAGGTGGGGCAGGGTCTTGTCCAACTAGGATTCACCAACCCTGAACCCTGACTCTAGCATATCAGGAGACTGCTCCCTCCGCTTCTCCCCCCCCCCCCCCCCAGCCCTCAATAAACGAATAGTTTAAGCTTAAAGAACAGAATGACTGGCAGGCCATAACGGGAAAGACGTATATAAACAACGCCTACTCAATAAGCTAAGACAATGATTGAGACAGCTAAGACAGAAACAGAGACACATCTAAAACGGTCAGAGACACATATACGATACGGACTGAGGCATCTAACAAGATTTGAGACACAAGTAAGACATCATCTGTGACACAACTATAACATGATCTGTGACACAAGTAAGACAGAAACTGAGACGCATTTAAGATCATAAAATGTGACACACCTAAGACAGGATCTGAGACACATCTAAGACATGAAATGTAATACATCTAAGACAGGATCTGGGACACATCTAAGACATGAAATGTGACACATCTAAGACGGGTTCTGAGACATCGATCACAGGGACCAAGAAACATTTGAAGCTGAGTCACATCTAAGACTGGGTCTGAGACACATCTAAGACCGGGTTTGAGACGCATACACTACGACCAGTGCCCTAAAGTGGCCAACACCACAAACTACTTCCCCGCAGCAATGTCTGAAATTTAAATACAACAGCCAGGGGGTCGATGTGTACTCTGTGGTTTATTCTTCTGTCCGCTCTGAGATTTCAAGAAAGTCAATCTACCCACAACACTAGGACCTAGGTTTCAGGAAAGTCAATCTACCCACAACACTCGGACCTAGGTTTCAAGAAAGTCAATCTACCCACAACACTCGGACCTAGGTTTCAAGAAAGTCAATCTACCCACAACACTCGGACCTAGATTTCAAGAAAGTCAATCTACCCACAACACTCGGACCTAGGTTTCAAGAAAGTCAATCTATCCTCAACACTCGGAGCTAGGTTTCAGGAAAGTCAATCTACCCACACCACTCGGACCTAGATTTCAGGAAAGTCAATCTACCCCCAACAATCGGACCTAAGTTTCAAGAAAGTCAATCTACCCCCAACAATCGGACCTAGGTTTCAAGAAAGTCAATCTGCCCACAACAATCGAACCTAGATTTTTTTAAAAGTCAATCTACCCACAACAATCGAACCTAGATTTCAAGAAAGTCAATCTACCCCCAACACTCGGACCTAGAAAGTCAATCTACCCCCAACACTCGGACCTAGATTTTAAGAAAGTCAATCTACCCTCAACACTCGGACCTAGATTTCAAGAAAGTCAATCTACCCCCAACATTCGGACCTAGATTTTTTTAAAAAGTCAATCTACCCACAACAATCGGACCTAGATTTCAAGAAAGTCAATCTACCCCCAACATTCGGACCTAGATTTCTAGATTTTCACACAGCCCTCGGCTGAAAAGAGCTCATCTTTGCATTTACGGATAGATGTAGTTGACTGCTGCTGCTACTACTACTACTGTTGCTGCTATACTCTACTACTACTACTACTACTACTACTACTACTATCAACTACTGCAGATGTTGCTACGACCGTCAACTACTATTATTACTGGTGTTACTTTTACAATTACTATTGACTCTGCTGCCATTACTAGTAGTAGTAGTAGCAGCAGTAGCAACAGCTGAGGGTGACAGCCGTCACTCCACATCTTCCACGCCACCAGAAACTTAACAAAGCTGGGCCACAGAAACAGGCCAGAACTACAGTAGCCCTCAACTACAGTACGCCCGTACTCCGTCCCGGGTTAGCACGGGTTATCTGCGTAACCCAAACACACTCGACTAACCCTAGAATCCATTCTTCCCCGATCGTACGATGAAGTCACCGCGAACCCAGCCTGACCCCTACCACGGGCACGTCATAATCGCCCCGTCACGTCCAATAAGCACAAGATTTGTTCCACATTAAACTACGGGCAACATTTGTACGGTGTTCGAATGTGGCCATTGAAAAAAAAAACCCCATCGACTACAAAGTGAATGGCAAAGTTTACGGTGCACCGTTTTCCCCAGGTAATATCAAACTGCGTAGGAACTGCTCTCAAAACTGGATAAGTTTTGTCGTTTTTTTTTCTTTTTTTTAAAATTACAAATTACTCACATCCTGGCGACTGTATAGCTTTCTACCTGTACGCACTGAGTCATTCGCAAGTGTTTATGGTATTTCCAAGCGCTTTGTGTGCATAAGTGCTCGTTAATTAATAAAGCTGTTCCCACATTCCCCCCTCCCCCCAGTTTCTACATTTTGTTGTCGCTTTACTGCAGTGGCTTCGTGTGTAGTTTATACACTTAGTTGTGTATACATATACACTAATTATTCGAGTGTTTCCAAGAGCTTTGCTGTTGCAGTTTATTGCCTGAAAGGACGTTCGTCATACATGGAAAGTAGCAGCCCCACGGAGAGATTTTTAAAGCTGGGACGGAAAACCTGTAAGATTTATTTATTTATTTTAACTAGAGTACCAGGCAATAAGGGAAATTAAATGGAGGACATCTATTGCTCTTTAAAAAAAAACTGTGGAGAGGAACAGACAGAACTACAAAAATAAGATTTTTAAGGGCATGCATCTTTCTCATCGCAACATGTGCCTGACCTGTACACTTAACAAAACAGCTGAGAAACACTTCTTCTTCTTCTTCTTCGCTCGCTTCTACCACCAAGACCGCCCTGTGATCCTAACTGAATTTACTCCTGTGGTTCTCGATAGGTTCCATGGTCCCCTCGAAAGGACCACATGAGATCACCGAGAGGACCACAAGAGGTTCAGAGTATCACAGGGCTAGAGCCTGTATTCTTGGTGGGTCTCAGAAGCGGGATTGCGTGACACCGTGGTTTTAGTTGCACCAGTTTAATCTAGAGTTGGACTTTCTCACCGGAAAACCTCGACGTGTTTTGAGATACCCGTGTATCTCCGCCGGGTGAGAGGTGGTTGCCTATCTAGACTGCACTGGTCCAGTGTCTCCGACTTCAGCATTTTGTGATTGTGGTCGCTACCCTTCCTAGTTGTGACCATGATTGAGCTTTTGTCTAGGAGGACGAATCCTCGCCACTAGTGAGTTTCACCCCTGGGTTGAGCTGGTTTAGGCGTATTATCCCAGTATGGGCGTGTTTAGGACGTGACCGACCTCTAGAGCGGAGGTACCGTGACGTGAGTAACCATCAAGTTTCACCCCTGGTTTAACCCGGTTTAGGCATATTTCACTAGTATGGGTGTATATCGGACGTGGCCGGCCTCTAGAGCAGAGGTGCCGTGGTATGAGTAGCTCTCGCCGCGAGACTACTAGACATATCGATTAAACTTCACTTTATGCTTTCCATCACCTTTTCATAGCGGAGCCGCAAGGCAACCTTAATCGCTTTTTCACATTTTCTTCACTCGCCGGGAGGAGTTTCACTCCACGCGCTACATCCGAAGAATCTTGCCAGCAGTGTCTTAACCCCTGGGTTAAGCCGTTCAAACAATTCGCCCGTTATGAGTGCACATAGGACATGGCCGACCAGAGGTGATGTGATTTAAGCAGTCCTGACCTCGAGACTACTGATTACTTCACTTAATCATTTCTTTCACATTTTCCACATTGGCGCCGCGCGGCAACCCCATTCGTGCCTTTCTTCACTGGCCGGGAGGCTCCACTCCACGCACGACAGCTGAAGAATCTCGCCAGAAACGGTAGATGAGATACCAAACATGACTCTCATCTACCCGAAGCGTCTGGTTTTCAGGCGCCAGATATTCGCCTTCGCCCCTTCTCTTGTCAGTTTAAACAGTTCTGTCAGGAGAAGACATGGAGCTGGACTTGACTGTCAGAAAGTATTTGAGACGCACGCCTTGGAGACATTTTATTGGAGTGAAGAGCGTATCCCCCACCCCACCTCCGGCTATAACAGTCCTTAGAACCTGAGAAACACATAAATGTCTTTGAATGTAAATGCTACAGAAGAGTTCTTCAAATATCACGGACACAAAAAAAGAACAAATATATCCATACTACAAGAACTTAATATTGAAGAAGGCTGGCTAGTAAAGAGGATTAAACAGAGAAAACTTAAATATTTTGGACACGTTAAACGTCATGATAATTTAGATAAGACCATCTTGGAAGGATACATAATGGGGAAAAAAAGAAAGAGATGAAGACCAAGGCGAAGATGGCTGCAAGACATCGTTGATAATCTGCAAATGGATGCATCAGCACCAAGCCATCTTGCTTACAACCGAGAGGCCTACAGAAGAGCTGTTATGGAGGCAAAGTTCCGCGAGAGATCTGCAAATGTGACCAGGCACTGCCCAAGTAGACAGGGATAGGAAATGTAGCTACCTGACAACATGAGTTGTGTATCTTAATATGTTACATAAAGTTTGAAAATAAACGAATACATCCAAATCAATTCTCACATCCGACTCATATTATTTATTTGTTTCTATCTGACATTTGTCCATAAGCTTTCTTGTTTTAGGAAACAACAGTTAAGATTAATGTAGAGAGAGGGGCGGCGTAGTCAGCTGAACAATCTCAACCTGAGTAAGCGCACGAGAGAGGCAGTCTGATTCTTGACTTTATCACTTCTAGCGAAACTGGCGTAAACAGAAACATCGTAAACCGGGATCACAAAGACCGTGACAAACAAATGACATCAGGGGTGGGGGGGCTAGTGACAGCGCGGCCAGCCATACTTTTACGCACATCAAGACACAGCCTGAGAAACACTTCTTCTTCTTCTTCGCTCGCTTCTACCACCAAGACCGCCCTGTGATCCTAACTGAATTTACTCCTGTGGTTCTCGATAGGTTCCATGGTCCCCTCGAAAGGACCACATGAGATCACCGAGAGGACCACAAGAGGTTCAGAGTATCACAGGGCTAGAGCCTGTATTCTTGGTGGGTCTCAGAAGCGGGATTGCGTGACACCGTGGTTTTAGTTGCACCAGTTTAATCTAGAGTTGGACTTTCTCACCGGAAAACCTCGACGTGTTTTGAGATACCCGTGTATCTCCGCCGGGTGAGAGGTGGTTGCCTATCTAGACTGCACTGGTCCAGTGTCTCCGACTTCAGCATTTTGTGATTGTGGTCGCTACCCTTCCTAGTTGTGACCATGATTGAGCTTTTGTCTAGGAGGACGAATCCTCGCCACTAGTGAGTTTCACCCCTGGGTTGAGCTGGTTTAGGCGTATTATCCCAGTATGGGCGTGTTTAGGACGTGACCGACCTCTAGAGCGGAGGTACCGTGACGTGAGTAACCATCAAGTTTCACCCCTGGTTTAACCCGGTTTAGGCATATTTCACTAGTATGGGTGTATATCGGACGTGGCCGGCCTCTAGAGCAGAGGTGCCGTGGTATGAGTAGCTCTCGCCGCGAGACTACTAGACATATCGATTAAACTTCACTTTATGCTTTCCATCACCTTTTCATAGCGGAGCCGCAAGGCAACCTTAATCGCTTTTTCACATTTTCTTCACTCGCCGGGAGGAGTTTCACTCCACGCGCTACATCCGAAGAATCTTGCCAGCAGTGTCTTAACCCCTGGGTTAAGCCGTTCAAACAATTCGCCCGTTATGAGTGCACATAGGACATGGCCGACCAGAGGTGATGTGATTTAAGCAGTCCTGACCTCGAGACTACTGATTACTTCACTTAATCATTTCTTTCACATTTTCCACATTGGCGCCGCGCGGCAACCCCATTCGTGCCTTTCTTCACTGGCCGGGAGGCTCCACTCCACGCACGACAGCTGAAGAATCTCGCCAGAAACGGTAGATGAGATACCAAACATGACTCTCATCTACCCGAAGCGTCTGGTTTTCAGGCGCCAGATATTCGCCTTCGCCCCTTCTCTTGTCAGTTTAAACAGTTCTGTCAGGAGAAGACATGGAGCTGGACTTGACTGTCAGAAAGTATTTGAGACGCACGCCTTGGAGACATTTTATTGGAGTGAAGAGCGTATCCCCCACCCCACCTCCGGCTATAACAGTCCTTAGAACCTGAGAAACACATAAATGTCTTTGAATGTAAATGCTACAGAAGAGTTCTTCAAATATCACGGACACAAAAAAAGAACAAATATATCCATACTACAAGAACTTAATATTGAAGAAGGCTGGCTAGTAAAGAGGATTAAACAGAGAAAACTTAAATATTTTGGACACGTTAAACGTCATGATAATTTAGATAAGACCATCTTGGAAGGATACATAATGGGGAAAAAAAGAAAGAGATGAAGACCAAGGCGAAGATGGCTGCAAGACATCGTTGATAATCTGCAAATGGATGCATCAGCACCAAGCCATCTTGCTTACAACCGAGAGGCCTACAGAAGAGCTGTTATGGAGGCAAAGTTCCGCGAGAGATCTGCAAATGTGACCAGGCACTGCCCAAGTAGACAGGGATAGGAAATGTAGCTACCTGACAACATGAGTTGTGTATCTTAATATGTTACATAAAGTTTGAAAATAAACGAATACATCCAAATCAATTCTCACATCCGACTCATATTATTTATTTTTTTTCTATCTGACATTTGTCCATAACCTTTTTTTGTTTTAGGAAACAACAGTTAAGATTAATGTAGAGAGAGGGGTGGCGTAGTCAGCTGAACAATCCCAGCCTGAGTAAGCGCACGAGAGAGGCAGTCTGATTCTTGACTTTATCACTTCTAGCGAAACTGGCGTAAACAGAAACATCGTAAACCGGGATCACAAACACCGTGAAAAACAAATGACATCAGGGGGGGGCTAGTGACAGCGCGGCCAGCCATACTTTTACGCACATCAAGACACCGCCAGTGATATCTACGGACACTTCAGTTGTAAGAAATATCTGACGGTTATTTGTATTTTAAATGTCAACACTCAGCGATAACGATTGGCCCTAGCTCTGACTTCATCTTCGCGATAACAGTGATAGTGGATTTGCTCCAACACAGAGTTGTACCGACTTGTAATGCCAATTTGGGGCTGCAATACAGTGACACCGTATCCTAAATATTTGTTTTCATTAACGAGACGTCATAGAAGGAAGGAAGGAAGGAAGGAAGGAAGGAAGGATGGAAGGAAGGAAGGAAGGAAGGAAGGAAGGAAGGAAGGAAGGAAGGAAGGAAGGATGGATGGATGGATGGATGGATGGATGGATGGATGGATGGATGGATGGATGGATGGATGGAACCTGTTGTGTAAAGGACTGGAATATGACTGACATTAAGAGCTAAATTCTCCATTTCGATGATTATGTGTTGCGTATTTCCGCTAAAACTCTGAGGAGGACATTGTTAAGAGAGGCCAAATTAGTAGGCATAAAATCCCTTGATGAGGTTGAAAGACTCGCCGAAAACAGGAAAACTTGGCGAACTACCACGCGAGCCCTGTGTGACGTTTAACGGCCACAGGAAGGATGTAAGACTTGCGCCGAGGCTGGACTTGGACGACCCGACTCAAATGCTGCAGCTGGAGGTAGTTTCTGAAGATCTCACACGTTTCGCCCAGTAACCTACTGCTAACACTCTAGCAACAGAACCTGTGATAACATGTATGATTTTTGTTTTCACACAATCTTTGCACTCCGTGGCAGGAAATCAGTGACGGCTCCAGTACCTAGAATGCTGCTGCAAACAGAGGAACATCAGTCTGCTAGTATGAAATAAAGTATCATCTGGCACTAAGACTGACCAACCGTGGTTACTCAAAACCCACAGAACTGTCAAGACACTCAGAACTGACGAAATGTAGCTAGCCATGACCCTCGGGACTGATGAAATATAACTAGCCAAGACCTCGGGAATGATGAAATATATCATCGGGAATGATGAAATGTAACTAGCTATGACCCTTGGGACTGATGAAATATAACTAGCCAAGACCTCGGGAATGATGAAATGTAGTTAGCCATGACCCTCGGGACTGATGAAATATAAGTAGCCAAGACCTTCAGAACTGACGAATGTAGCCAGCTAAGACCCTCAGCATTGACGAACTGGCGCTAGCCAAGATCCTCATGACCGACTAGGCAAGAACCAATCCCCAATCTTCGCAGAGCTTCACAGTACACGACTCCGTCACAACAGTCTGGGGTAAGGAGGTGAGGAGCGCTGCGATAAACATACTGATGGAGCTAAATCAAAAACCTAGTAGTTCAGCTCGCGGAAAGAACATCAATTCTGCCTCAGTGAGCACCTTATCCCAGGCCACAAGGAAGGACATCGCTGGTCAGAGGTGCGGCACACAACTTGGCCAGGTGCTAGTCTGAATAACGAACCATTATCTCTCGTTTTCACCTCGACCTTCAACACATTTTCTGGCCACCTTCACGCAAAATCAAAGCGCTACCTGGCATACCAGATGCATACGAGGGTACGCTCCATTTTATACCAAAACGCCCCCGCATTCCTTCAACGTATCTGCACTTGTTTTCTGTATTCTCTCTTGAAATACTTCATACCTGCGCACAGGTATGCATGCAGCAGCAGCACCAGCAGGCAAGGCACATTCCGTGCCGGATGCAAACTGCTAGGGCATGTACACTCCCCAAAAAAAAAACGTGTACAAAAGTTGGATGCCAGGTACTTGCGGCAAGCGAGGAAAATTTAATCCCATTCCCCCCCCCCCTTCCATTTTCCTCTAAAATTAACCAAAATAATGTAAGCCAATGTGGCAGCATAAATCCGGGCTTCTGAATGCAGCTGTAGGGTCTCCTGAATGGCCGAGTCGAAATTTTGTGGGTCACGGGGGTGGGGGGAGAGAGACGTAAATAACGGCGTTTTTATTGTTTCCATGGCTGTGGAGCTAGAGGATTGGGATTGGTCACACGGAAAATGTTAATGAGAGGGAGGGGGAGAGAGAGAGAGGGGAGGGGGTAGCCGGCAAAAAAAAGCACGAAATGGCTGCTGACAGTATTTCATTTCCTTCACGACACATGCCTTGAGCGAGGTCAAAGTTCAGTACTAGTTTATTGAAATGGGAGGGCAGGCAATCTGGGCAGCACAAATATTTAAGCCGTGAGTACCCGTGTGAAAGGGGCATATGTTCAAATCTCATCAAGCATGTGATTCTCTTCAAGGGTACTGGTTTCCTTGCAAGACCGGGTCATGGGAGAGTACAGGCTACAAGGAGAGGGTGACCACAGTACACTGTACAACATAGATGTCAGAATGCTAAGGACTGGCGATGTCTGTGCATGAAATAGTTCCGTATCCTAAAATATGTGTGTGGACAGGACATGTCTGTGCGTGAATTAGTTCCTTATCCTAAAATATGCGTGTTGACAGGACATGTCTGTGCGTGAATTAGTTCCTTATCCTAAAATATGTGTGTGGACAGGACATGGCTGTGCGTGAATTAGTTCCTTATCCTAAAATATGCGTGTTGACAGGACATGTCTGTGCTTGAATTAGTTCCGTATCCTAAAATATGCGTGTTGACAGGACATGGCTGTGCGTGAATTAGTTCCTTATCCTAAAATATGCGTGTGGACAGGACATGTCTGTGCGTGAATTAGTTCCTTATCCTAAAATACGTGTTGGTATCCCTACGTATATGTTTTCGCATGCTCCCTCTTCCATCAATATCTCTTTATAAGCTTCACAGTGGGAGATTAGCAGAAAAAACCCACTCACATCAACACCCGCTCTGTATGCGTGTGTGTTTAAGAAAAAGAGGGGGGGGGGGTGCTGACAAACAGAGAATTATGGTGCTAGATAATTAGAACATTCGGGCAGGAGTGTTTATATTCCGTTTTCTGCAGGACTAGTGAATTCTCACGGGAGAGAGAGAGAGAGCAACTTATCTACCTACGTTAATTAAAAAAAAAAATTCTGGGCTTGTAAAGTTTCAGGAAATTAAATCAGAATAAAATGGAACAAGCATCCTGGTTGAATACGACAGGGCACGCCCACTTTCTCATCAACCAATCGTAAGCAAAACCTGGCAACTCTGTAACTCGGAGTGATACCAACTTTCAGTATTCATCGTCTTTAAACTTTCTATAAGTGCTCACTGGGGATTGGTGTGCAACAATTACCTGGACGATTGAGCACAGGGAGGTTAATGCTGTTCCCACGGTGCCGGAGCTTAATGGGAAGTTTTCTGAGTGGATATTATACTACAGAAAGGGCCATGGAGTCGGGAAGTCATGGAGTAAGAAACAATACTGTACAGAGTAGGAACATATAGAAAGTTACCACTTACGAGAGCGGCCTGCTTTGGCTGAGTGGGTCAGGCGCTGGGGGCACCATCACACCAAAAAGGCCCCCAGGGCCCACCTAGCCTCTAAAAATGGGTACCGCAGAAATCTGGGCAAGGTAAATGCGGCCTGGCGTGATACTGACCACATCACACTCTCATGCGCCGATGGTCTCAGAAACACGGGGCTAATACTGTGTCCCCCCCCCCCCGCATACCTTAATGCCATGGAAACGGGGATTTAATAAAAAAAAATGGCAGCCAAGAGTTTGGCTATCATCATCATCATCATCATCACTGACCTAAGAACATAAAACTCTATCCACCACCTTTCAAAGCAATAAAAGAAAGCAGCAATTATCCTGGACCAGCTACCCTAACTGTCCTATCTCCTATTGGAACAACTCATGCAGTGGGATGCTCTAAGGCAACGTTTCCCAAAGTGAGCGACAACGACTCCCCCCCCCCTCCCCGAAGGCGTTGGAAAGGACTAGGGGTGGGGTGGGGAAGTGAAAGAAAAGGGGTCAGTGTCTGATGGGAGGGGGTGGGGGACACTGATGGAAAACGAAGCAGCAGACAGGGGGTAGTAATACCTTCCTTAGCACTTTTTAACCTGATTTTGAGAAACTTGTGTCCCTGCATGAAACTCATCCGTCACATTAAAGGTTGAGAAAATAATGCAGTAGGTGAGTTATAAATATATTCCTTCATGTTGTTAAATCTGGTTTGCTAGCTGAAGTTTTTAGCTGTCTACACATATCCTAGTCATTGTACGGGTAAGTACATGGGGTTGTGGGGGGGGGGGGTCGAGTTGAGGATGTGACCTTGAAGAAAAAAAAAAGGGGGGGGGGGAGCGCGGCAGCCCGAACAAGCCTGGTCTATGGAGACCTCTTTCGAAGCAGGCAGATACCAACTGGTGTGGGGGTCTTCTGCCAAGCATCACCTTACTGATGGTGCTCCTCTTTTGGCTGACTCCACCGATGCTGGACCTGCACCATCGGCCACAGTAACAGCCAGGAATGAAAGTGAAGACAAGCGAAAAAAAAAAAAAAGCTCCGCCCCCTCGGCTGTGTACACATCATCGGAAAGCACCGACAATAACGAAGCAGGTGTCCACACTTTGAGTCCCCGTACGAGGCGGTCGCGTGGAACAAAAATCGCTTCTCGGCGACCTGCCCTGTTGTTGCCGTGTAAATGAAATAAGCTATGCTGAATCAAGCGGAATTCCTACCTGCAAATAATAATTCAGCTTGGAATGACCTACTTTCCAGAGCCCCGAGCTGCGGTATGCCATCGCACGGAAATATTCGTGTACCGAGCTGGAGTGAGACGTTGCCCATCAACTTTTATGTCACATTGTTCTTTTTAGGACCTGAGATTCGTCATAACAGGCCTTTTAAACATGCGCCTCGGCAAGACATGCATGCATACATCATGTCTTAATGAACGAGAAATGTCTACAGCGGTCAAGACAACACAGTTAACCCCTTTTCTGTCTCTTTACAATCCGATTTGTATCTGCAAATTCACAAAGGCTTTTCCCCTTCACTTAGACAGTGCAGCATTCACTGTATTTTCCTTCCTATGTGTGTATATGCAGATGACACAGTACTACTGTCCACAACACAAAAAGGAATGGAAACACATAAATGCCTTTGAATGTAAATACTACAGAAGAGTTCTTCAAGTATCATGGACACAAAAAAGAACAAATATATCCATACTACAAGAACTTAATATTGAAGAAGGCTGGCTAGTAAAGAGGATTAAAGAGAGAAAACTTAAATATTTTGGACACATTAAATGTCATGATAATCTAATGAAGACCGTCTTGGAAGGGTATATAATGGGAAAATGAAAGAGGAAGACCAAAGCGAAGATGGCTGCAAGACATCGTTGATGATCTGCAAACTGATGAATCAGCAGCAGGCCATCTTGCTCACAACCGAGAGGCCTACAGGAGTGCTGTTAGGGAGGCAAAGTTCTGCAAGGGACATGCAAATGAATGAATGAATTATTGTATTGTCCTTGCTATGTGTATTGTATTTTCTTTGTTATGTGTATCGTATTTTCCTTGCTATGTGAGACAATGGAAGATATTAACTCATCAAAAATTACCAGAGAAGGGAAAATACACCAATTAAAAAAAAAAAGAACATCACCACAAAAACCACGCCCAGTGACAGGTTTCCAGCCTCTGCTCACTAAAACTATCAACTCTCTGAAAACATCAAATCTAGCCAATGAAGCAAAACAATCCACCCCTCCACAACAACAAACTCCCATCTAATTCCCAACCCCCATGAGCTAGTGGAGGCTGATACAGTCTATCCAGTGGTGTCCAACATTAGAAAATGACAGCAGTAACAGCAGTAGATAATTTATTTTGAAAATAAGAATGAATCAGCCATATGTATTAGGTATATATATTTAATCTGAACTTCAGAATGACCTGTGCCTTTGGTTGTACAAACACTGAAATTGTAACTATTACATGTATGACAACCCAAACTTTCTGGAACCAGTCTAACATATTCCTGTCTTTTTATCAAAAATTTCTGACAAATGACCTATTTCTCAATATCAGTGAAATGCTCTGTAAAAAGAAACTGGGTTCTTTTACCCAGTTTTTTTTTTTTTTACTTTAACCACAAAGAAATCACAATGCAAGAAATACTGAACAAAGTAATAGGTTAAATGAACCTTTTTCTTCTCTTTCTTCTTCTGCGTTCAGTTTCATATGCTCAACTTTCTAAACAGTGAGCTGGGATGACTCCACGAATCCAGCTGCCAGCAGGAGGTCTTTGTAGGAACCCCAGAGTTTCTCCCTTTTGGAGACATATCTGGGCTCTGAGGCCTCTGAATATGGTGCAAGTCTGTAGTAAGTGTTCAAGGAATCTCTGGACCATTTTGGCACATGCTAGTGCTGCCTTCATCTTGTGGAGACAAGAAATGAAACACAGTAACATCCAAAAGTTTTTTTTACGAAAAATAAAAATTTATAATTTCCTTTCTAATTAAAAGTGGACAACAAAGGGAAAAGATTTCTACTGTTGGTAAACTGACATTTTAAGATTTTTTTAAAAATGTTAAAGAAAAAGC
Source organism: Achatina immaculata (assembly GCA_009760885.1). Taxonomy (NCBI): domain Eukaryota; kingdom Metazoa; phylum Mollusca; class Gastropoda; order Stylommatophora; family Achatinidae; genus Lissachatina; species Lissachatina immaculata. The sequence continues at coordinate 10,422,101 of CM019711.1, forward strand.
TATATTTACCTCATCAAATCCATACTGCATGATTTTCTTCACCTTGCTAGCATTACTCTCCGAGTCACTGGTAGCCTGGGAGCTTGTCGAACTAGCAGTACTGCTGTTGTCACTGCCACTACCACCACTGCTGGTGACGCTGCCGACTAGAACACTGCTGGGTCCGTTGCTCACATTCTGATAAGGTCTGAGGCTGTCTCGAATCTCCTCCAGGGCCTTGTGGTGCTGCTTATCGCGCCGTGTCATCTTACTGCCGGAAGGCTTCTCCTGGAGATTGGAGGTGCTCTGCGACAGCTCGGGCCTGAGGTGGAGTTGTGAAAAATCATTGTAGCCCTCGAGATCATTCTTATGCAGGTGATTTAGGCTGTCGCGTATCTCATTCAGCATCTGTCGGTTATTACCAACAAATGTTACAAGCAGAGGACGTCTTCCACCCGTGCTTGGTCTATCGTTGTCCCGTCGATTCATATGTAATAGTGATATCCACACTTCGAAAGTCACACAATAAATAGATAAACACTTGTAAAAGATACCACTTTGGCTGATACATGAAGAATCTCATTTAGCTTCTTCTTCTTCTTCTTCTCTTAAAATCAGCACATTTATTTTTCTGGCTCTGGTTTGCCATCAACTCCGCTGACGGTCTACATTTCACGTCATTTCCAGCTATAAATAGTGAAACCACCACTCTGGAACTAGGGAGTCCTGGGAAAGATTCTGCATGATGCTCTCGAAACTAAACAACACGTATCCTGGTTGTTTATCCCATGGTGTGCTCATAATCCAAAGTTACTCCATCCACAGAAGATGTAATGCAGAATATCTGGAAACAGAGTAAGCAAATGAAATAAAATCTTGCAATTATGCCACTGCATATAAAAACTACATACAAAATAACAAGGAACTATTTAAGGATATTTGCATGAATGTATGAATATTAAGGGGAAAATACTGGAGAGCAAGAGGTTGACCAAAACTAACCTACAAGAATATAAATTTATATATAAAAATGAGACATTCATGAAAGATTTCTGTATTAGTCTTGAGAACTGGAAAGAACTGGCAAATGATCATGCCAAATGAAAATGAACTCTTATTAGGGCTACAGCAAACCTTTAGGAAGTCACAAACACAACTACATGAAAACTATCACATGCTAAACAGAAAGGAATAAGGCTGTTTTTCTGTTTCTGAACTGGACACAGCCAACTCCGAAGTCATATGTATACAAAATTTAAGGTTGGTGCTACTACTTTTTGTACATGTGCCCAGATGCCACGAACTGTGGAACATATCCTCCAAATCTGCACCAACTATGAGACACTGAGAAGTAATTACTGGCCCAGTGAAACCACCAAAGAAGATAAGCTCTATGGTTCCATATATGAATTACAAAAAAAACAGTGAAATTTATCCAAGAGACAGGACTGCAGATACGGAAAGACAATGCATACGAAGAAGGGCTGCAGCACTATCTGAGGAGGAAACAAGGGCTGATATTAAAAACAAAAGAATAACATGCAAAGAGAGTGAAACGCAATGAAAATGAGGTTGCTTTTTGTTACTGCGGCTGATTATGCCCAGTAAATACTACTAAAAATGTTCAAAGGAAAAAGGATGTCTGCAACTTTCAGTAATATCTTTCATCTACCCGCTACACTCCGAACATTAAGACATGCATGCTAAAAAAGCAACAACAAAAAAAAAAAAACACTGGAAATGGATTGGCCATGTGTTCCAAACGGGACTTTGGCAACATCACTAAAACTGCCATGCAACAGACAGCCATGGGAAAGAGAAAGAGAGGCAAACCAAGGACTACCTGGCAGGAACTGTAGAAACAGATCCAAGCAGCTGGACCACGATACAAAAGCTGGCCGCAGAATGTGAGAAATGGAGAGAATATGTTGCTGCCTTTGCAAGACGGCACAAACCGTACTGGGTAGCGACTGCCTAGCCAAATAACCGACCACGGGCATGGATGGATACATGAACCTGCTACAGAACTTCCCTTCTACATAAAAAAAAAAAAGAGAGAACCCTGGAATCACTCACACGACTGCTCAACCAATGCTCCATCACCCTATGCCATCTCCTCCAGGTAAGTTGGCTGAAGTGTATCTCTGACTTGTTCTTTGTACGGGTATCTTACTCTCATGATGCACCTGGCCAAGCTGTTGTGTATCCACTGATCTGTTACTATGCCATATTTTTCCTTCAACTTTTCCCTCCAATACATGTTTTCAGTTATTATTATACCTCTTAATATGGTCAGAACATGTTTTTAACCATTTTCTTGTTATGTTCCACAATGACGACTAATCTGTATGTGAGTGGTTCTCAACCTTCTTCCACCTGTGTACCCCATGGCAGCTTATTTCCATAAACTGCACCTCTTCATATTAGCAAAATTATTTATTACTATTATAGCTGATGCTTTTTTTTTTCAACATATTTATATGTTTTCCGCCATTATTCAATTTTTCATATACTCTTAAACATCCCGCCTCATATCCCCTGGGGTATGCATATAACTGTATGCATACCCCAGGTTGGGAATCACAGCTGTGTGTGAAACTGGGGGGGTCTTGATGCAACAGAAACTCACAGCCTAAAGCATTAAACAAAAAAAGGATAAAAGTATCCCTGTCATGCCTCAGAGGCACATAGGGGTATGGCGTTAGTGCCTATATTATCCTTGACCTGTCAGCACACTAGAGACTGATATGGTCACCATCACACCTGGCCTGCTTTCCTTCCCCCGCTCCAGGTAAAGCCAGGTACCCGTTTCTACAATTAAAAAAAGTATGGACACAAGAAAATCTTGAAAATATGTGCTGAAAAAACTTTTTAGTTTTACTTATTGTCTGCTGGGTTTCATTTTAAATATTTATGTTCTGACCTGTCAGTAACTGATAACATGAATTATATGCACCCACATCAGAATTCCTTCAATGCAAAGTACAAACTAGATAAGGGACAGGTCATAGCAGCCCCTTGTATAACTGTATAGATGAGGGGTGTGTCATAGCAGCCCCCTGTATAACTGTATAGATGAGGGGCATGTCATAGCAGCTTCCTGTATAGATGATGGGCGTGCTATAGCAGTCTCCTGTATAACTATATAAATGAGGGGCGTGTCATAGCAGTCTCCTGTATAACTGTATAGATGAGGGGCGTGTCATAGCAGTCTCCTGTATAAATGTATAGATGAGGAGCATTTCATAGCAGCCTCCTGTATAGATGAGGGGTGTGTCATGGCAGTCTCCTGTGTAACTGTATAGATGAGGAGCACTTCATAGCAGCCTCCTGTATAGATGAGGGGCGTGTCTCCTGTACAGATGAGGGGCATGTCATAGCAGCCCCCTGTATAAGATGAGGGCCACATCATAGCAGCCTCCTGTACAGATGAAGGGCGTGTCATAGCAGTCTCTTGTATAACTGTATAGATGAAAGGCGTGTCATAGCAGCCTCCTGTATAGATGAAGGGCATGTCATAGCAGTCTCTTGTATAACTGTATAGATGAGGGGGTGTCATAGCAGCCCCCTGTATAACTGTACCTTAACCCAGAATGAAGGAGCAAATCACTCTTATCCCTACAAGACCGTGATGATGTGGGATAGTCTTGGACAGCTCTGATTCACGGGCCCTGAGAACTCTGCCAACCCTCAGACAGATATCACTGTTTTATTTAAATCAGTATGTCTTCTCAACATTGACCTCATCATCATTGTTTTCTCTGACCTCATCACCATCATCATTTTGCTCTTTGATCTCTTCAACATCATCATTTTGCTGACCAACTGCAGCCTGGATCCTAACTACAAAGGCAGCTGACAATGTTCATAATTCACCAATACTGGAAAAAGAAAATATAATTAAGTTACACATACAACAGACAAGCAAAATCCTGCATAACCCTGACATCCTGCTTAATAAGAGCAACTTTCATTACTGAGGCAGTCTGTGTGTGTGCATGTACTCTTTTAAGTCATTACATTCTCATGAGGTTGATGGTTCAAGTCCAGCCAGAGGTGTCCCTGTCACCTGGTCACAGAAATAGGTACCTGGCTCCTCTTCAAGCCAAAGAAGAAGAACAGATGACCAGGAATGACTGTGACCAACACATCACCCTATAGTGTGCCAAATGTTCAAGGAAAATATGGGCTCTAACACCAAAACCCCTACATGCCAGCATGGTTTCATAGGTCTGTCTTTATCCTTTTTTTCCTTCAGACTTTGATTCTGTTTTGTTCATCAAATGTTTGACGTTACTGCAAGTTTTATACTTATTTCCAATCTTTACTTCTTCTTTGGTGTTTACGAACTCCATCATGACCTGGTCAGAAGACCCTCAAGAAGAGGGAAGAATTTTATGAAGAAATAATAATAATAATGTGGTGCAAACGAAGACATGCAATGAGTATAGTTTCCTTTGTTCTGAAGCTTCTTCAAGGACCTCTTTATTATTCTGTCTGTCCTAGATATCTGTTACATCTCCCTCCAAAGCCACATCTCTGCTGTATCCGATTTCTTTGTTATCTTTTTGTTAACTGTCAAAGTTTCACAATCATTATATAGCAATACTGTTTCTATATAGCCCTATAGTACTCTTTTCCTCATTTTCTGAGACATTTTATTTGTTAGTATCTTCTTCACGATATAAAAAAAAACAAACTTTGTTTTGCATTACCTATTCATGATGTTATTTCATTTGTGCACTTAAAAACTTGCAGTGTAGTTAAAATTATATGAAAAAGACAGTCAAAATTTCTTGGACATATCAGAAGAAAACAGAAGTTAGTGAATCTAGTAATGACTGGAAAATTCAAGGAAAAAGGTAGAGAGAGAGAGAGAGAGAGAGAAAGGCCAACAGAAAAATATCTCCGTGGACTGACCAAGTGTCATGGAAAAATAAAAGCATTTGCGCTGATTGGACACACAGAGGATCACACAAGATGGAGAAGCATGCTCTCCAGTGCTACCTAACTAAGAATAATAATAATAATAATAATGACATCACTTACAGTTGAGAAAAGAGAGTTCTGTCAAAAATATTTATTACATCTTTTAAAATTTCAGCACACAGAAGATGATGAAGAAGAACTAAATGAGGGGTATATCATAGCAGTCTCCTGTATAACTGTATAGATGAGGGGTGTGTCATAGCAGCCTCCTGTATAGATGAAGGGCGTGTCATAGCAGTCTCCTGTATAACTGTATAGATGAGGGGCGTGTCATAGCAGTCTCCTGTATAACTGTATAGATGAGGGGCATTTCATAGCAGCCTCCTGTATAGATGAGGGGTGTGTCATAGCAGTCTCCTGTGTAACTGTATAGATGAGGAGCACTTCATAGCAGCCTCCTGTATAGATGAGGGGCGTGTCTCCTGTACAGATGAGGGCCATGTCATAGCAGCCCCCTGTATAAGATGAGGGGCACATCATAGCAGCCTCCTGTACAGATGAAGGGCGTGTCATAGCAGTCTCTTGTATAACTGTATAGATGAAGGGCGTGTCATAGCAGCCTCCTGTATAGATGAAGGGCGTGTCATAGCAGTCTCTTGTATAACTGTATAGATGAGGGGGTGTCATAGCAGCCCCCTGTATAACTGTACCTTAACCCAGAATGAAGGAGCAAATCACTCTTATCCCTACAAGACCGTGATGATGTGGGATAGTCTTGGACAGCTCTGATTCACGGGCCCTGAGAACTCTGCCAACCCTCAGACAGATATCACTGTTTTATTTAAATCAGTATTTCTTCTCAACATTGACCTCATGATCATTATCATCATCATTGTTTTCTCTGACCTCATCACTATCATCATTTTGCTCTTTGATCTCTTCAACATCATCATTTTGCTGACCAACTGCAGCCTGGATCCTAACTACAGAGGCAGCTGACAATGTTCATAATTCACCAATACTGGAAAAAGAAAATATAATTAAGTTACACATACAACAGACGAGCAAAATCCTGCATAACCCTGACATCCTGCTTAATAAGAGCAACTTTCATTACTGAGGCAGTCTGTGTGAGTGTGTGCATGTACTCTTTTAAGTCATTACATTCTCATGAGGTTGATGGTTCAAGTCCAGCCAGAGGTGTCCCTGTCACCTAGTCACAGAAATAGGTACCTGGCTCCTCTTCAAGCCAAAGAAGAAGAACAGATGACCAGGAATGACTGTGACCAGCACATCACCCTATAGTGTGCCAAATGTTCAAGGAAAAATATGGGCACTAACACCAAAATCCCCTATGTGCCAGCATGGTTTCATAGGTCTGTCTTTATCTTTTTTTTTTTTTTCTTTTGTGCCTTCAGACTTTGAATCTGTTTTGTTCATCAAATGTTTGACGTTACTGCAAGCTTTATACTTATTTCCAAGCTTTACTTCTTCTTCGGTGTTCACGAACTCCATCATGATCTGGTCAGAAGACCCTCAAGAAGAGGGAAGAATTTTATGAAGAAATAATAATAATGTGGTGCAAACAAAGACAAAAGGATATGCAATGAGTATAGTTTCCTTTGTTCTGAAGCTTCTTCAAGGACCTCTTTATTATTCTGTCTGTCCTAGATGTCTGTTACATCTCCCTCCAAAACCACATCTCTGCTGTATCCAATTTCTTTGTTATCTTTTTGTTAATTGTCAAAGTTTCACAATCATTATATAGCAATACTGTTTCTATATAGCCCTGTAGTAATCTTTTCATCATTTTCTGAGACATCTTATTTGTTAGTATCTTCTTCACAATATTAAAAAAAAACAACTTTGTTTTGCATTACCTATTCATGATGTTATTTCATTCGTGCACTTAAAAACTTGCAGTGTAGTTAAAATTATATGAAAAAGACAGTCAAAATTTCTTGGACATATCAGGAGAAAACAGAAGTTAGTGAATCTAGTAATGACTGGAAAATTCAAGGAAAAAGGTAGAGAGACAGAGAGAGAGAGAGAGAGAGAGAGAGAGAGAGAGAGAGAAAGGCCAACAGAAAAATATCTCAGTGGACTGACCAAGTGTCATGGAAAAATAAAAGCATTTGCGCTGATTGGACACACAGAGGATCACACAAGATGGAGAAGCATGCTCTCCAGTGCTACCTAGCTAAGAATAATAATAATAATAATAATGACATCACTTACAGTTGAGAAAAGAGAGTTCTGTCAAAAATATTTATTACATCTTTTAAAATTTCAGCACACAGAAGATGATGAAGAAGAACTAAATTAGAATTATCAAATAAGATCTCATATTATGTCTACTGGGTGGAGAAGAGCTGGCAAAAGACCACGTCAAATTGGAGCAACTACGTCTTGGGGTGCGGCATCATTTCTGGCGACAATGAGGGTTTAACTTGGAAGACAAGTGCACAGGCATAAAATTACAAATATGGGGTGCTGGACTCTGTCAAAGTCTGATAAGAATCAGTCGTGCGAGAGAACGCTCAATGGAATGAATGAAGCTGCTGCCATTGTCAGCAATCACAATCCTGTTTCAATATCCCCCGCCGTCTCATAGTTTTTTTTGCCAACTGAAATATGCTTTTTGGGTGTATAACATCTTTCTCAATACAAAAACAAAATGACAAGGCACGTTGACTTGTATAAACTGCCATGTACAGGAGATAAAACAAATAAACCAACTGCCACTTGCTTCTCTCAGCCCAGGTAAAGCATTCCATTCGGGGTATGCTACACAGATAACACATACACACACACACAAAGGATCCGCTTACTCATTTTTCTACATATCCAAACGCTAATAATTTCAGTCCCTGGCGTCAAAATATATCACACTTCACCGTCTTAGAAGTATAAAACTCGAGATGATGTCAGAACACCTTGATACTAACCGTAAATTATGTGAGATTACCAAATATTATCGGCGTGAAAGTTATACGACCTTCTGTAAACACAGTGTGAAGAACTCATGGCTTCCGCCATATTGTTATCCTCAAACGTAACATACAGAGATTTTTTCCCCTTTAACTGTCTTTTAAGATCAATTAACGGATTTTAATTAACATAGTGACATAACAATATAATAATCAGCATATCACAGCATTATTTAGTGAGTAAATTTCAACAACTTACTCAAAATTCAGTTCCCATTCGCGTCCAACGGGATCCCATTTTTTTCCAACGCCGCGGAAGAAACTACATCTGAGAGGGGTGAAAGGATTAACCGTACGTTCTGCGTGTTGCGAAAAATCTAAAAGATGTCTAAAAATGTATATGTAAAACTTAAATAAGCTATTCGTATTTTTGTTATTTTAAGTTATAACGGCTTGTAAGCACTTGCTGAGAAAAAAAATTTATTAAAGTTGAAACATTAAGGCAATTTTAATCTTTCAACCCCTACAGGATAACTCGGCCAATAGTCCAAGCTGTGCATTCCAAGTTTTCTTTTGATTGACATAAGCTCCGCCCCTGTGACATTGTTGACATTCCAGAGTGATCACGTGACTTATCTATTCTCTTGTGGTCGTGGGACAGATAGAGAGGCCCAGGTGTTTATAGTTGTTGTTCTGATCCATCACGAAACGTGAGTCCTTGCTTTTAATCTGTCGAAATTGTGACGATTTCGAAGCACAGGTATGGTATCGGATGTGAAGTGGGTTGCTGGAAGACCTGTAAATTGACAGTAAGAGACAAGATTCACGGCAGACACTATTACTTTGGGGGTAACGGCAACCCCAACCAGGATTTTACCCAGACTCGACTACCAAAATAAGATTAGGGTGAGGTATTTGCCACTTCACCGGCTTCGATTACCAGGCCCAAAGAGATGTGGGTCCACCAGTACATCGTTCCGGGGTCCAGATTCTATTAACAGCCCCCAAACCCCCGCTAGTCGACAACCGTATCATCGGCTTATAGCAGTCATTCTTGCGTGGGTTTCAGTGACTGAATCTGAGAAAGAGTAGAATAATCGTGAGATCATATATATATATATATATATATATATATATATATATATGGAGGGAACAAAACCAGGCAAAGATGGGGAACAAGAGATGGAGGGAACACAACCAGGATAAAGATGGGAAACAAGAAATGGAGGGAACAAGACCAGGGCAAAGATGGGGAACAAGAGATTGAGTGAACAAGACTAGGGCAAAGATGGGGAACAAAAGATTGAGGGAACAAGACTAGGGCAAAGATGGGAAACAAGAGATGGATGAACAAGACCAGGGCAAAGATGGGAAACAAGAAATGGAGGGAACAAGACCAGGGCAAAGATGGGGAACAAGAGATGGAGAGAACAAAACCAGGGTAAAAATGAGAAACAAGAAATGGAGGGATCAAGACCAGGGCAAAGATGAGGAACAAAAGATTGAGGGAACAAGACCAGGGCAAAGATGGGGAACAAAAATTGAGGGAACAAGACTAGGGCAAAGATGGGGAACAAGAGATGGATGAACAAGACCAGGGCAAAGATGGGGAACAAGAGATGGAGGGAACAAAACCAGGGCAAAGATGGGGAACAAGAGATGGAGGGAACAAAACCAGGGCAAAGATGGGGAACAAGAGATAGAGGTACAAAACCAGGGCAAAGATGGGGAACAAAAGATGGAGGGAACAAAACCAGGGCAAAGATGGGGAACAAAAGATGGAGGGAACAAAACCAGGGCAAAGATGGGAAACAAGGAATGGAGGTAACAAGACCATGGCAAAGATGGAGAACAAGAGACGCAGGGAACAAGACCAGGGCAAGTTGGAGAAATAACTTAAAAGAAAGCCTAAAAGTACTTGGAGTAGATAACTGGAGAGAGAGAACAAGGACCAGAGATGAATGGAGATAGACTGTATCTGCAACAATGAGCTTTCTCCTTCTTCTTCTCCTCCTCCTCCTCCTCCAATCTCCCTGAAGTTGCGAGCTGGTGTTCTTTGCAGCCGATGCGGTGAAGACGTGGAGACGCTGCATCGTGTCGACTTGGGAGAGGGTTATGGCAGCTATTTTTCTTTCAATCCCTTAGTGGAGCTAGAAAGTAAGAGATGTTCATTACTTGTTTAGCAGACTCCACAGCCATGGGGACTACGGCTATCACTGCCACGTTAATCAGGCTAAGCTTGTTAGCCAGAGTGCCAGCCAGGAGTGGGATATGGCCTTGGTTCACTATGGTATGCCAGCCTTGACGCAGCATATCAGCTATGGGTCGCTAGTTGCCTCCTCCTCCTCCTCCTCCTTCTTCTTCTTCTTATGCTTCTTCGTACGCACACTGGCGATGATGGGTGGTACCCTGATTTTTGCGACGCGCCTTTTGGCTGGGTACCTCCGACTTCAGCACCTTTCCTTGCCAAGGCAGACTGTGGTATTGCTCGGACTGCCATGAAGACAATGATGTAGGCTGGCCTGGCCAAAACTTTGTTTTCCAGCCTCCGGTGGCTGTACTTCAGCCCCTTCTTCATGTCAGATCCAGCATGCAACGACTGCTGGCTGGTCAGATGGCTTTAAGACAGTTGCACAGATACTCCGACTTTGAGACGAGGAATCTGATGAGTGCCTCCACGATATCCATTCCCAGCCACTTATACCCTGTTTGTTTACATCATTCTGACAGCCATTGTTGTAAAGACTTATAGGCTTGTCACATCCTGGATTTATTGGTTTCACACCAAATTTTCCCCACCCCTGCCGATGATCTCCATGTCCCCATCCGTCCACCATCCTGACATTACATTTTACAAAGAGAACAATTACAATTAGTGTTGATTGTTACAGGTTTCTGGGCTACAGAAGTAGGTCCGAGTTTTTAAGCAAACAGATCTATGAAAAAAACAAAACAAAACAAATATATCCATACTACAAGAACTTAATATTGAAGGCGGCTGACAAGTAAAGAGGCTTAAAGAAAGAAACCTTAAATATTTTGGATATATTAAACGTCATGATAATCTAGAGAAAACCGTCTTCGAAGGGTACATAATGGGAAAAAGAAAAGAGGAAGATCAAGGCAAAGATGGATGCAAGACATCGTTGATGATCTGCAAATGGATGCATCAGCAGCAGGCCATCTTGTTCACAACCGAGAGGTCTACATGAATGCTGTTTGGAAGGCAAAGTTTCGCAATGGACATGCAAATAAATGAATGAATGATCTATGTTCCCTGTCTCACAAAGACTATGTTAAGATAAGTGTTTTCTTAACACAGCTGTTCCTAGGTGAGCTAGTTGCCAAATCAGCACCCCCCCCCCACACACACACACACACAAACACACACAAGCAATGGGCATTAAAGTCTGAAAGTACCAAAGACCAAGAAATCCTTTCTGGAACAGTGCATACATTGTTAGCAACTTTGTTAGGGAAATTAAAAGGAGGACATCTACCATTCTTTAAAAAAAAAAAAAAAGCTAAAGAATCTGTGGAGAGGAGCAGATAGAACCACAAAAATAAGATTTTTAAGGGCATGCGTCTTCCCATCGCAACATATGTATGTGAGACCTGGACACTTAACAAAACAGCCGAGAAACACATAAATGCCTTTGAATGTAGATCTACAGAAGAGTCCTTCAAATATCATGGACATTAAAAAAGCACAAATATATCCGTGCTACAAGAACTTAATATTGAAGAAGGTTGGCTAGTAAGGAAGATGAAACAGAGAAATCTTAAATATTTTGAAAACATTAAACGTCATGAGAATTTAGAGAAGACAGTCTTGGAATGGTACATGATGGGAAAAAGAGAGGAAGAACAAGGTCTATATGGCTGCAAAACATCGTTGATGATCTGCAAATGCAGGGCATCTTGCTTACAACCGAGAGGCCTACAGGAGAACTGTTAGGGAGGCAAAGTTCCGCAAGGGACATGCAAATGACTGACTGACTGAACTTCCCCTTGCTCTGAAAAAGCTCTTCTGGCTTTCGCCGTAGTTTACGTCCTAAGAGCGGTGCTGAACTACACAAGACTAAATACAATATTGACACTTCCCTCCACGGTCCTATGTTCTTTACATAATTCATCCTTACCATCTTTTATGTTTATTTGTGGTAGCGTACCGTTCATCTGTGTCTTCTCCCTCACTACCAATCTCCACATCACAACATACAGCAAAATGAACATAAACACAAAAGCCATCTTTAACAGCTTTCAGCAGTAAATCCAAACTCTTTAACTCTTTCACTTCAAAACCACGCTGGCCGGATTGGCAGATCTTGCACACCTGTGCAAAATCAATGCTCAGGGCGATATTTAGGCACAAATAAATGAAATGAAAAATAGTACATCTCTAATTAATCATACGCCTTCAGATTTGTATGTTTTGTAAAGACTTTGTATTACGTGGACGTAGTTAAGAGAAATACGAGGGGACGAAGACGATGTCCAATGAGGCAATGATATACTAGCGTCAGGTTTAGCAAACCATAGCTGACCAAGACCCTGTCTCACCTCTCCGTTGGTACTCCTAGTAGAGGCATAGCCTGGCTAAAGGGGCAGGGATCGCCATAGTCCCCATGGTGGTGGAGTCTGCTAAAGAAGCTTTGCACACTCCCTGCTTTTTAGCTGAAAAAGTAACTGCCATAACCCGCTCCCACGTCGATACAATGCTGTGTCTCAACATATCTACAGCATCGGCTGCAAAGAACACCAGCTCGCATAAGACAAGACAAGATAAAACAAGATAAGACAAGACTTTCACTGTTGAAAAACCCTCGACATAACTGCTCCACTTTCTTGCATGTCTCTAGCACGTACAAGTCGTTTTTCAAACGATGTGTTGAGCGTGAGAGAGCTAAAAGTGCCCAAAGTACATAGGGCTTCCGCAAGGGTTTTCCCCACAAACACCTGTTCTTTGCTTTCTTTTCGGCTTCTGCCCAGCTGAGCCCTCTATTGTTCAACATCCTCTCTGTTGTTCTTCTCCATGTCTCCTTTGTGTTATTTTTGGTAGTGAGTCGTCAGTCATCCGGAACACATGTCCTAACCATCGCCAGCGTCTTTCCTCAATACTTGCTGTCAGTGGCTTCATCTGCATTTCTGCCAACAAGATGTTATTTCTCACGGTGTTTGGCCAAAATATTCTTCTAATTCTTCGTAAGCGTTTAGTCTGGATATGGAATTCAAAAGTTATAAGCACAAAAACTAAGTTAAGACTATTCAATTCAAATGTAATATTTCATTTCTCATTTATGCATGCGAAAGCTGGAAAACAACTAAAAAAGTAGACAAGATATTATACTCTTTTGAAAACAAATGCCTAAGGAAAATACTCGGTATAAAGTGGAACGAAATTAAGAATAATGCAAAGATAAGACAGATGACTGAACAACAACCAGTCTCGTGGGTGATCAGGAAAAGGAGATGGACATATGTTGGTTACCTGATGAGAAGAAATGATCAGAGAATCCCAAAACAAGCTATCAAGTGGAGCACAACAGGCTAGAGAAAAAGAGGCAAACCGCGTGAAACTCTGATTAGGACAATGTTAAGAGAGGCCATATTAATAGGCATAAAATCCCTTGATGAGTTGAAAAGCTCGCCGAAAACAGGAAAACTTGGCGAACTACCACGCGAGCCCTGTGTGACGTTTAACGGCACGGGAAGGATGTAAGACTTGCGCCGAGGACGACCTGACTCAACTGCTGCATTTGGAGATAGTTTCTGAAGATCTCATGTGTTTCGCCCAGTAACCTACTGCTAACTCACTAGCAACAGAACCTGTGATAACATGTATGATTTTTTGTTTTCACACAAGCTTTACACTCCGCGGCAGGAAATTAATGAGGCCAAATTAACAGGCATACAATCCCTTGATGAGGTTGAAAGACTCGCCGAAGACAGGAAAAATTGGTGAACTACCTTGCGAGCCCTATGTGACGTTTAACGGCACAGGAAGGAAATAAGAAGATAAGAAGTTTAATCTGGAAAGATTTCAGCTTGTTTTCTATATTTTTATTGATTTTCCAGAATTCACTTCCATAAAGAAGTACACTTAGAACATTATTCTTAAATATCCTGATTTTCGTCTTCATAATTAGTTGTTTTTTTTTTAGATTTCCGTATAATCTGCAACATTGCAAAAGCCTGGTTTACTCCAGTAAGTCTGCTTTATATATATATATATATATATATATATATATATATATATATATATATATATGCCAATTTTCTAATGGTTAATTGCACGAAAGTCAAGTAATCTCCTTTACTGAGTTGCCAGTCTGAAAAAAAAGTATCTTTATCTGCTATTATGACGTCATGAAGCTCAGTGGCTCCGTGCTGCCACCTGCCATTTATCATTAGTAACGATGTTGCCATCTTATATAATGATGGAACGGTTCTCATAAATTCTACTGAAACCGGTATACTTTTTTTGTTGTTTTTGTTCTTGGACCAGCCTCGTTATAAAGTATTGCCTCTTTCAGGTGTACGGGGTCTATGGCGATTGGTAGAGGCGTGGGTTATAGCAAGATACGAACATGAACAATAATTTTCACTCTTGAGTGACACCTGTTCTCAACTGTAATATCTTTTTACTTTTCTAGTTCTCATTCTTCTCTCTCTCTCTCTCTCTCTCATCTCTCATTCTCTCTGTCTCTGTCCCTCAGTCTCTCGGTCTCTTCTGCCTCTCCGTCTCTTCCCTGTCTCCCTATCTCTCTATGTCTCCCTGTCTCTGTCTCCTTGTCTCTCTCTCTCTGTCTTTTTCCCCCAACCCACACACACATCTACCATAACTCCCACGCACAAGATTTTGACCTATTTAGAAAAATATCAAATGAGAACTGGTCATCTTCCCCCACGACTTTTTCGTTAACAGGAAGTTTTTCTCATTACAATCCATTTGTAAAGTATTTTTTGTGCAGTCAAGATGCCTGCTTCAGTGAGTGTCAGTTATATCCTGCACCCGCTGTCACCTCGGGCACCCATTTTCTAGCGTCCATGCTTGAATCAGTGGACCGGTTCAGCTATTTTTGGATCTACAGCTACTTCCACTATCTCCCCTGGATGAGAAAAGCAACACGCAAATAATAATGGCTGCCATAACTTTTGGCAAACTAAGGAAAATGATACGGACCAATCGAAAGTTAACAATGAAAACCAAAGGTTCTGATTGACCAGACCTGTGTGCTTAGCACTCTCTTGTCATCATCATCATCATCATCATCATCATCATTATCATCATCATTAGGTACTCTGCCGATAGATGTTGACAGTCATGCTTCTGCATAGATCTTAGTCCTTTACATCTTCAACCCATTGGCAACTGCTTAGTTCTGCCATCGCGTTAGACTTACGCGAATCTGAAACGCGAACGACAACATAAGCAAAGGACGAGAAAAAAAGAAGGAAAAAAAAAAGTTACCATCTGCGCTGCCTTCGCAGGGAAAATGTGGTAAGATAAAGTAATCTCAAGGAGTGTGTCGATCCATCTGCTCAACCAATGCCCTTAGTCTGCGAATCACCCGTAGCGTCTTGCAGGTCAGCAACGAATTTTCTCCACTTCTCACTGTCTGCATCCAGCCCTTGTGTTGTGTCCCAGCTGTGCTGCGTGCTAGTTATTTCTGCTTCTGCAGTTTTCTGCCTTGTAGCCCTTGGTCGATCTCTCTTTGTTTTCCCTTTGGCGTCCATCTCATGACTGTGTTAGCAATGTTGTTGGGTCTTTTCAGAGCACATGATCAATCTGTTTTCATATCGACTTGTATATCTTCTAGACTTATATCGGTCACGTGATGAAAAGAAACGAATCTCAAAACAATCTATAAAGTGGAACATAACAGGCCTAAGAAAAAGAGGTAGACCACGTGGAGGATATTGTTAAAAGAGGCCAAATTAGTAGGCATAAAATCCCTTGAAAACCTTGCCGAAGACAGGAAAACTTGGCGAAATACCACGCGACCCCTATTGTGACGGCACGGAAAGGATATAAGATGTAAGAAGATATCTTCTAGTTCGCATTGGGCAAGTAGGTCTCTATTATTTAGTGTTTATGGACAGTAAATATTTAAGATCTTTCTGAGGAAGGTTGTGTGGAATAAGGATAATTTTCCCATTTCCTTTTCAGTTGTTCTCCAGCATTCTGCTCCATAGAGAAGTATAGATAACACACAACTTTGGTACAGCTCTGATTTGGTTCTAGTACTGTACTGAGAGGACATCCAGATGTTTGTTGTTCTCGTTAAGGGGTGTGACTACCTCTAGTTCTCATTCCTCTCTCTCTCTCTCTCTCTCTCTCTCTCAATCTCTCTCTCTCAATCTCTCTCTCTCTCAATCTCTCTCTCTCTCTCTCTCAATCTCTCTCTCTCTCTCAATCTCTCTCTCTCTCTCTCTCTCTCTCTCTCTCTCTCTCTCTCTCTCTCTCTCTCTCTCTCTCTCTCTCTCTGTCTTTCTCCCCCAACCCACACACACATCTACCATAACTCCCACGCACAAGATTTTGACCTATTTATAAAAATATCAAATGAGAACTGGTCATCTTCCCCTACGACTTTTTAGTTAACAGGAAGTTTTTCTCTTGACAATCCATTTGTAAAGTATTTTTTGTGCAGTCAAGATGCCTGCTTCAGTGAGTGGTAGTTATATCCTGCACCCGCTGTCACCTCGGACACCCATTTTCTAGTGTCCGTGCTTGAATCAGTGGACCGGTTCAGCTATTTTTGGATCTACAGCTACTTCCACCATCTTCCCGGATGAGAAAAGCAACACGCAAATAATAAAGGCTGCCACAACTTTTGGCAAACTAAGGAAAATGATACGGACCAATCGAAAGTTAACAATGAAAACCTGTGCGAACGAAGAAGAAGAACAATGAAAACCAAAGGTTCTGATTGACCAGACCTGTGCGCTTAGCACTCTCTTGTCATCATCATCATCATCATCATCATTAGGTACTCTGCCGATAGATGTTGACAATCATGCTTCTGCATAGATCTTAGTCCTTTACATCTTCAACCCATTGGCAACTGCTTAGTTCTGCCATCGCGTTAGACTCTTACGCGAATCTGAAACGCGAACGACAACATAAGCAAAGGACGAGAAAAAAAGAAGAAAAAAAAGTTACCATCTGCGCTGCCTTCGCAGGGAAAATGTGGTAAGATAAAGTAATCTCAAGGGGTGTGTCGACCATGCCCTTAGTCTGCGAATCACCCGTAGCGTCTTGCAGGTCAGCAACGAATTTTCTCCACTTCTCACTGTCTGCATCCAGCCCTTGTGTTGTGTCTCAGCTGTGCTGCGTGCTAGTTATTTCTGCTTCTGCAGTTTTCTGCCTTGTAGCCCTTGGTCGATCTCTCTTTGTTTTCCCTTTGGCGTCCATCTCATGACTGTTTTAGCAATGTTGTTGGGTCTTTTCAGAGCACATGATCAATCTGTTTTCATATCGACTTGTATATCTTCTAGACTTATATCGGTCACGTGATGAAAAGAAACGAATCTCAAAACAATCTATAAAGTGGAACATAACAGGCCGAAGAAAAAGAGGTAGACCACGTGGAGGATATTGTTAAAAGAGGCCAAATTAGTAGGCATAAAATCCCTTGAAAACCTTGCCGAAGACAGGAAAACTTGGCGAAATACCACGCGACCCCTATTGTGACGGCACGGAAAGGATATAAGATGTAAGAAGATATCTTCTAGTTCGCATTGGGCAAGTAGGTCTCTATTATTTAGTGTTTATGGACAGTAAATATTTAAGATCTTTCTGAGGAAGGTTGTGTGGAATAAGGATAATTTTCCCATTTCCTTTTCAGTTGTTCTCCAGCATTCTGCTCCATAGAGAAGTATAGATAACACACAACTTTGGTACAGCTCTGATTTGGTTCTAGTACTGTACTGAGAGGACATCCAGATGTTTGTTGTTCTCGTTAAGGGGTGTGACTACCTCCAGTTAGGAACCACTGTGATGTGTGACTACCTCCAGTTAGGAACCACTGTGATGTGTGACTACCTCCAGTTAGGAACCACTGTGATGTGTGAGCTGGCTACCCCCAGTTAATAACCACTGTGTTGTGTGAGCTGGCTACCTCCAGTTAGGAACCACTGTGTTGTGTGAGCTGGCTACCTCCAGTTAGGAACCACTGTGTTGTGTGACTACCTCCAGTTAGGAACCACTGTGTTGTGTGGCTACCTCCAGTTAATAATCACTGTGTTGTGTGGCTACCTCCAGTTAATAACCACTGTGTTGTGTGAGCTGGCTACCTCCAGTTAATAACCACTGTGTTGTGTGAGCTGGCTACCTCCAGTTAATAACCACTGTGTTGTGTGAGCTGGGTACCTCCAGTTAAGAACCACTGTGTTGTGTGAGCTGGCTACCTCCAGTTAGGAACCACTGTGTTGTGTGAGCTGGCTACCAGAACCACTGTGTTGTGTGAGCTGGCTACCTCCAGTTAATAACCACTGTGTTGTGTGAGCTGGCTACCTCCAGTTAATAACCACTGTGTTGTGTGAGCTGGCTACCTCCAGTTAATAACCACTGTGTTGTGTGAGCTGGCTATCTCCAGTTAATAACCACTGTGTTGTGTGAGCTGGGTACCTCCAGTTAGGAACCACTGTGTTGTGTGAGCTGGGTATCTCCAGTTAATAACCACTGTGTTGTGTGAGCTGGGTATCTCCAGTTAGGAACCACTGTGTTGTGTGACTACCTCCAGTTAATAACCACTGTGATGTCATTCTTTCATTCATTTGCATGATGTCCCTTGCGGAACTTTGACTCCCTGTCAGCTCTCTCCTGTAGGCCTGTCGGTTGTGAGCAAGATGGCCTGCTGCTGATGCATCCATTTGGAGATTATCAACGATGTTTTGCAGCTATCTTCGCCTTGGTCTTCTCTTTCTTTTTCTCATTATATACCCTTCCAAGACTGTCTTCTCTAAATCATCATGACGTTTAACGTGTCCAAAATATTTAAGTTTTCTCTCTTTAATCCTCATTACTAGCCAGCCTTCTTCAATATTAAGTTCTTTTAGTATGGATATATTTGTTCTTTTTTTTTTTTGTCCATGATATTTTAAGAACTCTTCTGTAGCATTTACATTCAAAGGCATTTATGTGTTTCTCAGCTGTTTTGTTAAGTGTCCAGGTCTCACAGGCATATGTTGCGATGGGAAAAATGCATGCCCTTAAAAATCTTATTTTTGTGGTTCTGTCTGTTCCTCTCCACAGATTCTTTAGTTGTTTTACTTTCTGAAGAGCGACAGATGTCCTCCTTTTAATTTCCTTCATTGTATCTCTATTATTAGTTAGCAGTGATCCAAGATATTCAAAACTCTCCACTTCTTCTAGTTTTTCCTCATTGATACATATTTCAGCTGCCTTGTTTGTTTTGTCAGTTGTCATCAATTTAGTCTTCTTCCATTAAGATAGAGGTTTTACTCTTCGCTGTTCTTACGGACTGACATAATTAGTTTTTCCATTCCTTTTTGTGTTGTGGACAGTAATACTGTGTCATCAGCATATCTAATCTCTGGTGTTTCATAACCTCCAATTAGTATGGCATTGTAATATTCTTTGTCTGCATCTTCTCTAACATTCCTCGTTATATTTTCAGTATACAAGTTAAATAAGTAAGGTGACAGTATGCACCCCTGACGGACCCCTTGTTTTATGTCAAACCAAGTTGTTGTTTCACCATTTACTTATACTGCTGCTTGTTGGTCTAGATACAACAGTGATGTTAATTGTATCAAATGTGTTGGAAATCCCATTTTTCCCATTATTTCTCAAAGTTTCTGGTGTTGTACACAATCAAATGCCTTTGAATAGTCTATAAAAGATAAATATAGATAAACATTAAACTCTCTGCATTTATCTATTATTAATCTTATATTGAATATATGATCTCTTGATCCTCTTCCTTGCCTGAAACCAGCTTGGACCATATTGACAACTGTGTTGTATGACTACATATAATTAAAAAACACTGTGTTGTGTGACTGCCTCCAATTAAGAACCACTGTGTTGTGTGGTTACCTCTAATTAAGAACCACTGTGTTGTGTGACTACCTGTAGTTAAGAACCACTGTGTTGTATGATTACCTCTAATTAAGGAACACTGTGTTGTGTGACTACCTGTAATTAAGAACCACTGTGTTGTGTGACTATCTCTAATTAAGAAACACTGTGTTGTGTGACTATCTCTAATTAAGGAACACTGTGTTGTATGATTACCTCTAATTAGGAACCACTGTGTTGTGTGGCTGTCTGCTCCATGACTGGTACCTCCACGTGGTTGAAGGGGAACAAGGCAAAGCAAGGAAGCACAGAAACAGACAGAAAGAAGTGAGGAATACCTAGAAGCGAAACGAGGTCCGGTCTATAGATAGATAGATAGATAGATAGATAGATAGATAGATAGATACGGCAAAGTATCACCATCTTTTCATGGTATAAAATGGAAGCATCATTATGGCAAGTAAGCGGTAACAGAATTGTTAAAGTCGAAAGTGCTAGTTTTTCTAAAACCTGAAAGAAAAAAAAATTCTTAATAAAAAGAGAAATAAATTATGTTAAAAAAAAAAAAAAAAGAGGCACGTCAGTGTAGAGAGAGATGACTAAAAAAAAAAAAATTCGCCCAACGTGGGGCTCGAACCCACGACCCTGAGATTAAGAGTCTCATGCTCTACCGACTGAGCTAGCCGGGCAGTTGTATATTATTTGCTTCGTATAACAGGACGTTTATGGTTTCTTTTATTCTCTCCATCCATCCATCTCCTCAGGTGGGCGCTCCCACCTCTATATTTGTTTCCTTCTGTCATCAGTATCAGCGTCGAATCTGAATCTAGTTATTACAAACATGGTTTTACAGTTACTGTGAAAGTAGATAGAGGTATATGGTTCATTTTTACACCCTAATGTTTTTTTTTCATATTTTATATAACTGAACCTCCATCTACCTTCATTACCAGAACCAGTTTTACCGCAGCTGTGAAGACGTTGTCATATTAGGCAATCAGTGATCCATAGCTGATATGCTAGCGTTAGGGTTGGCGAACCACAGATGACCAAGACCATGTCCCACCTCTCCGGTTAATTACTTCTTCTCTTTTAGTTTGAATGTAATAGTTTAATCTTACACTCTTATGATACCGTTTTTTTTCCTCGTGTAATTTGTATACCTGTATTAAATCGAGTGTGTGGGAAGAATGAAAGATGGAGTGATGAAGGGCAGAATGTAAGACCGGCCTGCGTCCCCAGTTCTTTAACCTTTAGAAATAAAGATTATTCATTCATTCTGTTGGTACCCTTGTAACAGGCATAGCCTGGCTAACGGGGCAGGTGTCGCCATACCCCCTATGGTGGTGGAGTCTGCTAAAGAAGTATTACACAACCCCTGTTTTTTAGCTGTACTCCGGGACAGAAAAAAATAGCTGCCATAACCGCGCTCTCAAGCCGATACGTTGCTGTGCATTAACACCTTCACAGCATAGGCTGCAAAGAGTGAAAGATGGAGTGATGAAGGGCAGAATGTAAGACGGGCCTGCGTGCCCAATTCTTTACCCTTTAAAAATAAAGATCATTCATTCATTCTCACTTTCACTTCACTTATTGTTTGTTAAGTTAAAAAAAAAGCGAAGAACAGGTCAAAGAAAGGCTTCATTCAATACAGTGCTACAAATCTAGAGAGTGCGCGAGGGAGAGAATGAAAGAATGGAGGGATAGACTGGGATAACAAATCGAATGAGAGTATAAGTTTAGTTATTTTAAAATTAAAATTATAGTTAAAAAAGACACTTAAAAAAAAAAAAAAAGTCGCCCAACGTGGGGCTCGAACCCACGACCCTGAGATTAAGAGTCTCATGCTCTACCGACTGAGCTAGCCAGGCGGTCGATAAAGCTGTCTCTACAAACAGACACGTTATCGAGTAACAAAGATATCACAAACAATGGATACATGAAACATGTTGGTAGGTTACTGAGAGGACAGGGCGTGTTGAAATAATTCACTGCCGGAGAAATCAAACTTGTAGTTAAATAATTAATGTCTGCCTGCACTTACGTTCAAAGACACGGGTAAAAGTGACTGGAACTTGACTTGTCTTGTCTCCGTCCTTTTAAATTCCTTTCAGCAAGCCACCCCCTCTCCAGATAGTGCACACAAAAAAAAAAAAACACCCCCGCTTCTGATTAGTTATATGACCCCTCAAAACACACCCACACACAACCACCATCATCACTAGCACCACCAGACTAAGTCAACCGAACCCCTTCTCATTTGCCACACCGTGCAAGATTTTGACAGATTTCGATTATTTGCTTCGTATAACAGGACGTTTATGGTTTCTTTTATTCTCTCCATCCATCCATCTCCTCAGGTGGGCGCTCCCACCTCTATATGTTTCCTTCTGTCATCAGTATCAGCGTCGAATCTGAATCTAGTTATTACAAACATGGTTTTACAGTTACTGTGAAAGTAGATAGAGGTATATGGTTCATTTTTACACCCTAATGTTTTTTTTTCATATTTTATATAACTGAACCTCCATCTGCCTTCATTACCAGAACCAGTTCTACCGCAGCTGTGAAGACGTTGTCATATTAGGCAATCAGTGATCCATAGCCGATATGCTAGCATTAGGGTTGGCGAACCACAGATGACCAAGACCCTGTCCCACCTCTCCGGTTAATTACTTCTTCTCTTTTAGTTTGAATGTAATAGTTTAATCTTACACTCTTATGATACCGTTTTTTTTCCTCGTGTAATTTGTATACCTGTATTAAATCGAGTGTGTGGGAAGAATGAAAGATGGAGTGATGAAGGGCAGAATGTAAGACCGGCCTGCGTCCCCAGTTCTTTAACCTTTAGAAATAAAGATTATTCATTCATTCTGTTGGTACCCTTGTAACAGGCATAGCCTGGCTAACGGGGCAGGTGTCGCCATACCCCCTATGGTGGTGGAGTCTGCTAAAGAAGTATTACACAACCCCTGTTTTTTAGCTGTACTCCGGGATAGAATAAATAGCTGCCATAACCGCGCTCTCAAGCCGATACGTTGCTGTGCATTAACACCTTCACAGCATCGGCTGCAAAGAATGAAAGATGGAGTGATGAAGGGCAGAATGTAAGACGGGCCTGCGTGCCCAATTCTTTACCCTTTAAAAATAAAGATCATTCATTCATTCTCACTTTCACTTCACTTATTGTTTGTTAAGTTAAAAAAAAAAGCGAAGAACAGGTCAAAGAAAGGCTTCATTCAATACAGTGCTACAAATCTAGAGAGTGCGCGAGGGAGAGAATGAAAGAATGGAGGGATAGACTGGGATAACAAATCGAATGAGAGTATAAGTTTAGTTATTTTAAAATTAAAATTATAGTTAAAAAAGACACTTAAAAAAAAAAAACAATTCGCCCAACGTGGGGCTCGAACCCACGACCCTGAGATTAAGAGTCTCATGCTCTACCGACTGAGCTAGCCGGGCGGTCGATAACGTTGTCTCTACAAACAGACACGTTATCGAGTAACAAAGATATCACAATGGATACATGACACATGTTGGTAGGTTACTGAGAGGACAGGGCGTGTTGAAATAATTCACTGCCGGAGAAGAAATCAAACTTGTAATTAAATAATTAATGTCTGCCTGCATTTACGTTCAATGACTAAAAATTGGTTCTAAAGACTGTAATAGCTGGAGGTGGGGTGGGGGATACGCTCTCCGCTCCAATTAAATATCCCCAAGGCTTGCGTCTCAAATAGCCTTTGACAGTCCAAGTCCAGCTCCTGGCCTTCTCGTGACAGAACTGTTTAAACTGACAGGAGAAGGGACGAAAGGCGAATATCTGGCTCCTGAAAACCAGACGCCTTCGGGTAGATATGACTCACTGGTCTTGGTTGGTAGCTCATCTAGGAGAAAGAAAGCTCCTGCTCGCTGCTAGCAAGATTCTTCAACTACTGTGCGTGGGGTGAAACTTCTCCCGGCCAATGAAGAAACATGAGATTAGGGTTGCCGCGAGGCGCCATCGTGGAAAAAATGATGGAAAGGATTAAGTGAAGTTTAATCGGTATGGTCAGTAGACTCGCGGTGAGGACTATTCATACTACGGCACCTCTGCTCTAGAGGCTGGTCATGTCATATATACACACATACTGGGATAATACGCATAAACTGGTGCAACGAAAACCACAGTGTCACGCAATCCCGCTTCTGTGACCCACCGAGAATATAGGCCCAAGCCCCACGATGCTCTGAGTATCTATCCTAAATGAGACTATCGCGAGAACCACAGGAGTAAATTCAGTAGGATCATGGGGCGATCTTGATTGTAGAAGCGAACGAAGAAGAAGAAGAAGTGTAAAAAAATGACTGGATCTTGACTTGTCTTGTCTCCATCCTTTTAAATTCCTTTCAGCAAGCCACCCCCTCTCCAGATAGTGCAAAAAAAAAAAAACACCCCCGCTTCTGATTAGTTATATGACCCCTCAAAACACACCCACACACAACCACCATCATCACTAGCACCACCAGACTAAGTCAACCGAACCCCTTCTCATTTGCCACACCGTGCAAGATTTTGACAGATTTCGATTATTTGCTTTGTATAACAGGAC
The DNA here is from genome assembly GCA_009760885.1 of Achatina immaculata. NCBI lineage: Eukaryota > Metazoa > Mollusca > Gastropoda > Stylommatophora > Achatinidae > Lissachatina > Lissachatina immaculata. Next base: position 10,446,586 of record CM019711.1, read on the forward strand.
GTTTATGGTTTCCTTTCTTCTCTCCATCCATCCATCTCCTCAGGTGGGCGCTCCCATCTCTATATTTGTTTCCTTCTGTCATCAGTATCAGCGTCGAATCTGAATCTAGTTATTACAAACATGGTTTTACAGTTACTGTGAAAGTAGATAGAGGTATATGGTTCATTTTTACACCCTAATGTTTTTTTTTTCATATTTTATATAACTGAACCTCCATCTACCTTCATTACCAGAACCAGTTCTACCGCAGCTGTGAAGACGTTGTCATATTAGGCAATCAGTGATCCATAGCCGATATGCTAGCATTAGGGTTGGCGAACCACAGATGACCAAGACCCTGTCCCACCTCTCCGGTTAATTACTTCTTCTCTTTTAGTTTGAATGTAATAGTTTAATCTTACACTCTTATGATACCGTTTTTTTTCCTCGTGTAATTTGTATACCTGTATTAAATCGAGTGTGTGGGAAGAATGAAAGATGGAGTGATGAAGGGCAGAATGTAAGACCGGCCTGCGTCCCCAGTTCTTTAACCTTTAGAAATAAAGATTATTCATTCATTCTGTTGGTACCACTAGTAACAGGCATAGCCTGGCTAACGGGTCAGGGATCGTCATAGCCCCTATGGTGGTGGAGTCTGCTAAAGAAGTATTACACAACCCCTGTTTTTTAGCTGTACTCCGGGATAGAATAAATAGCTGCCATAACCGCGCTCTCAAGCCGATACGTTGCTGTGCATTAACACCTTCACAGCATCGGCTGCAAAGAATGAAAGATGGAGTGATGAAGGGCAGAATGTAAGACGGGCCTGCGTGCCCAATTCTTTACCCTTTAAAAATAAAGATCATTCATTCATTCTCACTTTCACTTCACTTATTGTTTGTTAAGTTAAAAAAAAAAAAGCGAAGAACAGGTCAAAGAAAGGCTTCATTCAATACAGTGCTACAAATCTAGAGAGTGCGCGAGGGAGAGAATGAAAGAATGGAGGGATAGACTGGGATAACAAATCGAATGAGAGTATAAGTTTAGTTATTTTAAAATTAAAATTGTAGTTAAAAAAGACACTTAAAAAAAAAAAACAATTCGCCCAACGTGGGGCTCGAACCCACGACCCTGAGATTAAGAGTCTCATGCTCTACCGACTGAGCTAGCCGGGCGGTCGATAACGTTGTCTCTACAAACAGACACGTTATCGAGTAACAAAGATATCACAAACAATGGATACATGACACATGTTGGTAGGTTACTGAGAGGACAGGGCGTGTTGAAATAATTCACTGCCGGAGAAGAAATCAAACTTGTAATTAAATAATTAATGTCTGCCTGCATTTACGTTCAAGGACTAAAAATTGGTTCTAAAGACTGTAATAGCTGGAGGTGGGGTGGGGGATACGCTCTCCGCTCCATATCCCCAAGGCGTGCGTCTCAAATAGCCTTTGACAGTCCAAGTCCAGCTCCTGGCCTTCTCGTGACAGAACTGTTTAAACTGACAGGAGAAGGGACGAAAGGCGAATATCTGGCTCCTGAAAACCAGACGCCTTCGGGTAGATATGACTCACTGGTCTTGGTTGGTAGCTCATCTAGGAGAAAGAAAGCTCCTGCTCGCTGCTAGCAAGATTCTTCAACTACTGTGCGTGGGGTGAAACTTCTCCCGGCCAATGAAGAAACATGAGATTAGGGTTGCCGCGAGGCGCCATCGTGGAAAAAATGATGGAAAGGATTAAGTGAAGTTTAATCGGTATGGTCAGTAGACTCGCGGTGAGGACTATTCATACTACGGCACCTCTGTTCTAGATGACAAATATCCATGTGACACCTGGATACGTGTGTATACAGATGGATCTGCACATAATGCCATAAAAAACGGTGGGGCAGGAGCATATATTGAATATCCAAACAACACCATTGACAAGATTTCCATACCCACTGGTAAATACTGCAACAACTTTGATGCAGAAGTTAGGGCAATTATTGCTGCAGTTGAAAAAATATCAGACTCCAGAATTGATACATGTCCTGTAGTAATTCTCACAGATGCAAGATCAGTACTGGAGGCTCTTCAGTGCAACAAACTACCAGACCTTAAGGATGCCTTGTCAAAAATTGGCTTACAACATGGAGTCACTTTGCAATGGATTCCCTCCCACTGTGGGATACCAGGCAATGAGAAAGCTGACCATCTGGCCAAAGAGGGCACTGAAATGGAGCAACCAGACATACCAGTCACCTATAATCAGAAGAAAAGCATGATAAAAACCTACAGGAAGCCACAAACACCACCACATGATGACTATCACATGCTAAACAGAAAGGAACAAGTCACCATCTTCCGTCTCCGAACAGGACACAGCCGACTCCGAAGTCATATGTATACAAAGTTTAAGGTTGGTACTACTAATCTATGTACATGTGCCCAGGTGCCCCAAACCGTGGAACATATCCTCCAGAACTGCATCAACTACGAGACACTGAGAAATAATTACTGGCCCAGTGAAACCACTAAAGAAGATAAGCTCTACGGTTCCATACATGAGTTACAAAAAACAGTGAAATTTATCCAAGAGACAGGACTGCAGATATAGACAGACAGTGCGAACGAAGAAGAAGAAGAAGAAGGAAACCACCTCTCATCCGGCATGGATATATTCATATCCAAACCACGTCGAGGTTTTCCGGTGAGAAAGTCCAACTCTAGACTAAACTGGTGCAACGAAAACCACAGTGTCACGCAATCCCGCTTCTGTGACCCACCGAGAATATAGGCCCAAGCCCCACGATGCTCTGAGTATCTATCCTAAATGAGACTATCGCGAGAACCACAGGAGTAAATTCAGTAGGATCATGGGGCGATCTTGATTGTAGAAGCGAACGAAGAAGAAGAAGAAGTGTAAAAAAATGACTGGATCTTGACATGTCTTGTCTCCATCCTTTTAAATTCCTTTCAGCAAGCCACCCCCTCTCCTGATGGTGCAAAAAACACCCCCGGTTTTGATTAGTTATATGACCCCCTAAAACACACACAACCACAATCACCACCACCACCACCACTACTAGACTAAGTCAACCGAACCCCTTCTCATTTACCACACCGTGCAAGATTTTGACAGATTTCGATTATTTGCTTCGTATAACAGGACGTTTATGGTTTCTTTTATTCTCTCCATCTATCCATCTCCTCAGGTGGGCGCTCCCACCTCTATATTTGTTTCCTTCTGTCATCAGTATCAGCGTCGAATCTGAATCTAGTTATTACAAACATGGTTTTACAGTTACTGTGAGGTATATGGTTCATTTTTACACCCTAATGTTTTTTCATATTTTATATAACTGAACCTCCATCTACCTTCATTACCAGAACCAGTTTTACCGCAGCTGTGAAGACGTTGTCATATTAGGCAATCAGTGATCCATAGCTGATATGCTAGCGTTAGGGTTGGCGAACCACAGATGACCAAGACTCTGTCCCACCTCTCCGGTTAATTACTTCTTCTCTTTTAGTTTGAATGTAATAGTTTAATCTTACACTCTTATGATACCGTTTTTTTTCCTCGTGTAATTTGTATACCTGTATTAAATCGAGTGTGTGGGAAGAATGAAAGATGGAGTGATGAAGGGCAGAATGTAAGACCGGCCTGCGTCCCCAATTCTTTAACCTTTAGAAATAAAGATTATTCATTCATTCTGTTGGTACCCCTAGTAACAGGCTTAGCCTGGCTAACGGGGCAGGTGTCGCCATACCCCCTATGGTGGTGGAGTCTGCTAAAGAAGTATTACACAACCCCTGTTTTTTAGCTGTACTCCGGGACAGAAAAAAATAGCTGCCATAACCGCGCTCTAAAGCCGATACGTTGCTGTGCATTAACACCTTCACAGCATCGGCTGCAAAGAATGAAAGATGGAGTGATGAAGGGCAGAATGTAAGACGGGCCTGCGTGCGCAATTCTTTACCCTTTAAAAATAAAGATCATTCATTCATTCTCACTTTCACTTCACTTATTGTTTGTTAAGTTAAAAAAAAAAGGCGAAGAACAGGTCAAAGAAAGGCTTCATTCAATACAGTGCTACAAATCTAGAGAGTGCGCGAGGGAGAGAATGAAAGAATGGAGGGATAGACTGGGATAACAAATCGAATGAGAGTATAAGTTTAGTTATTTTAAAATTAAAATTATAGTTAAAAAAGACACTTAAAAAAAAAAATATTCGCCCAACGTGGGGCTCGAACCCACGACCCTGAGATTAAGAGTCTCATGCTCTACCGACTGAGCTAGCCGGGCGGTCGATAACGTTGTCTCTACAAACAGACACGTTATCGAGTAACAAAGATATCACAAACAATGGATACATGACACGTGTTGGTAGGTTACTGAGAGGACAGGGCGTGTTGAAATAATTCACTGCCGGAGAAGAAATCAAACTTGTAATTAAATAATTAATGTCTGCCTGCATTTACGTTCAAGGACTAAAAATTGGTTCTTAAGACTGTAATAGCTGGAGGTGGGGTGGGGGATACGCTCTCCGCTCCAATTAAATATCCCCAAGGCTAGCGTCTCAAATAGCCTTTGACAGTCCAAGTCCAGCTCCTGGCCTTCTCGTGACAGAACTGTTTAAACTGACAGGAGAAGGGGCGAAAGGCGAATATCTGGCGCCTGAAAACCAGACGCTTTCGGGTAGATATGACTCGTTGGTCTTGGTTGGTAGCTCATCTAGGAGAAAGAAAGCTCCTGCTCGCTGCTAGCAAGATTCTTCAACTACTGTGCGTGGGGTGAAACTTCTCCCGGCCAATGAAGAAAAATGCGATTAGGGTTGCCGCGCGGCGCCATCGTGGAAAAGGTGATGGAAAGGATTAAGTGAAGTTTAATCTATGGTCAGTAGACTCGCGGTGAGGGATACTCATACAACAGCACCTCTGCTCTAGAGGCCGGTCATGTCCTATATACACCCATACTGCGATAATACGCATAAACCGGCTTAACACAGGGGTGAAACTCACTAGTGGCGAGGATTCGTCCTCCTCGAAAAAGCTCCGTCCTGGTCACCACCAGGAAGGGTAGCGGCCACGACCACCAAATGCTGAAATCGGAGACACTTCACCAGTGCAGTCTAGATAGGCAACCACCTCTCACCGTGCAAGATTTTGACAGATTTCGACTATTTGCTTCGTATAATAAGACGGTTATGTTGTCTTTTCTTCTCTCCATCCATTCATCTCCTCAGGTGGGCGCTCCCACCTCTACATCTGTTTCCTTCTGTGTCAGCGTCGAATCTGAATCTAGTTATTACAAACATGGTTTTCCAGTTACTGTGAAAGTAGATAGAGGTGTATGGTTTATTTTTACACCCTAACTTTTTTGTTTTTGTTTTTTGTAGAACTTAACCATACATAATAATTGTAGGTTATGAAATATCAGAGATTAGATATGTTGATGACACAGTATTACTGTCCACAACACAAAAAGGAATGGAAAAACTAATTATGTCAGTCCGTAAGAACAGCGAAGAGCAAAACCTCTATCTTAACTAAAGTGATGACAACTGACAAAACAAACAAGGCAGCTGATGTATATATCAATGAGGAAAAACTGGAAGAAGTGGAGGGTTTTGAATATCTTGGATCACTACTAACTAATAATGGAGATACAGTGAGGGAAATTAAAAGGAGGACATCGCTCTTCAGAAAGTAAAACAACTAAAGAATCTGCAGAGAGGAACAGACAGAACCACAAAAATAAGATTTTTAAGGGCATGCATCTTTCCCATCGCAACATATACATATGAGACCTGGACAATTAACAAAACAGCTGAGAAACACATAAATGCCTTTGAATGTAAATGCTACAGAAGAGTTCTCCAAATATCATGGACACAAAAAAGAACAAATATATCCATACTACAAGAAGAAGGCTAGTTAGTAAAGAGGATTAAAGAGAGAAAATTTAAATATTTTGGACACATTAAACGTCATGATAATCTAGAGAAGACCGTCTTTGAAGGGTGCATAATGAAAAAAAGAAAGAGAGGAAGACCAAGGCGAAGATGACTGCAAGACATCGTTGATAATCTCCAAATGGATGCATCAGCAGCAGGGCATCTTGCTTACAACCGAGAGGCCTACCTACAGGAGAGAGCTGATAGGAAGGCAAAGTTCCGCAAGGGACATCATGCAAATGACTGACTGACCGAGTATTCAAAGAAAAGAATATGATCTCACGTGGTGCCGTACAGTATCACATACCGTTTTATCTTGAATAGCAGAGACCTGGTGGAAGTAATTCTAGATCCACTTAGAATTGCATCCTACGTCGTACTCGACTTATTTAGGGCGGTTACGTCATATTTTATGCTATAATCCGAGATAACCGGGTCAGCCCAACATAAGCAGATTCATCTAAACTCTCTGGTCTTGATCTTTCCTTGTCAGTTGTCGGTTCCAAGAGTGTGCAATCTTCTTACGAGTCGTTGTCTAGGTCTATATCTTGGTCTTTCCCCTTTCATCACTTCTGTATAAGCCATCTTTGTCTATCCTCCTCCATTCTCTTTAAATCCCCAACCCCTGTTGTTTTTTCATAATGGCTGTTATATATGGAGAGTTAATGTGTAGATTTTTTTTTGTTACTTCTTTTTTAGACTTGCGCAGGTACATTTCCTAAGTCATTTCCAGTTGAACTTTGTGTGCTCTCTCTCTTATGCCTCATTGATTACACCAAGGCATTTGACAAGGTGAAACATAATGAAATTATTAAAATGCTTGAAGACATCAATATAGACGGCAAAGACCTGAGGATTGTAAAACATCTATACTGGCAGCAGGAAGCAGCAGTTCGAGTTGAAAATAGAACTGGAAAATATCAACCTATAAAACAAGACAAGGATGTGTACTATCTCCATACCTTTTTTTCTCTGTACAGCGAGAATACTCTAAGAACGATCATCACAGAATCAGGCATAAAAATTGGAGGATACAATATTAACAACCTTCGATATGCTGACGACACAGTACTGATAGCTGAGAACCAACAAGACCTGCAAAATCTCTTGGATAAAGTGATCAAAGAAAGTGAACAGAAAGGCCTTACTTTGAACATAAAAAAGACAGCGACTATGGTTATATCTAAGAAACAGAATCCACCAGCATGCAGTATAAAATTAAACGGAACTATTCTAAAGCAGGTGCAGAAATTCAAATACCTTGGAGCAGTAATAACTTCAGATGGGAAATGCAGAACAGAAATTAGGAACAGAATAAGCCAATCAAAGACTGCATTTCAGAGAATGAGAAACATATTATGCAACACATCCTTATCAATGAATGTTAGAAAATGAGTACTAAAATGCTATATTGAACCTATCATGTTATATGGAAGTGAATCATGGACAATAGGCAAGCCTGCACAAAAATCATTGGAAGCAGCAGAAATGTGGTTTATTAGAAGAATGTTGCGAATCTCCTGGACAGCAAAAATAACTAATGAAGAATGTATGAGAAGAGCTGGAGAGACAAAAAAACCTTGTCAAAAAGATAAGAGAGAGACAATGTACTTTCATAGGACATGCAATGAGAAGAGGGGGCATTGAAAATATTATAACAACAGGAAAAATAGAAGGAAGAAGATCAAGAGGAAGATCAAGAGAAATGATACTGGACAGTCTGACGGGATGGTGCGAGAGGAGATCAACTGAGCTAATGGCCTGCATGAAGGATCGTGTACTCTGGAGAAGCATAATAGCCAACGCCAGCCGGCACGGCACCTGCTGATGATGATGATGTGCTCTCTAGAGTTTCTAGATTACCAAACATCTTTGTGTGCTCTCTAGAGCTTCTAAATTACCAAACAACTATGTGCTCTCTAGAGCTTCTAAATTACCAAACAACTCTATGTGCTCTCTAGAGCTTCTAGATTACCAAACAACTCTATGTGCTCTCTAGAGCTGTTATCATTGATGGTCTCAAGAACTTTTAGACTGGTAAACAACTTTCTGCCCATGGAATCAATACAATGAGTCCCCTCACACTGTGGGATAAATGGAAATGAAAAAGGAGATGTCTTCTCCAAAGCAGGGAGCATAATGAAACAAATCAACCACCCAATAACATACCATGAAGCAAAAAAGCATCATCCACTAAAAACTAAAAACCAGCTGGAAAACAAAATTAAACACAGAAACAAAACAAGACTCCATTCATCAACTACAGAGATACCAGCAAACTTAATAGAAATAAAACAAGACTCCATTCATCAACTACGGAGATACCAGCAAACTTAATAGAAACAAAACAAGACTCCATTCATCAACTACGGAGATACCAGCAAACTTAACAGAAACAAAACAAGACTCCATTCATCAACTACAGAGATACCAGCAAACTTAATAGAAACAAAACAAGACTCCATTCACCAACTATGGAGATACCAGCAAACTTAATAGAAACAAAACAAGACTCCATTCATCAACTACGGAGATACCAGCAAACTTAATAGAAACAAAACAAGACTCCATTCATCAACTACGGAGATACCAGCAAACTTAATAGAAACAAAACAAGACTCCATTCACCAACTATGGAGATACCAGCAAACTTAATAGAAACAAAACAAGACTCCATTCATCAACTACGGAGATACCAGCAAACTTAATAGAAACAAAACAAGACTCCATTCATCAACTACGGAGATATCAGCAAACTTAATAGAAACAAAACAAGACTCCATTCATCAACTACGGAGATACCAGCAAACCACAATCTTCCATATATGAAAGGGACACACCAGACTCCCGAGCCACCTGTCTTAAATTGCCATACAAACGAGTGTCCTTATGGCTCTGGTGTCCAAATGCCGAGCATATTCTGCAGACCTGTCAAACCTAAATCTCTGAGCACTGCCGAGGCCTGAGGGAGAGGATGTGAAATAATAGCTATGGGGCTCCCACTGAAACTTGAAGAAGATAGCAAATTTCTGGTGGGGTGATGGAGCTGCAGAATGTATAGAATGACACAACCAGTTTGTGGAAGAAGAAGATTTGGGGGGGGGGGGTCTGTGCTGAGATATGATTGTAGCATGTAGGCAAGCCACCTTGTAAGCTTTTACATGTTACAGACCACTAGACCAGATAACTGAGTTCTGATGACTGTTATCTCAGCACTTCAAAGACCGCTAGACCAGACACTGGGTTCTGATGGCTGTTATTTCAGCACGTCACAGACCACTAAACCAGACACTGGGTTCTGATGGCTGTTATCTCAGCACGTCACAGACCACTAAACCAGACACTGGGTTCTGATGGCTGTTATCTCAGCACATCACAGACCACTAGACTAGATACTGGGTTCTGATGGCTGTTATCTCAGCACTTCAAAGACCACTAGACCAAATAACCGAGTTCTTATGGCTGTTATCTCAACACAATTCCACCACAGTATGGGCTGGCCCAGTGAGATATTTCTTCTTCTGCTTTCACAATCAAAGTGGCACTGATGCCTTGTGTCATGGTTTGCAGCCAGGCTGTGATATCTGTGCCTCCAGATTCCACATCTTCAGCATGGTAACTTCTAGACCCAACATACACACTTTCATAAACCAACCATACATCAACAGAACAAAATACGACCAACACTTCACATGTTTTTATTGTAATATAATATGTATATATATATATATATAAAAGATTTTTTTTTTTTAGTGTAACAAGTACAAAAGATTTTTGTTTTTATATTCCTCTCTCAACAACTTAGGTTTCTGTGTGTGTGTGTGGGCTGGTGGTAGATGGAGCTATGGTAAACTGTAAACAAACGAGTGTATGAAAGAGATGATACAAACATAAAATGGCAGGTGACAATGGCATCATAAACTACATCTCATTACATCGTGTAAATAATTTCATGAAACAGGCTGTCCATGACTTTGAGTTGTCTCAGATTAATTTATCAAATAAACCCAGGCCTTCCTTTTAAAGATGGATGTAACCAGACTAAATATATCACACCCACAACTAGGAAATATTTCACAAAAATATTCTACTGGTTATTTTCTACAAATGATATTATCTACATCAGATCTCTGTTGTTACCTTCAAATAATCTCGCTCTTTACTGTAAAAAGAAAAGAGAACACTATCTCAGTGCTAACAAACTGTTCATGGACACCAAACAGCTCAATACCAGAATGCATTATTGGATAAGGCTATTTGGTCTGTCCTGTTGTTTGGTCTGTCTTGTCATGTTTTACACAAAAAGGAAAAAAAAAATACCTGACCCTTAAGGATTGTTTTTTTTTTTTCATATAAAAAATATCACAAGCATTCAGAAGATGATGTAAAGACTTCTGAAAAATGTACCTACACAAGCAAAACCTTGGAATACAACAAGATGATTCTATGCTCCTTGCTTGGATATTGCTACTATCAATTTGATTTTTGCCGTAGGTCAGCCTATAAAACTACCTGAATCCACTTAAACCAATGGCTGACCCCTTTACCTGCTTGTCTCGTCTTGTCTTGTTGCTCCAAGAATACTTCTCCTGATTTCTGTGATGGTTGCATCAAGTTAAAGGCACTTACTTAGAATTAAAATTACATTTCGAACTGTGTAAGATCTTGTAATATTATCAGAAGCCAAGGCCGACTAAATAATGTTGTAATATTATCAGAGGCCAAGGCCGACTAAATAATCTTGTAATATTATCAGAAGCCAAGATAAGATTACAAATTAAATAACCCTGCACTACATCAGCTGGACATGAACAAGAAAAAAAAATTTTGGAACCCTTTTTCCTCCCTCTAAAATAAGAACAATTAGAATGTAAAATATATATCTGTAAATTATTTTCTTTGTGTACACTATCAGATACACAATGTATAATAAAGAAATGTACAACACTTTAGATTCTACCTTTGCCATTTCACTTTACATTAAAATTGTTTATTTCCTTCTGCTTGTTATGGACCCCACGCTGTCTTACTATTCATGAGCCTGTAATACCAAATGCTGGCCAAGCGGGGATGAAATGACACAACCTGGGTCTGTCTCTAAAGAAATCCCTGACTAAGGATATATACAGAAGAGAGCTCTGGCATTTGCTGTATCTAAAAAAAAGTGTTCAAGAGAAGAGATCTGCATAGTCAACCCCCCCCTCTCCCCCACTTCCAAAACAAGTAAATGCTTCTCCCAACATTACTATGTAATCACATGTCAGAACATAAAACTGCTTTACAAGGAAGACAGGTAAAATACACATGTCTTATATCTTAAAAAAAACAAAACAAATCACAAATTCCATTAAAATATAAAAAAAAAAAAACCTCACAGGGAGGATAAACAGATGTCTGAAAGTGCACTGCATGAAGCTAATGCGTTTGCTGTATTACAAGCTCAAACATAGCCAGTCTGTGGAACAGTTTGCTACATGTCTCCTATAAAGCTGTGAAAAAAAACAAAAACAAAACACATCCATCTCTTTGCACTTTGCTGCAAGTTTTACTCACAAACCATAGAAGAAAGAGTGAAACTATTCTCTTTAAATTTCGCTATAAAACCATGGAAGAAAGAATATAAAACTTAACCAGTCTCTTTAGATTTCGCTATAAAACCATGGAAGAAAGAATATAAAACTTAACCAGTCTCTTTAGATTTCGCTATAAAACCATGGAAGAAAGAATATAAAACTTAACCAGTCTCTTTAGATTTCGCTATAAAACCATGGAAGAAAGAATATAAAACTTAACCAGTCTCTTTAGATTTTGCTACAAAATAATACCTTTAACAGCAAAAATAGCTGATGCCTGAAGTGCAATTAAGAGCAAGTATTAAAAAAAAAATAACAAACCAAACACACAAGTTTTTGATTTAAAAAAAAAATGAATGAATATTATATGCTATCATATATAAACTCAGCAGAATTATACTTATTTACAATACATACAATTTGCACCTTATAAATATATTTATTCTTCATCCCAAGTTGACAGAATAGATTTTGTTTGTTTATTTTGCAAAAAAAATTGCTTTGATATAGCTTTGTGTTGGATAAGGCAAGATGTCATTAACAATCATAAGTTGAGAGTAAAAATGGGGGAGGGGGAAGAGAGAAGGATCAGTAAACCGTGTTGCATATGACCTGTGGCTTGTCTTAATAAGCAGCTGCATTAGTAATGGTGACAGTGTCCATTAGAGAAATGGTGAATGTGTTGGGTGGGTGGGGGTCCATTTCTTTCACTCTTTCTTTCACAAAAGCTGGCTGTGATGATATACATATACGCTATCTCATGCATGTTAACAGAGAATATAGAATCAGTGCTGCTGATCTATAGAGAATATATAGTCAGTGGGATAGTGCTGCTGATCTATAGAGAATATATAGTCAGTGGGATAGTGCTGCTGATCTATAGAGAATATATAGTCAGTGGGATAGTGCTGCTGATCTATAGAAAATATAGTCAGTGGGATAGTGCTGCTGATCTATAGAGAATATATAGTCAGTGGGATAGTACTGCTGATCTATAGAGAATATATAGTCAGTGGGATAGTGCTGCTGATCTATAGAGAATATATAGTCAGTGGGATAGTGCTGCTGATCTATAGAGAATATATAGTCAGTGGGATAGTGCTGCTGATCTATATTGAATATATAGTCAGTGGGATAGTGCTGCTGATCTATACAGAATATATAGTCAGTGGGATAGTGCTGCTGATCTATAGAGAATATATAGTCAGTGGGATAGTGCTGCTGATCTATAGAGAATATATAGTCAGTGGGATAGTGCTGCTGATCTATGAGGGGAAGTCACTAAGTAACTTGCAAATTGAAATATTTTATCAGTGGCAGTTATCAGGTAGTATTTAAATATATCCTTAAATAGTACCATCATCCAACTTTATAACAGTTGTGTACATGCGCAAAGCAATAACAAAATGGCTACCCAACTGTTAGTGTGTACCAAAGAAGAACAGAGAAGTGTAGTGCAATTTTTGTGGGCTAAAGGACATTCATAAGGAAATGATAGCAGTTTATGCTGAAATGTGTTTATCACGTAAAGCGGTCTATAACTGGGTAAATGAATTTTCTCAGGGACACACCGAAATTGTTGACAAAGTCCAACTTGGCTGTCCTGTTCAGATTGCAACAGAAGTGACTGTGCAACGTGTGTATGAGATTATCAGAGCTGACAGACGAGTAAAGATAGACAGTGTAGCAAGTGCAATCGGATGTTCACATGGCTTAGCCTACAGAATAATGCATGAGCAATTGAATTTTCGAAAAGTTTGCTCACGTTGGGTACACAGAGATCTGAATGATGAGCACAATATGAACCATTGCAGCATCTCTGTCATTATGCATATGAAGATGAAGACATGCTCCAAAGGATTATTACTGGAGACAAATCTTGGGTGCACCACTACCAACCCTAATAAAACCTTGCCTCAATGCAATGGAAACACCCGTCATTGCCATGAGTAAAAAATTTCAAGATTACCCCTTCTGCGGGGAAGGTTATGCTGACAGTGTTCTGAGATTATCAAGTAGTGTTGTTAACCAAGTTCCAGAAGCATGGTGACAGTGTGAATTCTGTATCATACTTTGAAGTTCTGTCGATGCTACGGGATGCAGTTAGAAAAAAACGTACTGGTCTGCTGACTAGAGGTGTGCTTCTCACTCATGACAATGCAGCGTGGATAGACCTGAAGAAAGCCTTTGATAAAGTATGGAATAAAGGTCTGTTGTGGAAACTAAGAAACTGCAATGTGAATGGAAGACTGTACAACTGGATAAAGTCCTATTTACACAATAGAAGAGCTAGAGTAGTAATGGATGGACACAAAAGCCAGAAAGTACTTCTGCGACACGGTGTACCACAAGGAGGAGTCCTTTCGCCTACACTATTCCTTGTATTCATTAATGACCTGGTCAAGGAACTTCCCTATGGAATCAAAGCAGCACTGTATGCAGATGATCTGGTCATGTGGTGTACAGATGAATATGCGACAGTTGCTACACAGAGACTCCAAAGAGCAGCAGACATCTTGACATCATGGACAAACAAATGGTGTGTAAGTATCAACACAGAAAAATCAAGTACCACTCTGTTCACCCTCTCATCTAAACAGAAAGCAGGTAAGATCTTTGTAAATGAAATACCCTTAAGGATGGACAACCAACCCACTTACTTAGGAGTGACTCTTGACTCAAAACTGACTTGGAAGCAACACATCAACAGTGCAGAAGCAAAAGCCAGAAGAAAACTAGCCATATTAAGAAAATTAAGTGGGACTACATGGGGAGCTAGTGAAAGAATCCTCAAGAACGTATATCAGCAAAGTATTCTACCACATTTAGAATATGGCTCAACATCTTGGTGCACAGCATCAAACACTACGCTGCATAATCTAGACAAGGTTCAAAATCAGTCACTACGGATTATCACAGGTGCCATGAGGTCCACACCAATAGTAGAAATGCAGAAAATAGTTGGTGTTCAACCGCTAAAGGAACGTAGAGACACAAAGGTCATGACCATGGGAGAAAAATTCCTTAGCTCTGTAAGCCATCCCCTGAAGGAGAGATTCAATAACTTGGCATTAGGACGGCTTAAAAGAAGCAGCTTCATTCATCAGGCCAAGCGTATGCGTAAGCTGATACCTGACCTTCCAACTGTAGTCACTCCATTATCATCTGTACCAGAGCATACACCATGGAAAGAAGCAGATTATACACAAATAACTATTCAGACTGAAGTGAAAGGTGTGCAGAATGGTGAGATGCAGAGCAGTCTTGTAAGATCAGTAGCCACACTTAGTGTTCTAGATGACAAATATCCATGTGACACCTGGATACGTGTGTATACAGATGGATCTGCACATAATGCCATAAAAAATGGTGGGGCAGGAGCATATATTGAATATCCAAACAACACCATTGACAAGATTTCCATACCCACTGGTAAATACTGCAACAACTTTGATGCAGAAGTTAGGGCAATTATTGCTGCAGAAGAAAACTAGCCATATTAAGAAAATTAAGTGGGACTACATGGGGAGCTAGTGAAAGAATCCTCAAGAACGTATATCAGCAAAGTATTCTACCACATTTAGAATATGGCTCAACATCTTGGTGCACAGCATCAAACACTACGCTGCATAATCTAGACAAGGTTCAAAATCAGTCACTACGGATTATCACAGGTGCCATGAGGTCCACACCAATAGTAGAAATGCAGAAAATAGTTGGTGTTCAACCGCTAAAGGAACGTAGAGACACAAAGGTCATGACCATGGGAGAAAAATTCCTTAGCTCTGTAAGCCATCCCCTGAAGGAGAGATTCAATAACTTGGCATTAGGACGGCTTAAAAGAAGCAGCTTCATTCATCAGGCCAAGCGTATGCGTAAGCTGATACCTGACCTTCCAACTGTAGTCACTCCATTATCATCTGTACCAGAGCATACACCATGGAAAGAAGCAGATTATACACAAATAACTATTCAGACTGAAGTGAAAGGTGTGCAGAATGGTGAGATGCAGAGCAGTCTTGTAAGATCAGTAGCCACACTTAGTGTTCTAGATGACAAATATCCATGTGACACCTGGATACGTGTGTATACAGATGGATCTGCACATAATGCCATAAAAAATGGTGGGGCAGGAGCATATATTGAATATCCAAACAACACCATTGACAAGATTTCCATACCCACTGGTAAATACTGCAACAACTTTGATGCAGAAGTTAGGGCAATTATTGCTGCAGTTGAAAAAATATCAGACTCCAGAATTGATACATGTCCTGTAGTAATTCTCACAGATGCAAGATCAGTACTGGAGGCTCTTCAGTGCAACAAACTACCAGACCTTAAGGATGCCTTGTCAAAAATTGGCTTACAACATGGAGTCACTTTGCAGTGGATTCCCTCCCACTGTGGGATACCAGGCAATGAGAAAGCTGACCATCTGGCCAAAGAGGGCACTGAAATGGAGCAACCAGACATACCAGTCACCTATAATCAGAAGAAAACCATGATAAAAACCTACAGGAAGCCAAACACCACCACATGATGACTATCACATGCTAAACAGAAAGGAACAAGTCACCATCTTCCGTCTCCGAACAGGACACAGCCGACTCCGAAGTCATATGTATACAAAGTTTAAGGTTGGTACTACTAATCTATGTACATGTGCCCAGGTGCCCCAAACCGTGGAACATATCCTCCAGAACTGCATCAACTACGAGACACTGAGAAATAATTACTGGCCCAGTGAAACCACTAAAGAAGATAAGCTCTACGGTTCCATACATGAGTTACAAAAAACAGCGAAATTTATCCAAGAGACAGGACTGCAGATATAGACAGACAGTGCGAACGAAGAAGAAGAAGAAGACTCATGACAATACCAGACCACATACGGCTCAGTTAACCCAAGAGAAAATTAGCCAGTTGGGTTGGGAAGTTCTTGAACATCCACCCTATAGTCCTGACTTAGCTCCAAGTGATTTTCACCTGTCTGGTCCATTGAAAAACCACCTCGGCAGGAGAAGATTCTCGAGTGGCGAAGGGGTGGAAACAGAAGTAAAAAAAAAAGGTTCAGAAATGGGAGTCCTGATTTTTACGCCATGGGTATTGCATCACTGATTACACGATGAGACAAATGTATCAATGTTGGTGGCGATTACGTTGAGAAATAGGGGAATAATGTAGGTTCAAAAATTAAAAGTTTTCAAATTACTGTCGCATTTAGTTTTTTTTTTTGTAACAGGCATCTGCGAGTTATTTAGTGACTTCCTCTCGTACCATCATCATCATGTGCCTTCTCCAGAGTGAAGGTTGGCAGTATTGAAGCTCTAATTTCCTTGCTTTGATGGTGTGTTCAGCCAGGTTGCGTCCTGTCCATTTTCGTATGTTATCTTCCCATCTTCCTCTTTTTCCTTTCACCTTTCCTTCTAGTATAGTCTTCAGTATACTGTTATGGCTTTTGATATGGGCAAAGTATTTTGTTTTCTTCGTATTTATTTCTTCGAGAAGTTCACGATGCACTTGGAGCTGTTCTAAAACTTATGCATTTGTTCATTCTCCATGTTATGACTTAGTTTTCTGTAGAACCATATTTCTGTTGCATTAATCTTTCTCTCCGTCTTTTTATTTAGAGTCCAGGTTTCTGTGTTCCATGTTTTGCTGATCTATAGAGAATATATACTCCATGGGACAGTGCCACTGATCTATAAATAATATACAATCAGTAGGTCAGTGCTACTGATCTATAGAGAATACAGAATCAGTGGGACAGTGCAACTGATCTATACAGAATATACAATCAGTGGGACAGTGCTACTGATCTATAGAGAATACAGAATCAGTGGGACAATGCTACTGATCTATAGAGAATATACAATCAGTAGGTCAGTGCTACTGATCTATAGAGAATACAGAATCAGTGGGACAATGCTACTGATCTATACAGAATATACAATCAGTAGGTCAGTGCTACTGATCTATAGAGAATACAGAATCAGTGGGACAGTGCAACTGATCTATACAGAATATACAATCAGTGGGACAGTGCTACTGATCTATAGAGAATACAGAATCAGTGAGACAATGCTACTGATCTATAGAGAATATACAATCAGTGGGACAGTGCTACTGATCTATAGAGAATACAGAATCAGTGAGACAGTGCTACTGATCTATATAGAATATACAATCAGTGGGACAGTGCTACTGATCTATAGAGAATACAGAATCAGTGAGACAGTGCTACTGATCTACAGAGAATACAGAATCAGTGGGACAGTGCTACTGATCTACAGAGAATACAGAATCAGTGAGACAGTGCTACTGATCTATAGAGAATACAGAATCAGTGGGACAGTGCTACTGATCTACAGAGAATACAGAATCAGTGAGACAGTGCTACTGATCTATAGAGAATATACAATCAGTGGGACAGTGCTACTGCTCTAAGGAGAATACAGAGCTAGCATGGCAGTGCTACTATCAAGCCCATGAGGATGGCTGGTCAAGAATCTAACCCCATCTCATACACTGTTTCCTGAAGCAGACTGTTTCACCACCACTATCACAGCCTGGCCAACGGGAGCAAGAATGAATGATTGTGAAGTGTGATGTGATGTGCACCCAGGGGACAAGCCATCACAGTCCACATAACAGCCACAACATGAGAGCAAAGATGAATGCTCTCTACAGTGGCAGGATGGCTGTATGGGCTGGTGAGCCAGAGCTTGCCAAGTGTGTGTCCTATCTCTCCTCTGGTGTTCCTAGTAACAAGCTGTGCCTGGTTAATGGATGCTGGAGTCTACAGATGAGAACTTCACTTTGGGGGGGGGGGGTGGTTGTCAGGTTGTGGGGTTGCGCATGGCACTCTGGGTTTTTAAACCCAGCCGATGTAACCTAGTTCCAAGTACAAGCAATTCTTGTTCCTACTCCATGACAACACTGTTTGCCAAGACTACCAATCTGCCATGCTGTTAACAACACCAGCCCAATTTCATAACCCCCCCCCCCCCCAAAAAAAAAACAAAAAAACAAAAACAGAAAGGTCATGAAGCAACCAACAAAGATAGGGTATGTTCTACAAAGAACCTGATTTTTTTCAACTTGAATGCTTATATTTCAATGCCTGCTGCTGCAGACAGCTAAAAACCTCACCAGTTAGAGAATAGATACAACAGAACCATTTGCAATCATATCTTACAAACAAAACTAGTCATTATAACAACATCCACACAAAAGATTTAATCATTTTTATACACAACTAACCTATCTCTCTCTCTCTGAACCTTAAGTGCCCAGGGCACATGGGGCTTGGTTTTCCACAAATGCCTGTCCTTTGCCCTTTTCCCCACTCTTGCCAAGGTGAGCCCTCTATTGCTCAACATCCTCTCTGTTGTTCTTCTCCATGTCTCCTTTGGTCTACCCTTACTCCCCTGTGGTGTCCTCCTCTCATACCATATTAAAAATCTCTCCCTCAGCTGCATAACTAGTGTTAATTTTCTATAAGGCAAATATACTATCCACAGGATAAGTATGGTTTTATGTTAATAAATATGATATACTCTATACTAGGATGCTACCATCTTTGAAATAGTTTATTCTAAAGAATACAGCACCAAAAGTGACTGTGCAGAGCAGAGGATCTTAACCTACAGTACTCATACCCCTTGGGATTATATTATTGGAACTAAATAATGGGGTGTGGAACTAATGGGAACTAAAAAATGGGTTGTGGAACTAATGGGAACTAAATAATGGGGTGTGGAACTCTCTCTCTAAACAGCTGTGAGATTTAGACTTTTTTTCCCTCTAGCTGTTGGCCGTGAGATTTAGACTTATTTCTCTGGCTGTTCTAGTCCTAGCTATCCATATGTAGAGTCTCTCTCTGAACCTTTAGGTACCCGAGGCACATGGGACTTCCACAAACTCCTGTCCTTCGCCCTTTTTTTTCTTTTGACCACTCTTGGCCCAAGTGAGCCCTTTATTGTTAACGTCCTCTGTTATTCCTCTCCACATCTCCTTTGGTCTATCTTTACTCCTGCTCCCCTCTGAGGTGCCCATCTCAGTGCTATGTTTCCAATGAGCTACCAGTCATCCAGAGCACATGATCCAGCTACTGCCAACGTCTTTCCTCAATAACGAAAGTCAAATAAGACCAGGTTAACGACTCTTTCAAGTCATACTGGTACCTAACAGAACTGGTGACATGATGATAATTTCAACATTTGGTGAATGAGGGGTATATGGAAATATTGTGCTATCCATGGGGGAGGGGAGTTCTGTAAAAAGCTGACATGCCCCCCCCCCCCCTTCCAAATAAGGATGATCTGGGTTTATGAACCAGAGCTGGACAAAACTACATTCCAGCTCTTTCATGATGCTTCTTTTGCCTCTACCCAGCTAGCAGGGACTGGGGGGGAGAGAGAGAGAGAGAGATAGGAAGAAGCAAAGCCCCATAGCAGGAGTTCAAGCACAGACCTGTCTGCCTACTCAGTGACCAATGTAGCAAGACTGACACAACTCTGGTTAAAAAGTGCGTAGTTCACACTTAAGCAGACACTCCTCTACAAGAACACCACCAGCAGCAGCACTCAGACCATCCAGAACACAATCCCCCCCCCCCCCCAAACAAAAAAAAACAAAACAAACTAGGCCTACAAACAAGTTTTTCAGCGGCAGACACATCTTTAGCAAACACAAGCAGGAAATAACAGCCACTGTCAGGTATAAAAAAAAAACCAACAAAACAACCCAATATCACAACTGTTACAGGCTGACACTAAGTAAAAAACATGACAGATTTCATGACTGATAATTTCAGTACTGTTTTCTCTTCAACTCTGTCATACAACTTGTCATGGAAAGGCACTTGTACTGACAATGTGAACATTTATATGTGATCTTCACAAGTAATGACATTAAAAAATAATACAAGTAAATTATCATGAGATGTGATATTTTCTTCCATGTCAAAACTGCAGGTGGTCATTTTACTGAACTTAGCAGAGTCATGTTTGTCCTTTATCAAACTTACCAGTGTCATGTCCACTCTTTACAAACTTACCAGTGTCATGTCCATCTTTACAAACTTACCAGTGTCATGTCCACTCTTTACAAACTTACCAGTGTCATGTCCATTCTTTACAAACTTACCAGTGTCATGTCCACTCTTTACAAACTTACCAGTGTCATGTCCATTCTTTACAAACTTATCAGTGTCATGTCCATTCTTTACAAACTTATCAGTGTCATGTCCATTCTTTACAAACTTATCAGTGTCATGTCCATGATTTAACTAACTTACCACAGTCTGCCTACAGTAACTACCCTACTCAGACCTAGATCTTGATGCTGTGTATGTTAAATCAGAAGGAAAGTGTATGTTTACAAATTTTTACTATCTCATTCTTGTAAACTGATCAAAGATTAACTTTCAACAAAATGTCCATTAAAAAAAAAACCCAAAAAACTTGATGCTTCATGACAGATGCTGTAAGGATTTCATGTCTTGTCAGGCAAGTTCATCTACTCTGGGGGGGGGGGGGGAGGAGAAGAGGAAAGAAACAAACATTCTGACACCTCAGTCTATCCAGGTTGTGGAAGTACAATAGTCTGATCAGGCGTCATGTGGATAGAAGAGACCTCAGGATATCTAGCCCTGATGACAATCATCTCATCTCTCACACAGGCACAACCTGAGATATTAATTTACTCCCTCAACTTTGCTCAAGTCACAGCCTAAAAGTTTTGCTCACACAGCAATGAGACCTGCCCCCACAGCAATGAGAACTGCTCACACAGCAATGAGAACAGGGTGTCAGGACAATGCCAACAAAAGTTTACACCTTCTTGTAACCAGTTCAAAGTCACTTTCACAACACAATAACTAAGTCAGTGGCTCCTAAACTGGGTGGTAGTGCCCCCATGTGGCATATGGAAGATAAGGTTTGGGGATATCTAGAAAAAAAAAGAGGAGGGGTGGAAGGAAGCATCAGATCTGATTATATATGTTTGTGTGTGTGCAGGGGATGGCCAAGGAGGCAAAAGGACAGCAGTCCACAAAAGTCTGGGGACCACCAATCTAAACTGCCTCTACATGAAAGACAAAAGCGCTGACAAGTTATTTAAAATGTTATGCAGCTGGACTGATATGTGGGGGGGGGGGGGGGGAGGGGGGGGAGAGAGAGAGAGAGAGAGATAGGAAGAAGCAAAGCCCCATAGCAGGAGTTCAAGCAGACCTGTCTGCCTACTCAGTGACCAATGTAGCAAGACTGACACAACTCTGGTTAAAAAGTGCGTAGTTCACACTTAAGCAGACACTCCTCTACAAGAACACCACCAGCAGCAGCACTCAGACCATCCAGAACACAATCCCCCCCCCCCCCCAAACAAAAAAAAACAAAACAAACTAGGCCTACAAACAAGTTTTTCAGCGGCAGACACATCTTTAGCAAACACAAGCAGGAAATAACAGCCACTGTCAGGTATAAAAAAAAAACAACAAAACAACCCAATATCACAACTGTTACAAGCTGACACTAAGTAAAAAACATGACAGATTTCATGACTGATAATTTCAGTACTGTTTTCTCTTCAAATCTGTCATACAACTTGTCATGGAAAGGCACTTGTACTGACAATGTGAACATTTATATGTGATCTTCACAAGTAATGACATTAAAAAATAATACAAGTAAATTATCATGAGATGTGATATTTTCTTCCATGTCAAAACTGCAGGTGGTCATTTTACTGAACTTAGCAGAGTCATGTTTGTCCTTTATCAAACTTACCAGTGTCATGTCCACTCTTTACAAACTTACCAGTGTCATGTCCATTCTTTACAAACTTACCAGTGTCATGTCCACTCTTTACAAACTTACCAGTGTCATGTCCATTCTTTACAAACTTACCAGTGTCATGTCCACTCTTTACAAACTTACCAGTGTCATGTCCATTCTTTACAAACTTATCAGTGTCATGTCCATTCTTTACAAACTTATCAGTGTCATGTCCATTCTTTACAAACTTATCAGTGTCATGTCCATGATTTAACTAACTTACCACAGTCTGCCTACAGTAACTACCCTACTCAGACCTAGATCTTGATGCTGTGTATGTTAAATCAGAAGGAAAGTGTATGTTTACAAATTTTTACTATCTCATTCTTGTAAACTGATCAAAGATTAACTTTCAACAAAATGTCCATTAAAAAAAAACAAAAAACTTGATGCTTCATGACAGATGCTGTAAGGATTTCATGTCTGTCAGGCAAGTTCATCTACTCTGGGGGGGGGGGGGGGAGGAGAAGAGGAAAGAAACAAACATTCTGACACCTCAGTCTATCCAGGTTGTGGAAGTACAATAGTCTGATCAGGCGTCATGTGGATAGAAGAGACCTCAGGATATCTAGCCCTGATGACAATCATCTCATCTCTCACACAGGCACAACCTGAGATATTAATTTACTCCCTCAACTTTGCTCAAGTCACAGCCTAAAAGTTTTGCTCACACAGCAATGAGACCTGCCCCCACAGCAATGAGAACTGCTCATGCAGCAATGAGAACTGCTCACACAGCAATGAGAACAGGGTGTCAGGACAATGCCAACAAAAGTTTACACCTTCTTGTAACCAGTTCAAAGTCACTTTCACAACACAATAACTAAGTCAGTGGCTCCTAAACTGGGTGGTAGTGCCCCCATGTGGCATATGGAAGATAAGGTTTGGGGATATCTAGAAAAAAAAAAGAGGAGGGGTGGAAGGAAGCATCAGATCTGATTATATATGTTTGTGTGTGTGCAGGGGATGGCCAAGGAGGCAAAAGGACAGCAGTCCACAAAAGTCTGGGGACCACCAATCTAAACTGCCTCTACATGAAAGACAAAAGCGCTGACAATTATTTAAAATGTTATGCAGCTGGACTGATATGTGGGGGGGGGGGGGGGGGGGGGGGGAAGAGAGAGAGAAAGTATCAAACTCTGGGGATCTAGCAGCACAACTGCACATCTAAGAAAGCACATGATGATGATGATGGTGACGTATCTAAGGCACAAGATGAAAGAAGGCATTATTTTAAAAAAGTTCATTGTCATAAATGAGGGAGCAAAATGTACAAACCTTTCATTATATATTTAATTAATGATAATTATTGATAAAATAAACATCAAGACTTCTTACTTAGTCTAACTCTTTCATTCCATGACCAGTATGCATTACATCAAAAACTAAAATCGCTCATTCTGATGAAGTAGGCGCCTGGCCATGGTATGACAACCAGGTAAAAAATAGAATGGTAAGGTCACGGCAGGTGTTTGCTAAGCTGTCACCACGTTCACGAATGCTGTAACAGCTGATATGAAAAACAGCACATGGTATTAAAATCAATATCAAAAAAAAACAAAACGCAACAAGGACAATGCTCTGTAAAACATCTGTTCTAGTTCGCACAGAAACAACACAAAATTAAGTAAAAAAAAAACCCCAAAAACCCTGGGAATTGGGGGGGGGGTCACAGATATATCACATACCGGCACTTTCTGTGTAAAGAGAGGATTCTGAAGCAGGCGCTAAGCCATCGAACTGCCAAGCAGGCTCCTCTCATGACTGCCTCTACCAATGTTAGATCAGACAAACATCCCAGCTTCACCTGGCCACTTGGCATAGAGAAAGTGCCCCGGCCATATTCTGCACTTTCCCCATCTGGATTCTGCCAATTCAAGTCAAGAGGATCCCCTGGGAACAGCCGTGTTAAGAACACACTTATCTTAACATAGTCTTTGTGAGACAGGGAACATAGATCTGTTTGCTTAAAAAGCTCTGACCTACTTCTGCAGCCCAGAAACCTGTAGCAATCAACACTAATTGTTATTTTTGTAAAATGTAATGTCTGGTTGGTGGACGGATGGGGACATGACAAGCCTACAGGTCTTTACAACAATGGCTATCAGAATGACGTAAACAAAAGAGAGCCAGCAGACTACAGGTGCCGGGGAATGGATATGGTTGAGTCACTCATCGGATTCCTCATCCCAAAGTCAGAGTGTCTCTGTGGAACTGTCTCAAAGCTGTCTGGCCAGCCAGCTGGATCTGATGTGGAGAAGGGGCTTAAGTACAGCCACCAGAGGATGTAATAAAAAAGTTTTGGCCAGGCCATCCTACAAAACTGTCTTCATAGCAGTCCGAGCAAGACCACAGTCTGCCCTAGCAAGGAAAGGTGCTGAAGTCAGAGGTATCCAGCCAAAAGGCGCATCGCAAAAATCAAGGTACAACGCATCATCGCCAGCATGCGTACGAAGAAGAAGAAGAAGACGTCAAGAGGAAGGGCATTCTGCCAATTCATGTGGAAAGACAAAGTTCATAACATCTGTACTCTAGAAAAGTTCCATGGAGATGCCAGAAAGCAGACAGGGTAAAAAAGAACCTCGTCATCAACTGTCTTAGGCCCCTCCCTCCAGAATTTTCTTCAGGATTTACCTTCACATCAAGCACATATATTATATGTATATAAAGTATGTGCATCTTGTGCTTATCATTTACAGCAGTGGTTCTCAGCCCCCTTTTTTTTTTTTTTGTGTCTGGGCATGATCCTAAAACAACCATGGTACAGGAAACACAACCCTTGAAAACATATTTTAAAGAAAACACATTACTGAAATTCAACAAAACTTATTTCAATGAACGAGTGCAGTGGGTGTAATTTTAATATTTAGGTTTGAATACATAAAGTGGAGGAATTTCTCCTAAAACTGTACTTTTTCATTTTAACTTGCTCCCCTTCCATCTTTCCTATCATGAACCAGCTCCAGACCCAACTGTGGACCCTTAAGTTGGGTCTCACCTGAAACTAGGAGCCAATGCTTCACACTTCCTGCATATATTTCTTATTTTGCTGTTGCCTGCATCTGCTGAGCTCATGTGGGTGATCAGAGTTTTATAATGATTTGTTCTGCTATTTAAACGCTTACATCTGGTCACTGTACACTTCTGCTTTCATGGTCTGTCTGTTATCTTTCCACATCTTGTGAATACACTCCATTTTCTTTCTTTCTCCCCCCCCCCCCCAACAGATGAATATGAATATTCAGAAAATTAGAATTGCTGATGTGTAAAATTCAACATACAGCAACTACTACTTCTGTGAATTAACAGTAAGTGTTAACATTAAATAGTTTTGTGAATTAACAGTAAGTGTTAACATTAAATAGTTCTGTGAATTAACAATTACTCACAGATTAAAAAAAAATAAGACCGTTAACAATCTCTCTAAATTATGACCTGTTTGTTGTTTGTGCGAGGTCAGGATGGGCTGCGTCAACCACAACTCTGTATCTGGGAATACGGAATCGCCTCCAGTTGACCGAGATGTATAAATGGGCACCCAACTTGTTGTGCCGAGGAAAACATTACCTCACAAGACGGAGATGTTATGCCTGCAAGGTGTGGCACACTGGATTACACAGCACACACAAAACTCAACAGATGAAGGGAGGAAAAAAAAGAAAAGAGAAAATCATCTAAAAAAGATCTTCCTTAAAATGTGTAAATGCCTTCACAGAGGGCTTCATTTTCCTCACCTTCAATCACGGAAACATACTGAGCTAGTGTTGCATGTGAGATATAAAAACCACCGATGACCTGTTCTGGGAGACAACATTAAAGAAGGCACTGACCAACAAATGACAAACCGGCAACACAGATTCAAGCACACTCAGTATTAGAGATAAGACGGCTGCATTTCAACGATCTCACATATAAACTGCCCTGTGTAGAGAAATGTGGCAAAAAAAAAAACATATCCAAATTAACAGTAAATACTATTGTACGTTCTATATACATAAGATCATGTAATAACAGTTCTTGCTTTCAGCAAAGTTAAGATATCATCATTAACAGTTTTATAAAAGTACACTGCTAAATAAGTTTTTTTTTTTTCAATTGCACAAACAGTTGCACGCCAGATTTTTATGACTATACGGCCAAATCCATAATTCGCTCCCAATAAATTTCTGTTAAGAAATGTAAAATGCATACCCCACATTTACAAATTTATTTTCATTACAACAACCAAAGTTCACATCACTAACCTACATATGCACACTGTTACGTAACCTCTCTTGCTTTTCTTACAGGACGTACATGCCAAAAATCTAACCAACCCTCCAAAAAAAATAAACTGCGAAGCTATTTTGAACCCAGGAGCTTTTTAGGCAAAACTATGAACAATGAAACAAACAAACAACAAAAAATGTATGGTTTACGGAAGGCACGGAAGTTTGTATCGAAATACAAATCTTGTCATATAACTGAAAACTACTAAAAAAAAATAGTCTTAAATGCTAAAAACAAAACAGATGGTATAAACTCGGGGCGGGGCATGGAGGAGGAGGAGGAGAAGAAGAGAGAAGAACATCATTTTTTACTAAAACAATGAAAATTACAATACTTCTATCACAAACAACAAAAATATGAAATGGAAATAACAAAATCTTTGCAGCAGATATAGGAAAAACCTGCATCCAGCCATCCATTCCTGCTTTTTTTTTGCTATTTCATTTTCTTATGTCTCGGTCTAAGTTTAAACAATGCAAGATCACTGTCAATTTAAAAGAATGGAAAAAAAAAGACACATTAAACCTCCCCACCCCCCACCCCAAAAAAAAACCAAAAAACCAACACACCCTCCTGCGCGGAAACTAACGATCTTTCATCTCCTATCACTTGTCGGAGTGATACCAAGCATGAAAAAAAAAAAAAAAAGAACACAAGGAAAAACTTCACAACCAATAACTGGTATATTAGATGCACTTTTAAAGTGGACGGCAATGCTCACTGCAAGCTGAAACACATATGCAAAAAACCTTATAATTCACATATATTAAGAAAAAAAAAAAAGAATTTCACAAACTCACTAACCATAAAAATCTACTTACATAAGGCAAGGTGCTGCGCACAAAGATTAACATATGCTCGGAACTTAAATTTTGTATAAATGAAATATATGTTGAGAAAAAACTTATACGAACGAGTAAAATAATTAGAAAAATCTACATAAATGAGAATTATAACAAAATCTACATCAATGAGACATAACTGAAGGAACTTACTTACATACATAAACTGGAGGAAAAAAAAAAAAACTATGTAAAAACAAGTGAAATTTAGAAAAACACAACCAGAACCAATTATCAGCAGTGAGCACAAAAATCACATTTTCCCCCTGTTTCACTTCAAGAAGTGAAAGATGGTTTATATAAAAGTTAACTCTAAAATAAAGGTATGAAACAAAAACTAATGATTACAAATGATATATCTGAGTACTCTGGCTGCAAACACTGATACAGTGAAAGTGTAAAAAAAAAAAACAAAAAAAAACGGACATTTGAAGTTCAGTCATGTACAATGGGTAGTCGAACTGATTTACAATAAATGTACATATATACACAACTGGTGCATGATAAAATCATCAGACACTTTATCAATACTAATAACATTTTTTTTTCTTTTCTATGAGGAGAATGTTAAGGCAAGCAATTGCAATGACGGAGATTAACATAATGCTCTAATAAATGAAAGTGTCAATATCGTACATGAGAGAAAAAAAACATTTATACCATATTCTCTGCTACCCATAAGCACTCCCCTGGATGTCTTAAAAGATGACGATGACATGGCTTAACTGATAGTACAGTCCCAATTTTCTTCCCACATTTCAAGTAATATCAACAGCCTTCACTTGCGTACGAGCTTCACAAAAGATAACAAATTATAACTTGCAATCACACCCGAAATAACGACAAAATCTCTCCTAAAGTGATAATAAAAACTAGTACTCACTATACAGCATGTACAGTTATTCTGTATTTGAAGAAATCTTTGATATATATATATATCTCATTTAGGATTGGTTGACGTAGATATCTTCTTCAGCTCCATGTCTTGTTATGATTACATTGTAGACAATGTTGAGTTTTGGGGTAAGCTCTGCAGTCAAGTGAATTTTTAGGGAATCTCTGCAGTCAAGTTATTTTTGATGGAGGCTCTGTAGTTGAGTAGTTTTGAGGAATATCTGTAGTCAACTGATTAACTCTGCATGGGTAGCTCAATTTTTCCTCCTTCAGTGTGAATTTCCTTCCTCTTCTTGACTGATTCTGTGCTATTTTTCCTTCTCTATTCTTTTTGCACATTCTGTTCCCCCGCCCCTGAAAATCCAATAAGGTAATCCATTTATGAGGCCCGAACAGGCAGCACCCAACACTCCTACATCATAAAGAAACACATCTGACCATCTGAACTATCAAGGCAATGACTCGCTAATATCCTTGTTTTCAAACTCGGTAACACTGGTTTAAGGTTTCTTTCTAATGAAATGACTATATCAGCAAACATTCACTTCTACGTACAACAATTTTACCAGCAGTAAATTCCTCATAACTGACACCATATAATAAACAAAATACAAATCAAGAAAACTTGCAAAAGAAAAGATGTCCCCTGTGACAGACAGACTTAACCAAACTGCTATGTTTATACATTTACATATTTCGTGAACGAAACCTCTCTTAAGACTTCCGAACACATGCAGCTGTACAGAAAACTGTTGTGTCCTAATCCTGGCCGTGGCTTGCAGCATGAAGGGAACAGCTGGACACTGTTATCACTTCGTAGCCATACGCCGTGGCCAGAACGGATTGAAACAGCTACCAGCATAACCATAACTTCTTAAAGACTTCATAATGCCCTCAAAGTTCTCTTTATTCACACTTCATAATGCCCTCAAAGTTCTCTTTATTCACAACATTATTATCAGTTTTCTTTTCCACTTTTATATTGTCAATTTTATGGGCTCATAGAAAAAAAAAAAAGGACCACCCCCCCCCAAAAAAAAAACAAAACTGACCTCAAAAGAACATGGATCAGCATAAAATGTGGACAGCTGAAGAACTAGATATTATCATCTAACCTTTAAAGACATGGGTTGCTTGTACATGTGCCTGAATGGCCACCTCCTTACAAAGCAGTCAAACTTTCTGGATCTTAAAAAACCCACTAAAAAAAAAAAAAAATCAAAGAGATACATTATAAAGTCAA
Source organism: Achatina immaculata (assembly GCA_009760885.1). NCBI lineage: Eukaryota > Metazoa > Mollusca > Gastropoda > Stylommatophora > Achatinidae > Lissachatina > Lissachatina immaculata. The sequence goes on from CM019711.1 coordinate 10,476,170, forward strand.
GAAAGAAAAAAAAAAACAAAAAACCCAAAAACTCAAGAAAACTAAGACAGCATCTAAGATTCAAAACGATGAAAATTTATGACATTTATATACAGGACAAAATTTGGATGGGTAAACACTAAATACAGCTGTGACAACATTAGTCAACATGGAGCCACCATCACGTACTGCAACATAATGCCCGTTTGATGTTTTCTACTCACACATTCACACAGCCAGTCAGTCTTCTTTTCACACACAGAGAAAGACAGAAAAAGAACAAATATAAAAGTTCTGATTAAAAAAAAAAAAAAAAGAAACAAAAAATAACCACTTACGTGCCTGAAATCTACAGTAGCACAAATGACGGTTTTAACTCTTTCCGTGCCTATTGTCAAAATTTTACCACTTGTTTCGTGTCTAAAAAATGGTGTAATTTTTTAATTGTGCATGTTTTATTTGCGCATGCCCGGTGAAATGTCATAGTTCCATCCGAAGTGTGCGTAACAACTGAGTGAAAAAGGGTTTTTTTTTTTTTTGTTGAGAAATTTCAATATTTTGATTTCTGAGGCATATGGATAAGCCCTACGACCATACCACTGTTCTTGAATGTGTCCCAAGTAGATTTTGACCTATAAAACAGACTGAAGAAGTAGTTAGAAGGTTCACGACGAGATCGGATGAAGCTACAGGTTATCTAGACATCGCCGATGGTAGATCTAAACCTACCCAATGGTAAGTAGGACACAATTATCAGCTAAAATCATCACACCACTTCTTTTTTTCCTAAAAAACTCTTCATTCTTACATTTACAGCTATTTTGATACATAATGCATATACTTTTGACAGGCATTTGTGGAGGACCCTTGCGGAAGCCCCATGTGCCCTGGGCACTTAAGGTTCAGAGAGAGAGAGAGAGAGGCATATACTTTTATTATGGAAATACTTTGTTATTTCAATTTTACAACTATACCCCCTATACAGATCAAGAACCGCGCTTTAAATTTGGCACAAACGGAACGTCCGAGTTTTTTTTATGCGGCACAGAAAACTACCAACTTTTCACTGTCTCATTATGTGTAACAAAAACTACCAACTCTTCACTGTCTCATTATGTGTAACAAAAACTACCAACTTTTCACTGTCTCATTATGTGTAACAAAAACTACCAACTTTTCACTGTCTCATTATGTGTAACAAAAACTACCAACTTCTCAAACAGCTTCACCATGTGTAACAAAAACTACCAACTTCTCACACAGCCTCATTATGTGTAACAAAAACTATCAGCACCTTCGCATATCAGAACTCTTCAGCCTAAGCATTACTTACACAATAAAGATGAAATAACCCACCCATTAATTTTTGCACCACTTTTTTTGTCCATTCTATTTCATCAAAGACGGAAGACCATTCCATGTTGTTAAGGCATAACAGGAGAAAAGGGGGGGGGGTGTGTGTGTGTGTGTGTGTGTGTGTGTTAATGCCAGTTTTTTTCTCCCCACCTATGCCATGCCATTTAGGCATATATAAGATATGATGTACACCAATACTTTCAATGACCAGCTGGCATACTAGAGGGTGATGTGGCCAGTACCATCCGTGGCACTTTCCAGAACCGTTTTCTTTTAAAAAAATAGCTGGGACTGACTACACTAGTCGACATGGAGCCACCATCTGCCTCCACAAGAGACAAATATGTTTCACTTACATATTATTTCTCATTCTCTCTTCTTGAGTTCATATTTACCTGCTAAATGCATAAATACACCAGTAGCCTAAGACGTACTCCATATGGAATCGAAACAGGTTACGGATGAAGAAAACAAATGAAAAATGGTAAACGATTCTCTTATTTGTATCCAGCACCAATGAGACAATACAAGTTAACAATTGCTTTTGAGTTTTTATATTTCACGTTATTTCCACAACATAAGAATCACAGATTAAAAAAAAAAAAAAACAAAAAAAATCAATTGTATAAAATATCAAACAACAGTAACAATATGTATGGGAAAATTTATATATAGACTATCGATAGTTACCTTTTCTATAATTTTTGTCAGCCATTAGAAGTAATGATAACACAACAAAGGTAATGATAACACAACAAAGGTAAGGATAACTGTATAAAACAAAGGCAGCTTCTGGTTGGAAGGGCCGCGTTTTCAGTCCTTGATCAGCTTGTATATGTGATGCTGGGCTCCATGCTCACTGGTGGAAACTTCAAAAACGAAGGCAATGCAAAGGAGAGTTTCTTGTGTGTCACGGTTTGTGACCACCTGTATGAGGATACGAGTTCACAAAATTCATTCAGTTTCATCAAAATGATTGGTTCAATCATCTTCAAGAACCGTTTAAAAGCAGAAAACAATCATTTTCATTGATGGTACACAAATCTAACTATTTTTGTTTAAAAAAAAAAAACAAAACTTTCTTATCAGCAATTCATGTAAACTCAATTACAAGTAGCCAGATCAGTTTCATCAACAAGCTGCATTTGTAAATAAAAGAAAAATACTTTGCATTACAAGTTTGCAAAATTTAATAATTTTCATCAAAACAGATCACACATGGCAAGATTTGTCTCTAGATACATTATTACATAACTCCTCCCTTTTACCAACTGCCAAGAAGTTAATGGGCTATTTTACTTGAATGATAGTAAAGTTATCAGTGCTATTTTACGTGAATGACAGTAAAGTTATCAGTGCTATTTTTATGATAGTAAAGTTGTCAGTGCTATTTTACTTGTATGATGGTAAAGTTGTCAGTGCTATCTTACCTGCAGATTAGTCAAGTTCTCAGTGGTACTTTACTGGAGATTAGTCAAGTTCTCAGTGCTACCTTACCTGCAGATTAGTCAAGTTCTCAGTGGTACTTTACCTGCAGATTAGTCAAGTTCTCAGTACCATCTTACCTGCAGATTAGCCAAGTTCTCAGTGCTACCTTACCTGCAGATTAGCCAAGTTCTCAGTGCTACCTTACCTGCAGATTAGCCAAGTTCTCAGTGCTACCTTACCTGCAGATTAGCCAAGTTCTTAGTGCTACCTTACCGGCAGATTAGCCAAGTTCTCAGTGCTACCTTACCGGCAGATTAGTCAAGTTATCAGTGCTATCTTACCTGCAGATTAGCCAAGTTCTCAGTGCTACCTCACCTGCAGATTAGCCAAGTTCTTAGTGCTACCTTACCGGCAGATTAGCCAAGTTCTCAGTGCTACCTTACCGGCAGATTAGTCAAGTTATCAGTGCTATCTTACCTGCAGATTAGCCAAGTTCTCAGTGCTACCTCACCTGCAGATTAGTCAAGTTCTCAGTGCTACCTTTCCTGCAGATTAGTCAAGTTCTCAGTGCTATCTATCTTGCAGATTAGTCAAGTTCTCAGTGCTACCTTACCTGCAGATCAGTCAAGTTCTCAGTGCTATCTTACCTGCAAGATAGTAAAATTCTCAAGAACACTGTTCATCATATACTTCTCGGGTAAGTGCTTGAGTTTGTGTATAAAGTTGATCATGTACTCGCACATTGGGGAGCGATTGATACGATAGATGTAGCGACCATTCTCCATTCTAGCATATTCCGTCTGGGAAAAGAAAAATATATGGGAAAAGAGACAGTAACACAGGCAAAAGACACTGATATGGTTTCTTTTACAACTGAGGTATCACATGCTGATGCCATGGCAAAAAGTAAACATGGGATAAAGAAAGATAATAGTCAATAGTGAATTCTCAGAGTTCTCCATCAGTGAACTCTGAAATACTGGGTTGGTGTTTTTCATTACCATCTGTTCTTGTCTCTATCTCTGCTGTACTAGTAGCAGTTCTTGTAAAACTGAATCATATACCTCTGTCTATCTCTACTGTACTAGTAGCAGTTCTTGTAAAACTGAATCATATACCTCTGTCTATCTCTACTGTACTAGTAGCAGTTCTTGTAAAACTGAATCATACACCTCTGTCTATCTCTACTGTACTAGTAGCAGTTCTTGTAAAACTGAATCATATACCTCTGTCTATCTCTACTGTACTAGTAGCAGTTCTTGTAAAACTGAATCATACACCTCTGTCTATCTCTACTGTACTAGTAGCAGTTCTTGTAAAACTGAATCATACACCTCTGTCTATCTCTACTGTACTAGTAGCAGTTCTTGTAAAACTGAATCATACACCTCTGTCTATATCTACTGCATTAGTAGCAGTTCTTGTAAAACTGAACCATACACCTCTGTCTATCTGTACTGTCTAACTCCATCCCATACTCCCAACTCCTCCATCTTTGCCACATATGTCAGGATAATTTGGACTTTATAGATCAGTCCAACAAGTTAGAATTTTTCTGTCATTGCCACTACCCAGAAAATGTCAGTGAAGCCTTCAACCATATCAACTAGTGAGCCGCAAAGAAGCATTCAGAAAAAAGCCTGTTACTCCATCGGACAGAGTTAAGTTAGTACTGCCTTTCCATCGGCATCGTCAGATGGTCAAGAAAATTCTTTATCGTCATCTGCCAATAATTCAGCTCGACCCCGACACTCATAACATTTTCTCTGATCCGCCCCTGTTGGCACACAAACACGAGCCAAACCTTAAGGACATCCTTGTCCACAGCCAACTGAAGCGGAGCTTTACATATGTTGGTACCAGAAAATATAACCGCCTCCGCTGTGTTACCTGTCCTGTAGTCTGGGAAACAAAAAACGATCACCTTCCCAAAACTATCCTCACTTTTCATGAGGGATTCACATGCGAGTCTCCCATATGTAATATATGTTATCGTATATAAAAGATGCAGGATAATGTATACTGGTGAGACTGGCCTCAGATTAGGGGAGCGCATGCAGAAAAATCTGTACAATATCACACAGCATGCTTCGAAACCAGTCCCAAATCATTTCAATGGCCCCAACCACAGAGGAAAATCTGATTTTCTGGTAACAACCATCAAACAATGTCACACAGATGACACAAGCTGCCTAGCGCTTGAGAACTGCTACATTCAGGATTATGGGGCACTGGCTCTATTCAGCTACACCTAACATTCTCTTCTTCAACAATTATAATCCCTCTCTACTAAGCGCCACTCCCTCTTACTTGTTACACATAGTTCAGAACCTCCTCACAGCATCATATTACAACCCCTCTACCCTAACTATAATCATCTGTTTCACTTTCTCCTGGCTAGGTTAACACTGTACCACTCCCTCTTCCCTCCATGATTTCCCAACCCACCACCCCCAGTTACAACCCACCGACCACACATCAAAGGTATCCTATTTAAACAGTCTCCACGCCCTACAATGCTCATTTCTGACACACAGCGTTGAACAAGCCACATATTACAGTTGCAGCTGTGCTCTATTCATTATTCATTTAAAAAAAAAAAAAGCATTCATGTGAATCTATACTTTATCTCCCCTCTCTATTTCTTTGTCCTGTATGTTTTTTATGATTAAGGGTCACGTCGAAACATCACAACTTTGTAATCGTTAAGTAATAAAGCTGCTTCTGCTTTTTCCTACTTTATACATTTTGTCTATCTGTACTAGTAGCAGTTCATGTAAAATGGAACCATATACATCTGTCTATCTCTACTGTACTAGTACCAGTTCTATTGCAATCATCACGATCTTATCTCCGGAAAAGGCTATGTCACAACAGCATTATGAATGAAATATGGGCAACGCCATTTATATGGTAGTGGACTTTACAGAAAAGTCCTGCACCGTGGATCACACTAGCACTGACACATTCTTAATATGCCCATGGAATTCACAGATGTCATCATAAGTGTAACCACCACCACTACATACATTAACTCCTGAAACAGATAAATTTAAATCCACTGACCTGGAGACAGACAAATGAATCTATAAACAAGACTGAAAAGTAAAACTAGCTCTTTTATCATTCACAAGTCCAGGCACCAATGAGAGACACTGTCATGAAAAACCAGATGTTAACACAAAAAAATATCATGACCATGTGGTTGACAGAAAGACATATACATGACAGAAAGGCACATATACATGACAGAAAGACATATACATGACAGAAAGGCACATATACATGACAGAAAGACATATACATGACAGAAAGGCACATATACATGACAGAAAGACATTGTACAGTGGAATGACAGGAAATTCCTATACCATGATAGAAAGACACAGACACAATAACGGAAAGACACATTTACACTGAAAGAAAGGCACACAATACAATCTATGACTTTTCTGAATTTCAAAGCTGGTATTTGTATTTGTTTTTTTTTAATTAAAAAAACAGGCTCCTGAGCAAGCACCTACCTCAACCTTCTCCACAACCTGTTTGCCAAAGGAGCAAACTTTCGTTGATACCTGGATTGTCAAGTTCTCATTATTTTCATACCTTAAGAGGGAAAAAAAAAAACAAAACATTTCAAATTAGCATGAGATCACAAATATCAATTCCCAGATACCACCAATCAAGCAAGACATGCATAAAATTCTGTTTTCGGAACACGTTCACTGTGACATCTGTAAAAGCTATTTTCTGAAATGCAGCGGTCTTCCTGGACCTACACTTTGGCAAAAAAATAGTAACAGATGGCAGTGATAACACAATCTTACCAAACGGACAGAGACTGATGTCTTCTACAGCTATAGAACATGCTGCAACATCTGCCACAGGGAGTGAGTGAAATTGTTATAATACGTTCCGCTTCCCATCTGCCGTTTGCTGCACGTTTTAAACTACAGTACAAAACTACCTTGGTCCTCCCGATGACAGTTGTGGGGAGGCTCTACATAAACTTAAAACTCCTGAACATGACAAAAAACTTTGTGATCACTGTTTATTCATGTTACAGGTGTGAGAGATACGCATCACTGCCTTTCACTCCCTTGAGAGCACAGGCCACGGATAAAGGCTCTCCAGTCATCCCTGTTCTTCGAATTATTCTCTGCTTCCTTCCACATGCTTCCCCTGTCTCTGAGAACTGTCATAATTTCTCTTCTGCAAGTAAGTCTGGGTCTTCCTCCTTTTCTATTTCTCTGAGGATTCCATGCCAGTGCCTGTCTTGCTATGCTGGAGAGATAGTTAGTTTGCATCAGTTATAAGACCAGACATTCATGCCATTGTAATGAGAGGTACAGAAAGTTTTAAAACCACTTATAAGATTAGACATGCACACTACTGAAACACAAGGTAACGGCTAGTTTTGCAATCACTTAAAAAAGAATAGACATCTATGCTATTGTAACGAGAGGTGAAATCATTTACAAAACCAGACATCTATGATGATGTAAACAGAGGTGAAATCATTTACAAAACTAGACATCTATGCTGCTGTAATGAGAGGTGAAATCGTTTAAAAACTAGACATCTATGCTGTAAGAATGAAAAAGTACAGTTACTGCAAAATCATTTATAAGAACATCCATGCTATTATAACTGGAGATAAGGCTAGTTTTTCAGTCAAGTATAAAACTATATAACCATGGTAGAAAGATGACAGTTACTGCTACTTACTGGCTGGTTACCCCATAGAAAGCACCACCCTCATCTTGGAGGTTTGTATTGATGTCAGCCTATAATATAAAAGGTTAGATTTCTATCCATTCATTTATATATGTTAAAAAAACCCAAAAAAGCACACACGCACGCACACACACACAATATAATCCTAAAACCACACAAACAACTTCACAATAAACACTTCTAGCAAATTTATTATGACAAAATGATACAATACTTATATTTCTTCTTCTTGCATCCTTCTCATGCCATTAATCGTCACACTGGGCTTGCATGGTAGTTTGCCAAGTTGTCCTGTTTTCAGCAAGCTTTTCAACATCAAGGGATGTTATGCCCACTAAACTGGCCTCTCTTAACAATGTCCTCTTTAGTGTTTCACATAGCTGACCTCTTTTTCTTTGGCCTGTTGTGTTCCACTTGACAGCTTGTTTTGGGATTCTCTGATTGTTTCTTCTCATCACATGGCCTACATATGTCCATCTTCCTTTTCTGATTACCCATGAGACAGGTTATTGTTTGCTCATTTGTCTTATCTCTGCGTTGTTCTTGAATTCGTTCCACTTTATACTTGTACCGAGTATTTTCCTTAGACATTTATTTTCAAATGAGTCTAATTTCTTGTCTATTTCTTTAGTTGTTTTCCAGCTTTCGCATGCATAAATGAGGGTGGATACTACATCTGAAATGAATAATCTTAACTTGGTTTTCTGTACTTATAACATTTTAATTCCATATTTTCTCAAAGACTCTTTTTTTTTTTCTTCTGCTTTTGTGATTTGAATTCTAACTTTCTTCCTGGCGTCACCATCCTGGTCTATGTAAATTGATTTACTTCTTCAACGGCTGTTCCTTCTACATATATTTTTCCCTCTTGATTAATGTGAAGTTTCATTATTTTTGTTTTTTCCTTGTTAATTTCAAGTCCTATTTTACTAGCCAGCGAAGATGGGGTATCTGTTTTTTTCTTGCATTGATTTCACACTGTCACTGATAAGAGTTATGTCATCTGCAAAATCAAGATCTTCCAGTTAAATATAAATACTTATATTTATCTTATATATCTTATATCCTTCCCGTGCCATTAAACGTCACATAGGGCTCGCAAAGTAGTTCGCCAATTTTTCCTGTCTTCGGCGAGTCTTTCAACCTCATCAAAGGATTTTATGCCTTGTTAACTTGGCCTCTCTTAATAATGTCCTCTTCAGAGTTTCACGCGGTCTGCCCCTTTTTCTTCGGCCTGTTGTGTTCCACTTGATAGCTTGTTTTGGGATTCACTTATATTTAGCTCATTTAAAAAAAAAAAAAAAAAACCACCTGTTTCCACACCATTAAGACATATTGGAAAACATTGTTAGGTCTAAATTTCTAAGACCACTGACACAAGGAAATTTGATGTGGTTAGTATCACACCTGGTGGCATTTACCTTCCCGGATTTCTCTGGCACCCATTTTTAGAGGCTAGGTGGATCCTGGTGCCTTTCTGGTGTGGTGGTACCAGAAAAGAACCCCCCTTCCCTCTCCCCTGGACTTGAGGATCTCAGTACCACCAGATTATTAAACAAGCATCTAATTACTCAGCCAACAATACCATTCTGCTCATATGGTGGTTTAAAATTTGAATTTCAAATTGGTGACAGGTGATGTGACTGTCAGGGATAAGCGCTATCACCATGGCCCTAGCAGCTGGGTCATCTGACAGCTGCTGCCTTGTCTTAAAAAAGTCAGCCTCACTATCTTACCAATACTGAACGCATTGTGATAACTGTTCTAAAACTGACATGGAGATGTATAAGTAGAGGTAATGCTGGTAAATAAAGGGATGACATGGGAGACAGCAAACCATTCTCTTCCACCTATGAACAGGTCACTGCGGACTACTGAGCCACCTACATCGACTCAAAATATCTCACGCAGACAAGTGTCTGCGCGGCAGTGGAGCCCGGACTCCAGACCGGCCAAACCATGCGGACCTGACGACGAGAGACATGGCCAGAGGCCACAAGATTTGGGGCTCCTATCACGATCTGGAGAGGACTGCGGGCTTTGCCGTGTCAACAGGGATCAGGATTTGATGTGACCAACAACCTCGAACACAGAAGACAGTGAAGTACAGACGAAAGTGAAAGTCTTGTTTTTTCGCTACCAGTGACTCCATGTGTCTCAGGCACTGAAGGGAGAAGAAAGAAAGTGATAACTAAACTGCAGAGTTTTCTTTGGCTGGTTGCAGGTGTTCTGATTTTCTACATTTTTTTGCTTCTTCACGAAGGTAGATATTCGTCTCACCCAGAATTTGACTAGGAAGAATGCGGATGTAGGCCCCTTGTCATACAGCTCTTTCAGCCCTCCTTTCTTCTCTGGAAATTTATCATAGATCTGTCTGATATCAATGGCCTGGAAAGAAATTAAAAAAAAAAAAATGTATGGATGGGATAATGGTTTACTATATAGAGGTCAAATCTCTCACTAGCTTGGAAATTGTTTATCATATTTCTATATTTTTTTCAGTTACATCCATCTGATGTCAGTTGTTAAGACCAGTGAACGTGTTAACCGGCAATTACCGGTAAATTACCAATTAAAAAATAAAAACCTAAACTTTTAGATGTCGCCGGTTACCATAACCAGTTTATATTATAAAAAAAAAAAACCTAGTAAAAAGCAACCAGTGAAATCAGCTGGAGGATAATCAGGCCAGTAGACTGATGATGCTCAGTTTGCATCGAGAAGAATAAGCCAGTTTTGACTTCGGTTCATCATGTGAGCATTTTGTAAACAGTAAATCTTGCTGTATTGGGGGGGGGGGGGGGGGGGGGGAAGAGAGAGAGAGAGAGAGATATCACATTAACATTTACTTTCCTTCTGATGTTTGTAAAATGTGTTTAATTTTACATTTAGAAAAAGGTATAAAGTAGAGAATCTTGTTTTGAGAAAAGCTGTATTTTGGAAAGTACTTTCTGCAAGACGAAAGACAGGTACAGTCATACTTGTTCCAATAAATACTAACACCATCACTCTCCTTTACTCCTGGTTTCCATGCCGCTGAGGTATACTGGGGTATATGGTGTTAGAACCACATTTTCCACGACCTTCGGCACATGAAAGTGTGATGTGGTCAGTATCATGCCTGGTCGCTTTACCTTTCCAGATTTCCCTGGTACCCATTTTAGAAGAAGGGTGACCCAGGGGCCTTTTTTGGTGCGTACTAGACAAGAATCTCACTGCTGGGACTGAACCAGGTACCATCGGATTAGTAAACTGAATGCCTAACCACTCAGCTAACCAGGCTGCAAGTGCTATCACTGGTTGAGACAAAAGAAAATTAAAAGAACATATATGGCACAACGTTATACATACATTTTATTTTAGTGCTGGGGTGTCCAACTTCAAAGGGCTGAAAGGCCACAAACGCATCTACGAGTCATGTGGTGGGCAGTATATAAATAAATCAAGTTTTTTAACACTGTCTAGACATGCAAGGCTCTTAGTACTTGCATTTCACTACCGCTTTATTATTTCATATACATTATGAAATATAATTAAACATAAAAAAGTAAAGTAAAAGTAATCCTGTCGTGCTTTAGAGGCACATAGAGATATGGTGTTGGGGTCCATATTTTCCTTGACCTGTCAGCACACTAGAGGGTGATATGGTCAGTATCACGGCTGGCCGTCTTTCCTTCCCCAACTCCAGAAGAAATCAGGTACCCATTTCTACAGCTGGGTGACTGGGGTGCCTCTGGCTGGATTCAACCCCACCTTCGCCATGAGAGACCAGTGCACTAACCACTTAGCCATTCAGACACCCAGTTAAACATATTCACCAATTAATGTGCTATTCCAAGATTTAATATACAGAAGTTCATTTTGTTTCCTTTAACAAACGATCTTGAAGTGTGGGAAGTTTCTGACTTACTTCTAAAAGGGGGTCGTTGTAGGCAGCAGTAGATCCAATGTGTACAAACAAATGCTTGTGGTACTGAAAACAAGCAAGAGAAAAGAAAAAAAGGCCCCAAATAAGCAAAGGTGGAATGGCATCATTAAAAAAAAAAAAAAACAAACAGCATCATCTGCCAATAGCTTCTGGATCTGAACAAGAGACATATCCACAACTACTCACACCGTGTCACAATAAATACTGGCAGTCTAACAAGCTCTTATCAGATTCTCATTAAAATTTCCAACCAATGACTTGCATAAAAACCAAATTATTAATACGATTTTGTATAATTTTTATTCCAATACAGTCAGAATGTAAAAAAACAGGAAGTAAAGTTGATGTTTTTTTTTAAAAATTCCAAGAAAATTTGAATATAATAATGAAAAAAAATGTGATTAGTTAATCAACATTACTGTAAAAAAAACAGATACAATGCAACAGCAAAAATTAATGGCATCGACAATCGGTGGAAAATGTTAAAAGACTCTACTCTAATTCAACAAACATCAATACCCGAGTTAAAAAAGAGCAGTCAAAAAGAAATGGATGACAAATTCCAAACTTAATGAATCAGCAAAGAAAATAATAGCGTGGGACCTCCTACAACAGCAGCAGAGATCACAGAAGCCACCCACCAAACGAGGAAAAATAAAGCACCAGGGCCAGACAACATAACCAAAGAAGAGCTGGAAGCACCCGAGGAAGCAGTAACCAAACTTCTGAATGACATCCACAACACTGGGTGTACATCAAATGATCTAATGAAAATAGTATTTATCGCCACACCAAAGAAACCAGGCACAGCAGAATGTGACGACCACAGAACTATTAGCCTTATGAGCCATGTCACCAAAATCCTGCTCCGCATAATCGTGCAATGAGTATGAGCTAAAATAAAACCTAATCGTGCAATGAGTATGAGCTAAAATAAAACCAGAGACTGCAGAAGAACAATGTAGATTTGTCAAGGGGGAAGGGCACAAGTAACGCAATATATATGTTAAGAAAGACTGCAGAAAGAGCCATAGAAGTTAAAACTGATCTATATTTGTGCCTTACAGATTACTGCAAAGCCTCTGACAAAGTAAGGCACAATGTAGTAATGGAAATGTAAGAAAAATTAACATAGACAGAAAGGACCTGAGAATTATAAAAAACACATACTGGCAGCAATAAAGGTAGAACAAGAAACTGGCAAACATCAAGCATTAAAACTGGAGAGCACCAAGGATGTGTGTTATCACCGGATTTATTTCCCCTGTACAGTGAGAGCAGCACAAAAGAATAAACTAAAATACTAAGATGGCTGATGACATCGACCTGGTGGGGGGAACTATGCAACAAGTCATCAATATCTGCATACACTTGAGAGATGTAGCACTAAAAGTGGGTCTGACCATTAACCAAGTTAAGACAGAGTATATGAAGATATCAAGAGACCAGAGGCAGAACGTTCCAGATTACATAAATATTGGAGAGATGATTATTAGGAAAGCAGAAAATTGTCCAGCACAACCTCCAACAGAAGCAACATAGTAAGCGAGGAAATTAAAATCAGAGTACAGATAGGGAATAAAATATACTTTGCATTGCAACACCTGTTAAAACACCAAAATAACAATCTATAAAACTATAATAAGACCAGCCATCATGTATGGATTAGAAATGTACAACAAGGAAAGATTAACAACAATTGCAGATCTTTGAGAACAAGATCCTAAGAAGAATCTCTGGACCGATAAAGGATACCAACAGTGGAGAATGGAGAGCTAGAAAGAACACTGAACTGTTTATTTAAATCCCAACGAATTATAAATGTCTTGAAACTGAATAGGAACACTGAACTGTTTATTTAAATCCCAACGAATTATAAATGTCTTGAAACTGAATAGACTATGCTGGTAGAAAGAATGGAAGAGAACAGACAAACAAAAATGATGTATGCAAAAGAGATGAGGAAAACAAGAACAAGGGGTAGACCAAGACAGAGATGGAAAGGCAACATAGAAGAGGATATAAAAGAAATTGGTGTCACCAACTGGAGAGAGAAGATTAGGAATAGAGAGGAATGGAGGCAAACTTTATCTGCAGAAATGAGCCTTAATGGCTTGGAAAGCTGAAGAAGAAGAAGACAGTTGAGAATACCATGCATCATATAGATGAACTACCTGGAATATCAGTGAGCAGATACAACTTGAGATAAGCGAATGATATGGTATTAATAGCAAAGAGTGAAAAAAGAACTACAAGAATTGCTGAACATAGTAGCAATAGAAAGTCAGAACAAGGGCCTTACCTTGAACAAGAAGAAAACGGAAGTTATGGTTATCTCAAAGAAAAAAAGTGATTCCTAAATGTAAAATAGTAAACAGCACAATGCTAAAAAAAGGTGGACAAGTTTTTGGGGACATTACTGACCTCACTTGGAAGATGCCTAACTGAGACAAAGAGCTAAGTAATGCAAGTCAAAATAATGTTTCAGAAAATGAAGAGCATTCTGGGTAATAAATTACTGTCATTAGCAGAAAAAAAGGCGAAAGACAGGCATTTGTGGAAAACCCTTGCAGAAGCCCCATGTGCCCTGGGCACTTAAGGTTCAGAGAGAGAGAGGCGTGAGGAAAAGAATACTCCAGTGTTACATCGAGCCAATTTTATTTTACAGATGCGAGGCATGGTCAGTCACTAATGAAGTACAAAGCCAACTGGAAGCCACTGAAATGTGGTTTCTTAGAAGAATGCTATGAATACCATGGACAGCGAAGAAATAAAATGAGGAGGTTCTGAAAGAGGCTGAAGAGACCAGACAAACAATAACAAAAGTCAGAAAAAGACAATCCAGATTCTTAGGACACGCTCTATAATGAGGTAAGCTAGAATACATTGTGACAACAGGAAAGATAGAAGGCAAAGGAGACAGAGAGAGAACGTACTGGACAGATTAACTAGATGGCACGGACAAAGAACACCAGCACAGCTTATAATCAGCACTCGGAGCAGGGAGTTGTGGGAAAGCATGAACACCAGTCAGCAGGGCAACAGACAGAGTTAATTAAACTGTTTCCCTTCATGATCAAAGCACTTTAGGAATTGTTTCCCTGCACTGTGACACATTTAAAAAAAAAAAATACTACTCAATGTCAAAAGTGCTGAACTATTTTATAATCCTTTGTCAAAGTTCTCGAACATTCTTTGGCCTTTTTCTCTGTACGCAAAGTACCAAATTAAAATAATAAAAAAAAAAAGATAAAGGAAACATATCATGTCCCAGTGGTACACGGGGATAGCACTTGGATTTTCCTTGACCTGTCAGTACATCGGTGGGACCTGTCAGTACATCAGTGGGTCCTGTCAGTACATCAGTGGGACCTGTCAGTGCATCGGTGGATCCTGTCAGTACATCAGTGGGTCCTGTCAGTACATCGGTGGATCCTGTCAGTACATCAGTGGGTCCTGTCAGTACATCAGGGGGACCTGTTAATGCATCGGTGGATCCTGTCAGTACATCAGTGGGTCCTGTCAGTATATCAGTGGCTCAACATCACACTGACTGCCTTTCCTTTTCTTGTTGCAGAATACGTCAGGTGGCAATTTTTACAGGTGAGCGACCGGTCTGTCTCTGGTTCGATTCCATCTACCAACTTTTGCCATGAACGACAAGTCCATTAGCTACAACACTATGCAGCCACCCCTCCAAATAACATCTTTATCCCTTCTTCGTGATACATTAATGTTGCCAAAAGCGAGGCTCTTATCTGCCCACCGTACAACAGCTCCCAGAAAGAAAAATTCTTAATAAAGTCCGCATCCGCCGATACAGTAATTAAAGTATAAGAATTCGTCTGGGAGTCATCACAGCAAAATGGTGGCAACTTCAGGTCCAGTTTCTTCACCTCTTTATCATTTCTGGCTCATTTTTACTCACAACACACCCCACCCCCCCTCCAAAAAGTTGTTCTGAATCCCAGTTCTCACTCAACTTAATCTCTCCTATCTAACTCTGAGGAAACTGGGGACCTGACTCTTTCGTCTCAGCAAATGAAATCAGCAGATGTCCGACTGCAAAGTGAAGCACACCAGGGACAACTGTACATACAGCCATCACTGCATTAAGGAACAATTAGACAATCATGGAAATCAGTCTTAGGTATTTAGGAACAATCAGACAATCATGGAAATCAGTCTTAGGTATTTAGGTTGTAGGGAGAAAGCGTTTTAAAAAGGAGATTGTTATTACAAAGACCTGATTTACAAAAAAAAAAAAAATAAACATCCCTCGGGGGGTTTACTCACTAAATCTGGGTCTCTCTGCTGTTCCAAGAAGGCGGAAAACTCAACGAGCCTCAGCTTGGGCCCTGCAATTGATCGGCCTTGCCAGGGAGGAGGGGCAATCTCCCCAGAAATGGATGGAAGTTTGGAATCAAAACCATAGCCTGATGTGAATGGCTTCACGCTGGAAGAGAATCTTCGCATATTAATACTCACTATATCTTTATGAAACAAGAATTCATAGATTTTTCAGTGTTATATTCATTAATGTCCATGTATGAAACTAAAAAAAAAAAAACTATACACAGCTTAACAGGACTAAACAATAATTAAGTAACCTCACTGGCAGGGACCGCCATAATCCCTATGGTGGTGGAATGTCTGCTAAAGAAGTACTCTACATTCCCTGCTTTTTATCTGACATGACCCCCCCCTCCGCCCCGCCCCCCCCCCCCCCCCCCAGGCCTACATGACGCTGTGCCTCAACATCTTCACCTGAAAAGAAGACCAGCTCACATTCCCTGGGAGACTGAAGAAGAAGAAGATGAAAACTACAGAATCTGAACTTTATGGCTGAAAATTCAATAATACAGATATTTTTAAAAAAAAAAATTTTTTTTTTTGCATGTCTTTCTCCTGATTCTAACAAATTATGACAAAGGAATCACATCATTCAACTTTTTTTTTTTTTGGCCGTGAAATTTCCCTCATGAATGGCGTGTATTTTTCGGGGCAAATATCTAAGACATGCTTGTGCAAAAAACTAAAATAAAAACTGCTTTTAAATGTACAATTATGAAATTTTGCAGGTTGGCCACTGATCAACAGTTTTTCATTGAAGAGATTAAAAACAACTTGACACGGGGGTCACTGGTTTATGAGCGCAACGCATGCATTGCAAGAGACCAATTCGTGTTACACAGTAGGTGAACTTTTATTCAATTCACCCAGCACCTGTCTTCCTCAGCTTCAAAAGCATATTATATTTTATTTTTTTTTTTGTGTGTAAAGTCTGACTGATGTATGGATCAATGAACAGACAAGTAGGCAGGCTGACAGATCACACCAACTGCCCAGGCAACTGTCTCGAAGAATATTTCGAATAAAATCCATCTGATATGGTGAGGCCATCTTTGATGTTCTCTGGTATGAACCCTTAACAAATGATAAACTCCAAAACAAATTATAAATCCTGTAACAAATTATAAAGAGCACCAAAAAAAAAAAAAGTATCACTAACTAGTACAATATAATGTATACTTGCTTTCTCAGTACTTTATAGCTTCTTAACCACCCCCCCCTTTCTGCTAATGTTATTATTTTTGTTTTGTTTTGTGAATGACATGTTTGCTTATTGTATGGTTATGATAATCTCGACAAAGACAAATGTGTGCACTTCTTCACTATTTCATACATATACTTGTT
This sequence comes from Achatina immaculata, assembly GCA_009760885.1. NCBI lineage: Eukaryota > Metazoa > Mollusca > Gastropoda > Stylommatophora > Achatinidae > Lissachatina > Lissachatina immaculata. Next base: position 10,493,295 of record CM019711.1, read on the forward strand.
CACTTTTGTTAACTGAAAAGACAGTATTCAAGTCTACATTCTTTCTACAACAAAAAATGGGAGTCATTAGATTAAACTGGCACAGGAGATTAAACAGATTAGACCAAAGGCAAAAAAAGAGACAGTATGGGTGACTATGTAGAGGGGACTTGAAGTAAACAACAGGAGAATGAATGAATGAATGAATGAATAATCTTTATTTTTAAAGGTTAAAGAATTGGGCACGCAGGCCAGTCTTACATTCTGCCCTTCATCACTCCATCTTTCATTCTTACCACACACTTCTTCTTCTTCGTTCGCTTCTACCACCAAAACCGTGCTGTGATCCTACTGAATTTACGCCTGTGGTCCTCGTTAGGTCCCGTGGTCTCCTGTGTGGTCCCCGAAAGGACCACATGAGATCCATGAGAGGACCACAGGGGGTTCAGAGTATCGCAGGGCTTTAGCCTGTATTCTTGGTGGGTCTCTGAAGCGGATTGCGTGACACCGTGGTTTTCATTCCCACACACTTGACTTAGTACAAATATACAAATTAAATTAAGAAAAAAAACATCAAAAGAGTGTAAGATTTAACTAGAAAGTTAGAGAGAGAGAGAGAGAGAGAGAGAGAGAGAGTGGAGAGAGAAAGTCAGGAACTTGAGAAGAGTGGAGACAGACTGTATCTGCTGCACTAAGCTTCAAGGCCTGTGATATGGGGTGAGCTGACACAACATGTCAGGATAGATGGACAGACTCCACCACATCTCTCTCTCTCTCTCTGAACCTTAAGTGCCCAAGGCCCATGGGGCTTCCGCAAAGGTTTTCCACAAACACCTGTCCTTTGCCTTTTTTTCCCCCCTGCTCTTGCCCAAGTAAGCCCTCTACTTACTGCTCAATATCCTCTCCACTGTTTGTTCTTCCTCATGTCTCCTTTGGTCTACCCTTACTTCTGTTCCCCTGTTCCACCACATACAGATGTTAACTAACACAGGCCAAAATAAACTATGTGAGTGAGTGAGTGAATGAGAGAGAGAGAGAGAGAGAGAGAATGTACAAATGATCTATAAATATGCCTACTCACTCTCCTTGTGATAGGCCAGGTTGCCATATCTGTAAAAAAAGAAGGCACTATTCTGAACCAAATAAATTTATACATCTAAAAAACTTTTGTAAAAATCTTAGGCACCAAACATCTGATAACAAATATACAGTACTGTAGCAATGATGTCTTTTTCTTTTTTTTTTTTTATGCAGCACACAGCTCACTTGTATTTTGTTACAAATCTCTTAGGCTGGTGTGTAAATTTTAGTTGGCCTTTCTTTTTTTTTGTTTGTTTTCCTGTTCATTCATGGCAGGCTCTGAATTACTCTCATCTCTCTGACACAATTCACTCATTCAGTTCTGAATTCTGCCTGGTTTGGTTCGGCTCCATCCCTCGGTGTGAAAGCTTTTAGCTCATCTGCTCAGTCAAAGTGGTTAGCGCAGACAGTCCAGTGACAACCGAATCTAGCGCTCAATAAGGCAGTGCCACGGCGTTTGTTTCCGGGGCTTTTAAAAGACATCGAGCCTGGCAGAGGACTGCTTGCATGCTGCACTCTGATCGTAGGCTGCGATTCCGGTCATAAAATATGTGAATCTTGCGTCATGAAGATCTGCTGTTAACAAGTTACAAAAAAAAAAAAAAACCACTTCAATCTCGTTCAAACAACTGCTAAACTGTGCTAAACCTGGAACACCGACATAATTATCTGGCCACAGCCTTATTCAGAATCTGGTGGAAGCTCCGTCAATTCTGCCTTAGGTCTCAAGCTTGTAAAATAAAGCCTGGCTGATTCTACCAGTACATACTGAACATTAAGTCACAGAAATATAACAAAAAAAAAAAAAAACATTTGAAGGAATTGTGAACCTCACCGACGGAGCACCAGGGTAAGCTGGACGGACGGGGCCTCCAGGCATGCTGGGAGGAAGAGCGCCTAGTGTGCCAGCCAGGGCCTTGTTATGGATGGCTGAGGCAGAAACTATCTGGGCTGAGGACATGGAAGCCATCTGCTGTAGAGCTTTGTCCCTAGCAGCCTGGTCCTGTAGGTTTGTCTGAAGATACACAGACAAGAAGTGCTGAGAGAGTATAATTTGCTCACATATACCTTCCTAGGTTTGATTTATTCAATTCAAATGTAATATCCGCCCTCATTTATGCATGTGAAAGCTGGAAAACAACTAAAGAAACTGACAAGAAATTAGACCCTTTTAAAACAAATGCCTAAGGAAAATACTCTGTATAAAGTGGAACAAATTCAAGAATAACACAGAGATAAGACAGATGAGCAAAAACAACAACCTGTCTCATGGGTGATCAGAAAAGGAAGATGGACATTCATGTGATGAGAAGAAACAATCAGAGGATCCCCAAACAAGCTATCAAGCAGAACAGGTGGAAGAAAAAGAGGTCGACCACGTGAAACTCTAAAGAGGGCACTGTTAAGAGAGGTCAGCTCAGTGGGCATAACATCCCTTGATGAGGTTGAAAAACTCGCCGAAGACAGAAAATCTTGGCAAACTAACTTACGACATTTAGCGGCACGGGAAGGACGTAAGATGTAAGTAAGGTTTGAAGATACAGAAAAAGTAAAGAAGAAATGCTGAGATATATAACTTATTAGGTTTGGCGGCAGCCATACTGTATCTATGCCACAGATGAATCACGTTCAACAAAAACAGCAGCCCTCTGAAAGATTTTCTGTGTCCTCAAACAGGCTGTCCTTGAATGCTGTTTGCACTGGGCAGTTAGAACTTCTATGATTTTTTTTTTTTAAAAGTAAAAATCCTCTGTTGTCACTCTGTCTATCACACACAGGTATAAGTTAGTAGTACTAATTCTGAGTTTTTCAATCTATTTTTACTGAAGATTACAAACATCACAGGTGGGAACAAAACAGACAAGCCAAGAGAGGTGAGCCCAAAGAACATTCTATATACTCTTGAGACACATCCAAAGGAGGACACACTATATAATCCTATGGTATATCATATTAACAGTCAATGTAATAAAATGCTCTAAAAACAGCGGCTCTAAAACTATTTTGGACCACCCCTCTCTTGCCTAAAAAGGTTACACCCCTAGCTTTTGTCCCCACAAACCCACTTTACTTGGTGAGTTCTGTACTGTGCCTGCCACATCTCCCCCCTCCCAACTACCATACCAAAGCACTGCTGTGTAGCTTGAAAACCCCAGCTAGGAGATGAAGTCCATAAACAAAGTACATCTTCTTCTTCTTTGTACGCACATTGGTGATGATGCATGGTACCCTGATTTTTGCGATGTACATTTTGGCTGGGTACCTCCGACTTCGGCATCTTTCCTTGCTAGGGCAGACTGTGGTCTTGCTCGGACTGCCATGAAGACAGTAGTGTAGGCTGGCCTGGCCAAAACTTTTGTTTTCCAGCCTCTGGTGGCTGTACTTAAGCCCCTTCTCCATGTCAGATCCAGCATGCAATGCTGGCTGGCCAAATAGCGCTGAGACAGTTCCACAGAGACACTCCGACTTTGGGATGAGAAATCCGATGAGTGCCTCAACGATATCCATTCCCCGCCACCTATAGTCTGCTGGCTCTGTTTTGTTAACATCATTCTGATAGCCATTGTTGTAAAGACCCATAGGCTTGTCATGTCCTGGATTCACTGGTTTCACACCAGATTTTACTCACCACCCTCCACCCAGTGATGTCCCCATCTGTCCACCAACCTGGCATTACATTTTACAAAAATAACAATTAAAATCAGTGTTGACTGCTACAGGTTTCTGGGCTGCAGAAGTAGGTCAGAGTTTTTAAGCCTATGTTCCCTGTCTCACAAACATTATATTAAGATAAGTGTGTTCTTAACACAGTTGTTCCCAGGTGAGCAAAGTATATCTGAAACTCAGCCATCTTCTTTCTATATCTGCATACAAAGTTTCTGAAAAGCCGGCACAGACTGTACACAGAATGGGCTACACAGGCTTTACTAACGTTCAGATGCACCGTAAGAAAGTTTCTAAATAAGCTCTGGTGCTGTGGAGAACTTATAATTGCCAGTCTCTACAAACACTGAAGAGGAGAGACTGGAGCTCCTATGGATTTATCCAGAATGCAATGATGACCGATCCGCACTATGATTGGACAGGCTGCAACAATATAATGGCCTGTTAGCAGAAATTCCTGCACCTCACGGAGGTAGAATCTAACTTTTATGGACTAGCTAGATTGACTACTGTACTATGTCTTACATCTTACATCCTTCCAGTGCTGCTTAAACGTCACATAGGGTTCACATGGCAGTTCGCCAAGATTTCCTGTCTTCAGCAATTTTTCAATCCCATCAAGAGATGTTATGCCAACTGAACTGGCCTCTCTTAATGCCCTCTTTAGAGTTTCACGTGGTCGACCTCTTTTTCTTCAGCCTGTTGTGTTCCACTTGATAGTTTGTTTGGGGATCCTCTAATTGTTCCTTCTCATCACATGACTGACATATGTCCATCTTCCTTTTATGATCACCCATGAGACAGGTTGTTGTTTGCGAATTTGTTCCATTTTATACCAAGCATTTTTCTTAGGCATTTGTTTTCAAAAGGGTCTAATTTCTTGTCTGTTTCTTTAATTGTTTTCCAATAATCTTAACTTGGTTTTTGTGCTTATAGCTTTTGAATTCCATATGTTCTCGAGATTCTTAAGCTGCTTATGCAATTCTAATTCTAATTTCCTTTCTATGTCACTGATTGAAAAAAGAAACAAAAAACAAAAATGCAACAAAACACTGCTGAAACTATGTATTTCATTTATGAACAAGGCACAATGTTCTTATGTAGAGAGATCTTACACTTACAGTGACCTTCAGCTGCGCCTGGATCTCCTTAGCCTTCCTCCGCGCCAGGACCTGAATGTGACTGGACACCTGTTTGCGAGTCCGTGTCTTGCCTGTCCGAAGCTTGATATAGCGGGCTATCAACTCATTGCGCCCTGAAAGTTATCATAATTTTGACATTTTAAAGTTTAAAATCCGTCAAATCTGGACAATATAAATAAGTGAAACAAATACAATTCTTTTTTTTTTTTTAATGAGACAGAAAATGGCTGCTCTGGTGCTGCAGGAGACAGGGAAAATGAGCCACAGCTAGTTAAAAATCTGTTCTACACATCCATTGGTGTTCTCTGCAGCAGGCTTAGCTGGCCAACATGGACAAGGATATTATGACCCCAGTGGTGGAGTCTTTCTGAGAAGTACTATACCGTTTCCTGCTTTTGTTAGCTTCATATGGCAAAAACAGCAACCATGGCCCAATCCTCATTCAACATGAAGCTTATGCTTTGACTGCGAAGAAAATCCTGCTGATAGTTCCAGAAGATGCAGAACAAGAACGAGAACTTTTTTTTAAAAGCCCAGACTAATCTTTAATTTCCTTCAGACGACCCTGGTCTGCAAAACTGATTTCTTACATTCTCTGATCTTGATCTAAACATTATCACAGTGCACAATTTAAAAAAAAAAAAAAAGATAGTTGTGGATGATTTCATGTCATCTAGCATTATACCTGGTTCTAGTTGGTTAACTCTATGTTCCTTAAGTAGGCCACCATCAACACTGCCCATCACTCCCTTGAGAGTATAGCCTAAAGATAAAGCTTCTCCAGTCATCCCAGGATATCTTCTCTACTTCCTTCCATATGTATTCCTCATCTCTGAGCACTCTCATCTCCAAGTAGTTCTAGGCCTTCTTTGATTTGTTTTCCCACCAAGATGGTACTTTGTTCATTCATTCATTCATTCACTCACTCTCTCTCATTCCCTCCCCCCCACCTCACTCACTCACACACAAACAAAGAAATGAAAGGATAAACCAAAAGACTTGGAAAAGCTTCTACAAGGATACTACTATAGACATTCAGGGGTTTTCTGAAATGATCAACTGCTGACATTATGAAAAACTGATATTCTACACGACATGATGTCACACACGCACACAAAGGAAGAATATCTTGCTGCATCCAAGATTATAATAATACATAAAGCAAACTGTGATATCTATTTCTTCACTACATTTCTCACTTCTACCTGCCTCTTCATTATATTTCTCACTTCTACCCGCCCTTTCATTATATTTCTCACCTTTTTCTATTTCTTCGGTACCTCTGCTCCACTCTTATTTTCTCTATATTTCTCATCCATTTCTTCTACATTCTGCTTTTAATTTCAGATATGGAATAAGATATACTTTGCTTACAACGCCTGTTAAAATCCTAAATCTTGTCCCAAAACACTAAAATAACAATCTACGAAACTATAATGAGACCAGCCGTCATGTATAGATCAGAAACGCAGGGCATAACAAAGAAAACAAAAGGATGAACAAAAACTGCAGGTCTCTGAGACAAAGATCCTAAGCAGACTCTTTGGGCCCATAAAGGATACCATCAGTGGAGAACGGAGAACTAGAACAGCTTATTTAAATCCCAACGAATTATAAATGTCTTGAAACTGTGAACAGACTAGGCTGGCTGGAGCATGCAGAAATAAAGGAAGAGAACAGACAGATGAAAATAATGTACGTATGTACAAGAGATGAAGGAAGCAAGACTATGGGGCAGACCAAGACAGAGATGGAGAGACAACACAGAAGAGGAGATAAAGGAATCTGGTGTCACCAACAGGAGAGAGATTAGGAATAGACAGGAATGGAGGCGAACTTTATTTGCAGCAATGAGTCTTAACGGCTTGGAAAGTTGAAGAAGAAATAATAATCTCTTCACTATATCTCTAACAGTTACATAGTTCTTCACTATATTTCAGACCGCTGCCTATTTCTTCACTACATTTCAGACCGCTGCCTATTTCTTCAGTACATTTCAAACAGCCGCCTATTTCTTCAGTACATTTCAAACAGCTGCCTATTTCTTCACTATATTTCAAACAGCCGCCTATTTCTTCACTACATTTCAAACAGTCGCCTATTTCTTCACTACATTTCAAACAGCTGCCTATTTCTTCACTATATTTCAAACAGCTGCCTATTTCTTCACTATATTTCAAACAGCCGCCTATTTCTTCACTACATTTCAAACAGCTGCCTATTTCTTCACTATATTTCAAACAGCTGCATATTTCTTCACTATATTTCAAACAGCCGCCTCTTTCTTCACTATATTTCAAACAGCTGCCTATTTCTTCACTATATTTCAAACAGCTGCCTATTTCTTCACTATATTTCAGACCGTTGCCTATTTCTTCACTACATTAAAATTTTTTTCATTATTTCTTCACTATATTTTCCCAGCTCATTTCTTTTCGCCCCCCCCCTTCTCTTCCCACTTTCAAAGCTCTTTCAGACAGGAGAGAGAGAGAAAAAAAAAAGGCAAGTGTAAACTGTCTACATCCGCATCTTCTTAAATCTTCACACAACCATTCCTCGCCCTCCTCTCTAAAGGGGGAAAACCCTGTAAACAGGCACACAGTGGCAGCAGCGCAGCAAATGTTTACGTTGCTGACTCATCCTATTTACGTAACCTCCCTCTCTTACCCCCCCCCCCCCTTTTTTTGTTCTAGACAGGTATCATTCAATTCCCGCTTCCATGCCACCGTATTCTCAGCGACCAAACCGCTCCCACTCACCTGGCCAAAGCTGGCTGAGAGAAGCCACCTGGCCTTCACCCTATCAAGGGTTCTTAGACTGTCTTGTGAGGCCCCACTAACTTTTTTCTTCCCTGATTCATAATATTATGTACATGTTACACTACTTTATGTGCCATGCCAGACTGCACTGGTGATAATACTTCTCCACTGTGTGTGATCCTTGATCACTTAATATTAAGTACAAGTACACGCAGCATTTATCTTACATCTTACAACCTTCCCGTGCCGTTAAACGTCACATAGGGCTCGCATAGTTGTTTGCCAAGTATTCCTGTTTTCTGCGAGTTTTTCAACTTCATCAAGGGATGTTACGCCCACTAAACTGGCTTCTCTTAACAATGTCCTCTTTAGAGTTGAACGGGGTCGACATCTTTTTCTTCGGCCTGTTGTGTTCCACTTGATAGCTTGTTTTGGTATTCTCTGACTGTTTCTTCTCATCATATGACCTTCATATGCCCATCTTCTTTTTCTGATCATCCATGAGACAGCTTGTTGTTTGCTCATCTGTCTTATCTCTGTGTTGTTCTTGAATTCGTTCCACTTTATACCCAGTATTTTCCTTAGGCATTTGTTTTCAAAAGTCTTTTTCTTGTCTATTTCTTTAGTTATTTCCAGCTTTCGCATGCATAAATGATGGTGGATAACACATTTGAATTGAATAATCTTAACTTGGTTTTTGTGCTTATAACTTTTTAACTCCATATGTTCTCAAGATCTACACACAGCACTAGGTACATACAAATCAAATTTTCTCAAACAGTGTACTTCTTTAACAGCAGTGCTTTCATTTTATGCAGAACCACTGGTATATCACAAAGAGGTATTTTAAATATTTTCTTTCATTCTGTTACAGTGCAATAACTTTAAAGTGAGATCACATGTCTCTGAGCCGGGTAAAAGTAGTACAGTAATCTGAGGCTCTGAAGGCACAATATCCTGTGCCATATCCTCCTCGAAAGGTTGACTGAAATGGTCTTCCAATCTGCTTTGTCTCTTGTGTTCACAGCGCAGATGATTAATGATAAATCTAGTTCATCTCTTGACGTTTCCTTCAGGATGTGCTCTAGAGCCTGGATATCTGTCTTGCATGTGCAGCCATGGGTACGTGACAGGCTAAGACGACAAAGGAGGTGCTCTCAATCTGTGTCACATGCGTGATCCAAATCATCACATACGTCAGCGACTCACGGCAGCAGAAGGAAATGTGTGTTTACCGAACACATCAATTCACTGACTGGTGGCAAAGAGGCAACAGTCAAGCTGACTGAGACGGTGGTCAGCGGTCCGAAGCTGACAGCTAGAGCCAGGGGTCGGTGTGTCATAGCTGACAGTTTGTAGAGCCTGGGGTCGGTGTGTCATAGCTGACAGTTTGTAGAGCCTGGGGTCGGTGTGTCATAGCTGACAGTTTGTAGAGCCTGGGGTCGGTGTGTCATAGCTGACAGTTTGTAGAGCCTGGGGTCGGTGTGTCATAGCTGACAGTTTGTAGAGCCTGAAGTTGGTGTGTCATAGCTGACAGTTTGTAGAGCCTGGGGTCGGTGTGTCATAGCTGACAGTTTGTAGAGCCTGGGGTCGGTGTGTCATAGCTGACAGTTTGTAGAGCCAGGGCTCGGTGTGTCATAGCTGACAGCTTGCGTCAGCTGACATACCAAAGCTGACAGTTTGCGTCAGGGCTGACACACCATAGCTGACAACTTGCATCAGGGTTGACACACCACAGCTGACTGTTGCACCAGGACTAGTCAACTACAGTTGACCAAGACCCTACTGTACTCTCCCCCCTCCCCCCAGCAGCGCCTTTGAAAACTGATGTTAGTCTGATGGATGGAATTGGGACCGCAATGGGACGACGAATCCAGTCCTAAAAATACACCCAGCTGAAGTCAGATGCGTCTCAGGCCATGCAAAGTTAATAATGGCAACATAAGCCAACCAATGCCCTTTTGAAGGCGAACACCCAAGAAGAAGACTTTGCCTCCTACATTCATTACTAAATCGCTATTTAATACAGTTGTGAGCACTGTACTGAAACACAACGCCGCCCCCCCCCCCCAGGTAAAGTCTGAGAACCGCCAATCTAAATACACTGCCACTTGCAAGTGGGCGCCACCCACTTCACAATATAGCACCCTGTTCACCAGAATCAGGGCTCCCGATCTCTCATGTGCTGCCGTCCTGCCAATCACCCAAATCTGCAAGGTACCCAACACCCAGGCCCCGCGCGCTGAAGGCGCAAGTCTGAGAAGCAAGGCAGGGCATATCACTGAACCTGTGGGGAACACGTGTCGGCGAACTACATGGCACTGCTCTGCCAGCCAAACAATAAAGCCGGAATTGACCCCGCTAACAGAGCATGAGGAATGGATTCTTGTTTCACTTTTCTGATTTGATATTAAACAAGTCTCACTACCCATGCGGTCGGCAAATAGTCTGTAACCGCTTCGATCTCCAATCTGAGTACAGGATCTCAGCACATGTGCATGTACTCAACAGCACCGACGAAAATCTTTACTAAACATAACCAAGAGTTCTACCTAAGTTTTCTATTGATGAATCGGTCCCTGGCGACCGCCAAACAACAACAACTACGGACAGGAGCCTAGAACATAGGCATTAGGTTGAAGACTGGGAACACAGTCCAAGCAGCGACACTTCAAGTAAAAAAGAAAGATATGTGGGGGGGGGGGGGGGTGGAAAGAGAGAGAGAGAGAGAGAAAAGAGGCCATTACAAACATGGCGACGCAAAATACAGGAAGAACTAACGGAAACGAGAAAGACACGGTCACGGGCGATCCCAACTTGCTCAAGACCTGGCTGGCCCCGGGGAACATTTCCTGATGCATTATGCTCCCACTGGGAGTACAGAGGACTGATGATGATTTCTACTCCAACTGCTTCAGAGTGTAACAGGAAGTTGGGGAAGATGCAGGTTTTTCAGTTTTCCCGAAGTGAGCCGAAGAATCAAGCTTTTCACCAAGTCCCATCACTTTGGAACACACGGGAGTAATCTCCATCACCTTCACTATTATCATCATCACAGTGGGGTGGGGGGGGGGTGCATTCACAAACATGCATGCCTTTATGACTGCAGTACTGGGGGGGGGGTGTGAAGACACTGTCCGATTAGGCAATCAGCGACCCATAGCTGACCAAGACCCTATCTCACCTCTCCGCTGGTACCCCCAGGTAACAGACAAAGCCTGGCTAACGGGGGAGGAACCGCCACAGTCCGCATGGTGGTGGAGTGTCCTAAAGAAGCACTGTACAACCCCTGTTTTTTTTTGCTGCCACAACAACCCCCCCTCCCCTCAACACCTTCACAGCATCGGCTGCAAAGAACACCAGCTCGCAGTTACATGGAGACAGCACAAGACAAGACAAGATAACTGCAATACTGGACACACCCCGAGTTATTTATATATCTAGAGCTTCTGAGTCAGAGTTTGAGAAAATATACCATCTATTTATGAAGAAGTCGGAACAGAGGAGTAGAAAAAAACGTTTCTGGATCATTATCAGTTCTGCGTGTGGGAGTAACTGCTGGAGTCAGTATAAAGTCCGGAGTTGAGGAGTCAAAGATTTGGGGTGAGGGGCCCCCCCCCACCCCCAAAGCCCTGTTTGTGGTTATTTTTATTATTCTGTCACCTCTTGGCAAAATGATCCAGCTGTTCTAAACCGCGTGTGTTGTTATCTTCAAGAGTGGTTCTGATATCATGCGTACATGCCCCGTTATTAAAAAATATATAGATATATAAATAGATCAAGCCCACTTTCTTTTAGTTGTTCCGTGGTGTGCCCTTGGAGGAGAGGGGGGGGGGAGGTTAGGAAATAGGAGAGAAAGTAGAACACCATTTGGAGAAAGTAGAATATCACTTAGCTATGGAAGATCTTGTACTTAGAACGTTTGGTAATATGCTTCGAACGTTTTGGGAGATACCTTATGTTTGGAGCATATGTGATATCTTATTCTTGGAATGCAAGGGAGATACTTCTTGGCTGAAACGTACAAGGTATCTTAATCTTTGAATGTAATGAGATATCTTATGCCTGGAACGTACAGGGCATCTTAATCTTTGAATGTAATAAGATATCTTATGCCTGAAACGTAAAATGTATCTTAATCTTTGAATGAAATGAATTATGACTGGAACGTACAAGATATCTTATGGTTGGAACGTACAAGATATTGTAAGGAGTAGATAACAAAGCAAGCAGTTGCCAGGTTTGACTGGCAACCCCACTGGCCAGAGACGGGCTTTTACGGAAATGCGCAGTCCTGCGAGTCCGTCGCTGATCAGGTATAGAAGACGAGAAGATATAAGTTGATACGGTCGGGATTCCATAGGTAGAGCAGGTTAGAGGCCAGCGACCGTTGGGAGCCGTGTGATTGTTCAGTTGCGAATGAGAGAAGTCATTCGTTAGATAGGAACTATATATATATATATATATATATAGTTTAACTGTGTGTATTTTACAATCAGAGCTGAACCCATAGTGTTCAAGGAAACGTTTTAATGATCTGATGATGCATATCGGCATGATATTTAACATCACGTACATAAGATTCATTATGATTCTTGCTACCTTGTAAGTCGACATTTTGTGAAAAATATAAGAGATCATGACTTCAAGAAGGATTGCTATTTCGTGTTCCTATTCATTGATGTAAAGTGTCAATACGTAAAGTGTGAACGTACAGTATAATCACCCTTAAAGCACTTGGTATAACAACGATATAAGAAAAAATAAAAGATTGAACATCTTCCCCTTCAATCCAATATAATATTTTTCTACATGTTATCTACTCCTTACAATATCTTTGAATGTAATGAGATTCTATTATTGGAACGTACAAAGTCCTAGCTAGAAGGGACATGCCTATTCAGGTATTTAAATGTAACGAGTTTAGCGTCTATCAATACAACAGGCAACCCGATACGAATGAACATAAACTACAGGGGTTGCTTTGGAGGGGTTGATGACAAGAATGCCTGCGCAAAATATGACTGAAAGTGTGAGTGATTTTTTTTTTTTTGGGGGGGGGGATGTATAATGAAGCTCTATTCAAAGCAGATATGTTGAAGAAGTGAAAAACAACATCAACAACAAAATAAACGATATGCTGATGTGGCTGCACTGAAGAAGATACCGAGAATGAAGCGAGTGAGAAAACAAAATGACGCGCGTAAGATCTCTCGGGAAGGGACAACTCTGTGACAATCGAAAGACCTTGAAAACACACTTAATCTGATTACTTCGTTCCTGAGTGGCTTCAGGAAGCATGCTTTTTGTCAAGCTCCACATACAGCTTGTGTCGTTAGTAAGATCATGTAATGTGGTACAGAAATGTACGGTGCGAACCAATGAAAGTAAAATGAAGGAACAGGTTGTATCTGGGGCAGAAACAAAACGGATATTCCAACTCTTTTGATGAATCTTACACCTTCCTTAGGTTGACCGGCTGTGTTTCATGATGCTACATACCACATTAGATATGGCTGGTAACAAAGTGATCACAGAAAAATTCTCATTCAAACAGGCCACTATGTCTTTCCACAAAGAAAACGAGTTTTTGGCAAGGACTTCAAGTATCAAGACAAAAGAACAAATAAACTTTATTTTCAAATGATGACGAAGTCTGGGATGCAGGGCTACCAGTTAGTAAACTATTCAGCTGTTTGTTTTTTTTTTAAAGTCGAGAGACAGAGCAGCGACTAGATAACCAGACCAACAATTGAACAGTGGGTACATAGGAGAATCCTGGAAATGTCTGAATTGTTTCTCTCTCAGTGATGAACCATCTGAGACAGTTTCTGAGTCAGACCAGAAATTAAAGTCAACAGGTGAGTCTTGAGACACCTTGAAATTAAAGTCAACAGGTGAGTCTTGAGACACCTTGAAATTAAAGTCAACAGGTGAGTCTTTAGTCACCTCGACAATTAAATTCAAAACATGAGTCATGAGTCACCTCGACAGTTAAATTCAACAAACGTAACATTACCTTGGATAATGTATCGTGGACTAAAACAGACACAACTTCCACAATAGCTTTAACATCCTCGGAAAGACAATAGCAGACAATATAAACCTGGAATCTATGCATTCGAGAATGCCTTACTAATTCACTGATGGACAAAATGCGATATAATTTAAGCCAACAACAAAGAGCATGCTGAAAGAATAATTCATTAGGGCAACAACCAGCAGATGTCAGGCTCTAGGCCAGCCCCAATTCTCTGGCTCTGAATTCTGCGTCTTCCACGCCGGCACACAACCTTTCTCTCTCCAGTTTTACTATTATAACGTACTTGTACGAACTCCCTGTAACTGCGAACTGTTGTTCTTTGCAGCCGATGGTGTAGAGATGTTGAGGCACAGCATCGTATCGGCGTGGGAGCGGGTTATGGTGGCTACTTTTTCAGTCCCGGAGTACAGCTAAGAAAGCAGGCGGTGTGCAATGCTCCTTTAGCAGACTCCACTACCATGGGAACTACGGTGATCCCTGCCCCGTTAGCCAGACTAGGCCTGTTACTGGAGTTACCACGGAGAGGTGCGACATGGTGCCGTATGTGGTCTGGCATTGTCATGAAGGAGAAGCACACTTCTAGTCAGCAGACCAGGACGTTTTCTTCGAATTGCTTCACAGTAAGATACAGAATTCACACTGTCACCATACTTCTGGAACTTGGTTAACAACACTCCTTGATAATCCCAGAACACTGTCAACATAACCTTCCCCGCAGAAGGCGTAATCTTGAATTTTTTTTTGCGCATGGCGATGACGAGTGTTTCCACTGCATTGAGGCACGTTTTGATTCTGGTTAGTAGTGGTGCACCCAAGATTTGTCTCCAGTAATAATCCTCTGGAGCATGTCTTCACCTTCATATGCGTAATGACAGAAATGCTGCAATGACAAACCAAATCGGTTCACTTTGTGTTCATCACTGTTCATCTGTGTATCCAACGTAAGCAAACTTTCCAAAAATCCAAGTGGTCATGCATTATTCTGTAGGCTAAGCCATGTGAACATCCGAATGCACTTGCTACACTGTCTATCGTTACTCGTCTATCAGCTCTGATAATCTCATTCACACGTTGCACAGTCGCTTCTGTTGCAATCTGAACAGTTGAACTTTGTCAACAATTTCAGCGCGTCCCTGATAAAATTCTTTTACCCAGTTATAGACTGCTTTACGTGATAAACACTTTTCAGCATAAACTGTAATCATTTCCTCATGAATGTCCTCAACTGAATGTCCTTTAGCCCACAAAAATAGCACTACATTATGTTCTTCTTTGGTACACACTAGCAGTTGAGTAGCCATTTTGTTACTGCTTTGCGCATGCGCACGTAACTCCCAGCGCCCCCTACATACAACTATTATAAAGTTGGATGATGGTACTATTTAAGGATATATTTAAATACTACCTGATAACTGCCACTGATAAAATATTTCAATTTGCGAGTTACCTAGTGACTTACCCTCGTAGAAAGCTGCATTCAAAGTAGAAAAGGGGGTGGGGGGGAAGCCACGAGGAAAGCGACGGAAAAAAACAAACAAAACATAGGATAGACACAAAAAATTTTTAAAAAAAAGGGGGGGGGGCACGCGAATAATAGCGGGCGCGAACAGCGAGTGAAAACATAATAAGAACATTTTTCTATGCCAAGGTCTTTCTATGAAGAGTTGGCTCATCTGAAACCTAAACCACGATGTATGTCAAGGTGAAGTAAATATAGAGCTTAGCTCAGTCTTCTACCACAAAGAAGGAGCCCTGCTGTTAAATGCAGCCTCTCTCAACCTTTCCATTCTCGTGGAACTCTTGAAGGCCCGGTGAAGCCCAGTGTCTACAGTTTACAACGAGTTCAGCAAGCTGTAGTATAAGAATCCAATACTCTTATCAACACTGATAACGGGGAGGGTGTTGGATGTCGGCATCGGCTGGCCAGCGGAGATTCTTCACAGATGTTTTCAGCCTTGGTCCCTCATGGAACCCCTAGCAAACTGTACAGGAACCTGAAGATTCCACGGAGCCCAGACTAGGAAACATTGGTGTATAATTTGTGAGGGACTGTTCTTTCTTTCTTTCCCTCTCTTTTTTCCTTCTTTCCTTCTTTTTTCTTTCTTTATTTCCTTCCTTCTTTTCTTTCCTTCCTTCCTTGTTTCTTTCTGTTCTTTCGTTCCTTTCTTCCTTCTTTTTTCTTTCCTTCCGTTTTTCTTTCTTTCCTTCCTCTTTCTTTCCCTCCTTTCTCTGACCTCCCTGTAATTGTGAACTGGTGTTCTCTGCAGCCGATGCTGTGGAGGTGTTGAGACACAGCATTGTATCGGCGCAGGAGTGGGCTATGGCGGTTATTTTTTTCAGCCCCAGAGTACACCTAAAAAGCAGGGGGGTGTGCAATGCTTCTTTAGCTGACTCCACCACCATAGCGATTACGGCGATCCCTGTCCCGTTAGCCAGACTCAGGCTGTTACAGGGGGTACCAACGGAGAGGTGGGACAGGGTCTTGGTCAGCTATGGTTCGCTAACCCTGGCAACAGCATATCAGCTAAAGGTCACAGAATACCTCATCGGACAGCCTCTTTACCATTTTATATGCACCTAAACAGTGCTTGTTTTCCAGATGAAGAAAGACAACTACGTTAAAAGATTACCCAATAGAATTCTGTTTTAAACAATACACACTGAGAATATGTACAGCAACATGAAACACCTGCCCTTTATCCCAGGTAGTATTAGTTCAGAGGTTCTCAAACTTTCTACGATTACAGCCCCTCCCCCACCCAATATACCCCCTTCGCCAGACAATCGACTACGTGTTTCATCAACAATCAGAATGGGTTATATCAAAAGATGGCAACAGTATGATTCTACCTTAGATGTGAAAAGCTAGTAAGAGGTTACTGAAAGACAATTTTAATCCAACAAAATTGTTCAGAGAACAGTCCTATATCCCTAGCTAAGAACCTGTGTAATATCTGGTGTGCCATAAAAACAAGCTATCAAGTGGAACACAACAGGCCGAAGAAAAAGGGGCAGACCGCGTGAAACTCTGAAGAGAACATTATTAAGAGAGGCCAAGTTAACAGGCATAAAATCCTTTGATGAGGTTGAAAGACTCGCCGAAGACAGGAAAAATTGGCGAACTACTTTGCGAGCCCTATGTGACGTCTAACGGCACGGGAAGGATATAAGATAAGATAAGATAAAAATGAATCTAAGACAATATCGTTGATGTTCTGTGTGAAAGTATGGCAAACCATTTCCTCATATTAAATATAAAAAAAGCATAACCACACAAATGTTAATAAACGGGGATTTCTGTAAAGTCGACATCTTTATTTTTAATCTCCCCTTTCATGCATATAGGCCAGGTCAAGGTCTGGTCAAAATGCTCTCACTAACCTGTCCTCCACTTGTAAAGATTAACGAAAGGTTACCCGGACAAATACGTCTTTCGTGTACTTCCAGTTCCGGCTCACAAAAAAAAAAAAAACACATAAAGAGTGTATGAAAAAAAAACGCGCGCAAATTGCTGTCAAGTCGTCCCGTGTATGACAACAACTGGGACAATTAAAGTGGAGATGTCACGTCATCTTCTCCCGTGACACATCTTTTCCCTCGGATCCCGTTTCCGTCTCGAAAAAAAGGGGCCGCAACCCTAGAAAAGTGTCACCCTGTAAAAGAAGAAGCTGTATCTTTCCGCCATCAACAGCTTCTTCTTTCGAGTGACCGCCTCTTTGCTCTCAATCAGGTCATCATCATCCGGCTGCCCGCCTGCCATTCTGTTTTCTTCTTGCTGTAGTTTGTTTGCAGGTCTGACCTGCAGATATGTTGGAACACACACACTCTACACACATGCTTTCTCCTGTATAACATGCCGCAGTACAAATAAAAACATCTATTCTGAGTCTGGATGCTCCAAAAAAAAAAAAATACACACTGAAACATGTTCTGCCCTTTGGATACCCAAAATATGCAAAGAAGAGAGAAAAAAAAAGAGCATCTGCTCTGGCTTGAGGATACGCCAAAGCAAGCATAAAAATATCTGTTCACAACTTGGATATGCCAGAGTGCGCATACAAACACCTGCTTTGGGAAATGAACACGTTACAGTACACATAAAAACCTAGGGTTGCCGATCGATTCAGAACTTAAACCGCACGATTACAATTTTAAATCACAAATTAACTGTATTTTAACTGAAATTTTTATGTATTTCCTGCAAGCATGTTAGTACTGTTGTGGGGGGGGGGGGGCGCTTGTCCGATGAGACAACCTGATATGCCAGCGTCAGGGTTAGCGAACCACAGATGACCAAGACCCTGTCCCACCTCTCCGTGTTACCCCCCCCCCCCCCCCAGTAACAGGCCTAGCCTGGCTAACGGGGCAGGGATCGCCATAGTCCCCATGGTGGTGGAGTCTGCTAACGAAGCACTGCACAAACCCTGCTTTTTTAGCTGCACTCCGTGACCGAAAAAGCCGCCCCCACGCCGATACGAAGCTGTGACAGCGTCGACTGCACAGAACAACAGCTCCAAGTTACAAGCAATACTATTGTATAAAGAAGGAATAGCTCAATGATACTTTCCAATTCCAATAACTGTTTGCCTGTACATATTATTTTACTCCAGTTAGTTTAATAATAATGTTGTGTAACACTCATAACTGAATAAACAACGAAACATTAATTAGTCTACAGCTCAGATTAAGCTAAATGGAAACTACATCACAATGCAATAAGGCTGTCTTTGAAAAGAACACGAAGATAAAAAAATAACAGATTCTCCGAGTATTAGATTATTTATTCAGACAATTGTTTACGCAGACCAGTTTGTTTACACTGACCAGTTCAAGGGATTCTTTATTTATCTGTTCGTTAAATTAGCAACAAATCCAGATACAGAAGTCCACATTTTCGTCGACGTTATCTTGTCTGCGCTGCAGTTGTGAAAGTGCGCGATGCTCTTCAGGATGGGACGGTGTCATGTTAGGGGAAGACGCTAGACATTTTCTAGCTGACTTCTTTCTGAACCTTAAGTGCCTAAGGCACATGGGGCTTTCATACTGCAGCTTCCGTCAGTGTTAAACAGATCCAACTCTGTGTCCATTTGTTGCTCACGTCTGTACCGCTCTTTTCCTAGAAGACGAGTGAGAGGTACCAGTAGCTCGTCTTCAGGATCTGATTATATTTTCTTCCGGGCCGGTTTTTCTGGTGTGTGGTGATCAAGGCGAAGATGGCTGCAAGACATCGTTGATGATCTGCGAATGGACGCATCAGCAGCAGGGCATCTTGCTTACAACCGAGAGGCCTACAGGACAGAGCTGGTAGAGAGGAAAAGTTCCCCAAGGAGCATGCGACTGGTGATCATTATCAATTTGGCCAGAATTTTCCACAAGAACTTGCAGCTCTTGGCCAAAACGCCATTCTTTTGTCCTCTCCCAAAAAAGCATTTAACATTTCTGAAAAGACGGGCCCAGCACAGTCCTCAACCATGAGAGGATGAGGTTCAGTTTGTGTTGTCTGAGATTCAGACGTGCGACTCTGGCAAGGTCACCACCAGATACTGCCAATTCGACTTCTTCAAGGTAGCAGAGAGTTGAAAGAATCAATGAGAACGTAACGTTCTAATCACAGTAATTCCTTACCCTAGAGACAGGAACCGAGAAGTTTTGTTTGTTTGTTTGTGTGTACCAGACACAGTTTGTCACCCCTCCACACTGTCTTTATTTGAAGAGTGAGGAGGCTGTGATCTGTGACCTGTCTAAGCTAGAGTTTTCAGCACAGCTTCTTTGTTATTAATTTCTCGCTCGACCATCTGCTGGGGGTGAATTTCAACACCTCATGTCGCTGATATTGTTGCAACTGATGGGGGGGTTTTTCAACTCAAACGCCATTTGAAGGACTACAAAACCCTCAGGCGTATAACAAGGAGACTTTCAATCCCAGGCGCTGCAACTGTTTTCTTTACAGACAGGTGAAGGATCTCTGCTGCACATGGCATGTTCTGAGATGGTAGCATTCCTAAACCAGTTACCACACCACGTGCACTATCCATGCAGCCACCTCCTCGTAAATCCCCCCATGAAAAGTGTTCTGCAGTTTTCAGAATAACATGTAAAATGTAATATGTTTAATGCAGAATGTAACCACCCGAAAAATCCAATCTTTGCTAATGAAATGACCGGTAACGCTGAGATAAATGTCATTAGCCACGGATGACCAACAGTCGCTTGTTATAGCAACAACTCAACGTCTACCACAACCTGGCTGATCTCTCTCTCTCTCTCTCTCTCTCTCTCTCGTACAAATCGACAATCGACTGCCAGTTATCGACACGAATAACGTCCTGCAGGCCTTCATCAGCGATATTCTCAATAACTCATCTGGCGACAGCGTCAGTGATACTGCAGTATTTCCCTTGACTCGATATTCTTACCATCTCCAGACGTTCAATCAATGTATTCTGCCGGCGACATCATTCCATGTTAGTGAGCGATGCCCGCAGATGTCGATGTCTCATAGTCAGCGATAAAAGGATGCTTTGATCGCAGGTGATGAACTCGGGACCAAGTCCTACGATGATATCTACAATCTTTATTGCAATATTTGCAAACTTGCAGTTTTAAACATAAACTTTCTATTCATAATCGCCGCCCCCCCCCCCCCCCCCACTTCATTCCATTTTATCTGAAATAAGACAGACATCAGAACCTGTTACAACATATCATGTAACAGAAGAGAGTCGTACAACCTTTGACTCTGTCCAAACAAACCGATTTTTTGACAAGAACCTGGCAGACAGAGGCTGCCGCCCAATCACTTTCTTCCCTGCCAAGCTACTTCGCACTCTAGGCCTCTAATCTTATTCAGGTACTGCGTTAAAAATATTATCAATTAATCGCAGAATGTTTTAACACATTAATCGGACGCATTAACTTGGGCACGCCAAAACACAAATAAAAATAAACAGCTGCCATGTGAGACGGATAGGACATTAAGACGAAGCAGAAAAAAAGACCAAAAAAATAGGATGCTTATAGAAGATGGAAAAACATCTCATCGCTTTAGTGTGTGTGTGTGTGTGACGAAGTGCTTCGGAGCCATTACATGAATGCGTTCATTCCTCGCCTGTTCCAGCAACAGGTGCGTATCTTAGATATAAGACACCGTGGGACTGACTAACCACTGGCGACCAAGACCCTCGTCCCCACCTCTGCGTTGCTAACCCTAGTAACATGTCTAGCCTGGCTGACGCGGCAGTGACCGCCATACTCCCCCACGGTAGTGGAGTCTGCTAAAGAAACACTGCACACACCGTTTTTAGCCCCCTCCCTTCCTTTTCAGGCTCTGAAAAAAAAAACAACATAAAAACGCCGCAATCCTCTCCCAGTTCCTTAGGATGTAGTGTCCTCAATGTCTTCACTGCATCGAATACAAAGAACATCTGGCTTGCAGTTCCGTGGGGAAGAAGAAGAAGAAGAAGAAAAAGAAGAAGAAGAAGAAAAAAAGAAAACGAAGAAGAAGAAAAAGAAAAAGAAGAAGAAGGAGTCTCTGTTAATCCATACCCTTTGGTATATGCCCAGTTTATCTTCATATCATAACGATATACGACAGCTGACACCAGT
Organism: Achatina immaculata; assembly: GCA_009760885.1. Lineage (NCBI taxonomy): Eukaryota > Metazoa > Mollusca > Gastropoda > Stylommatophora > Achatinidae > Lissachatina > Lissachatina immaculata. The sequence goes on from CM019711.1 coordinate 10,514,567, forward strand.
CAATCGCCTAACTTCCTCGGGCGTGCTAAAGAAGATGGGTCTCAATACCCGATCGGAAAGCTGCAGTAGCAGTTTGCGGGGAGTGGTGGGGGCGAGAAGATGGCGCATCACCCGGACCTAGATCTGTGCAGGATGTTGCGTGAGCCGATTAGAAAGCGAGATTTCTTACAGCTGAACTGGCTATATGCAAACTAATGATACAGGTGAGATCACAGCAAAACACACGGCGAGCACACGTAACCAAGCGATGTATCATCTGTTGCCTGCGCAACCAGGTACAGTTTTATATAAATATATTGGCCTGTGTAAATACAGATAACAGTATTAACAACAACAGCACACGTAATAACAACAACTTTAACTCAGTGTTTACCAACCTTTCTTTTTTGGATCATGCCCCGCCTCAACTCCTCAAAGATTTTGATGCCTCCCCCCCCCCCCCCCCCCAATAACGGTCAACCAAGTTATGAAGAAGTATATTTTATATAGTTTTATTATTATATTATTTTATATAATTGCCCCTCCCCCTCACCGAGGCATCCGCCCACCGTTGGGAGACACTGGCTTAAGTAAACGCCACATACCCCGTTTTGTCTTTGCTCAAAGATAATATGATGGTATACTGTGTAAAATACATTTATTATTATAAAATGGTCAGAATCTTATCCTATATATAAATAAGTAATCGTGGTTTTCTTACTGTAAAAAAAAGAGAGGAAGGGGGAGGGGAAGAGAGAGAAAGTAGAGAGTGAAAGAAAGAGAGAGAAAGAGAGAGAGAGGGGAGAGAGAAAGAGAGAGAAAGAGAGAGAAAGAAAGAGAGAGGGGGAGAGAGAAAAAGTAGAGAGTGAAAGAAAAAGAGAGAGAAATGGGGGAGGGGAGAGAAAGAGAAAGTAGAGAGTGAAAGAAAAAGAGACAGAAAAGGGGAGGGGGGAGAGAGAAAGTATAGTGAAGAAAGAAAGAGAGAGTGAGAGAGAAAGAGGTGGGGGGGGGGGAGAAAGAAAGAAAAAATAGAGAAAGGGAAGGGGGGAGAGAGGGAAAGTAGAGAGTGAAAGAAAGAAACAGAAAGAGAAAGTGAGAGAGGGGGGGGGAAGAAAGAGAAAGTAGAGTGAAAGAAAAAGAGAGGGGGGGGGGGAGAAAGAGAAAGAAAGATAAAGACTAAGTAAGGGGAGAAAAAAAGTGAAAGAGAGAAAGAAATAGAGGGTAAGAGAATGAGAAAAAGAGAGTAAGAGAAGGAGAAACAGAGAAAGAGTGCGAAAGAGAGGGGAAAGAATAACGAGAGCAATACAAAAGACATTTTGGAGCCGTTAATGGCTGGTCAGAACCCGTTATTCTCTACCCAGAAGACAGTCACACAGCTGATCGACAGCCCCAGAGAAACAAAAGATGAACGAAGACTATCGCCAGCAGCTTCAAATGTTGGCCATGATGGGTCTCTCTAAAGAGGAAAACGGCACCAGATTTAGATTGAGGAAATGTCAGGGCATTTTCACTGTACGGCTAAAAAAAAAAAAAAAGCTTCCTTTGTCTTTTTCTTCTTCGTTCTCCCGCCCCCCCCCCCCCCCCACTCTCCAATGTAGATAAACTTTAGCCTTAAAAGTAAACCTAGCTGTTGTCCCCAGTGATATGTCCGCGAGTAATTCTTCTCACTGGAACGAACCGGTTTAGCGCGCACTACCCACAACCAATGTGTGGCTGGCTCCATCAGTAGGTGCATGCTTCAGTGGCTGTTGGAAGGGAAGGCGGAGCACGTATGGGAATGGCCAGAGTACGGGGGCTGCCAGTCTCCGGTTACAAAATACAGAACCCTGTTCACGCTGAAACTGACAAGAACCACGACTGTTTCCTCAGTTCTTCACACAATCCCACTCTTCTGTGCAGAGCATAACCCTGAAGGATGGTAGTGCTGGTCGAGTAAAACAGATCGACCTAACTTACTTCACTCTTGCTCCCAACGAGTGCAGAACTTTGCTTCCCTAACAGCTCTCTCCTGTAGGCCCCTCGGTTGTGAGCAAGATGACCTGCTTGTGATGCATCCATTTGCAGATCATCAACACTGTCCTGCAGCCATCTTCGCTTTGGTCTTCCTCTCTTTCTTTTTTCCCATTATGTGCCCTTCCAATACTGTCCTTTCTAAATTCTCCTGACGTTTAATATGTTCAAAATATTTACGTTTTCTCTGTTTAATCCTCTTTACTAGCCAGCCTTCTTCAATATCAAGTTCTTGTAGAATGGATATATTTGTTCTTTTTTGTGTCCATTATATTTGAACCATAATCTCTCTCCAGTTGGTGACACCAGTTTCCCGTATATCCTCTTCTATGTTATCTCTCCATCTCTGTCTTGGTCTACCTCTCGGTCTTATTTAAAACAGTGACACACTCACCCCGCCCCCCCCCAAAAAAAAATTTAAGGGTTATCGCCCTCTCTTCTCCCAAGCCACATCCATATCGCCTTCCACCCACGCCCTCTAACAACTTTTCTCTTGGCTCTGTTGCTCCCTACAGTTCACCCCCCTCCCTAAATCTGCCCAAGGCTCCCCATTAGACTTTGGTGTTTGAGGAAGGGAACAGAAGAACGTACTGCACACATTTTGGGAACCACTGAACTAAACAGCGCAATGTAGCCTCTTTTCACATATCGTTTCGAAAATAAAGGATAAAGAGAGGTGTGATAAAGGAGAAAAGAACTTCAGAAACTTGCTGCCTGTACACCGACGTTCTAGACTTCTGGGCCAGGGGAAGTTTAAACAAGCAAAACGCAACAACACAACAAAAAGACGGAAACGCGTCAGCAACATTAATAGCAACAGCAACACAACAACAACAACAACAAAAAACACCTCCCCCCTCCAGATTTTATGACAGGGCTGCAAGCAAGCTCAAATCCAAATTTCTATACGGCCTAGTAAAAGGAAAATAAACGGAAAAGGAGTTGGGACACATCAAGACACAGATGAAGAGAACAAACATCAAACAAAAGCGGGATGCCTTGTGTAGCTTACTCGGGTTTCCTAAAGTTAGCTGCTAATATTTACAGTTATACTTCAGATTTACCCAATTCTTGTTTTAAATGTGCGTTGGGGGGGGGGGGGGGTGGCGAAAAAAAAAAAAAGAGAGAGAGAGAGAGAGATTGACAGATCTCAATATACCTATTCGAAGGAAAATTCTAATACTAAATATTGTTCCTGGGCTACTCCACTTTAATACGGTGTAACTATTTCTCACAGAACAAATTTTATACATAACTAACTGTATGTAACTTGTATAATAAGTAACTGTATGTAACTTGTATATGCTATCTGTAAACCTGTACAGTTGTGTAAGATGGGGGGGGGGGGGGGTGAATAATAATTTATTTGTGACTACTATCACTCCCATTACTACTACTACTGTTTCTGCTGCTACAACAACTACTGCTACTACAACAACAACTACTACTGCAACAACTACTACTACTACTATTACTGCAACAACAAATACTACTACTACTACTACTACTACTGCTGCAACAAAAACTACTACTATTACTGCTGCAACAACAACTACTACTTCCTCAGCTTTCCCTATCACTGTTGCAGATAAAGTTCACCTCCATCCCTTCCTATTCATAATCTCTCTCCAGTTGGTGACACCAGTTTCCCGTATATCCTCTTCTATGTTATCTCTCCATCTCTGTCTTGGTCTACCTCTCGGTCTTATTTCCTTCATCTCTTGTACATACATACATCGTTTTCATTTGTCTGTTCTCCTCCCTTCTTTCTACATGGTCCAACCAGCGTAGTCTGTTCAGTTTTAAGAAGTTATAATCCGCTGCCTACTATTAGTGCTTCTGCTGCTGCTGCTATTACTACTACTACTACTACTACTACTACTACTACTACTACTACTACTACTACTACTACTACTACTACTCTTCTTCTTCTTTTACTAGTACTGCTACCACCATCACTTTCAAACTCATACAAAAATGTATGAAGTATGATGGCTAACATGCTCATCTTCGTGGCAAAGGATGATGAAGACGATAATACTTCTAACGATCCTTACATCCAACAATATGACGTTGGTAAATGGAGAGAGAGAGAGAGAGAGGACAGAAAAAGGAGAGTGAGAAACAGAGAGAGAGAGAGAGAGAGAGAGAAACAGAGGAAGAGAGAGAAACCGAGAAAGAGAGATAAACCGAAACAAGCACTTGTAGTTTATCTCAACTGAAAGAGAGGAGAACGTAACAGACAGAAGAGAGTAAAAGATAGCAACAGAAGAGAGTAAAAGATAGCAACAGAAGAGAGTAAGAGATAAACTGAAAGAAAGGAGAGCGTAACAGAGACAGAAGAGAGTAAAAGATAACAGATGAGAGTAAGAGGAGGAGAGCATAACAGAGAGATAGGAGAGAGTTAAGAGAGTAAGAGTGAGAAAGAGATAAAATGAAAGAGAGGAGAGAGTAACACAGGAGAGAAAGAAACCAAAAGAGAGAAACAGAAAGAGAGAGACCGAGAGAAAGACAGAGTGAGAGACTGCCTACAATAAACCAGGCCACGAATCTAAACAAGGTTTGATATTTTAATCCTCCCCTTACCTCTGCCCCTCACACAAGTTCACCTGCGCTCACAAAAACTACCTGTACAGCGTCAGACACAACAAGGGGGGGGAGAGAAAGAGGGGAGAGAAGAAAGAAGGAGAAACACAAAAACAAAAACGCTAAAACAAAAACAAAATTACACAAAACTGGCACAGAGAAACACAGCAGAAGTAGAAAATCTGACGGGAAGAACGAAGAATAGCACTTCAAAGGGCGAGCAAATAGATACAACGAAAAAGTATTTTAAAAGAAACCAAGGGAAAAAAAAGTATAAATAAAACATAACAAAACAACGATATGGGGGGGGGGGGGGGAGACAAATATTCCAACCCTCTCCTCTTTTGTCTGAGAGGTTAGAAGATGTTCGGAACGGCGCAGTTACCTCTACAGCCGGTCAATAAACCTTATCCTGTCATTACGTGGTGCTCATACAAAACAGGCTTGTAGAGTAACTTCGGGTGTAACTTCAACCTTGGGGTTCATATTCCATGCTTACGCGCCAGTCAGTCAGTCATTAGACGGTCCCTTGAGGAACTTTGCCTCCCCAACAGCTCTCACATGTAGGTATCTCGGTTGTGAGCAAGATGCCCTGCTGCTGATGCATCCATTTGCAAATTATCAGCGATGTCTTGCAGCCATCTTCGCCTTGGTCTTCCTCTCTTTCTTTGTCCTATTATGTACCTTCCAAGAATGTCTTCTCATGACGTTTAATATGTTCAAAATATTTAAGTTTTCTCTGCTTAATCCTCTTTACTAGCCAGCCTTCTTCAATATTAAGTTCTTGCAGTATAGATATATTTGTTCTTTTTTTGTTGTTGTCCATGATATTTGAAGAACTCTTCTGTAGCACTTACATTCAAAGACATTTATGTGTTTCTCAGCTGTTTTGTTAAGTGTCCAGGTATCACAGGCCATGGGGAAAGATGCACGCCCTTAAAAATCTTATTTTTGTAGTTGCTCGTGCCTATGCTGAACAATACTCTCTCTCTCTCTCTCTCCATTATGTATTTAATCTTCAAGACCTGCTTATACTGGTCAACAGAACTTTGCTCCAGATTATACTCGTGAATACATCATAGTTGCTAGGATGCCTTTCTGAGATAAACTGGACCAAATTTTAGCCAGCGATAGACAAAATCACCGATACTATTGACAGTCTGTAGACTAAGAATCATTCTCGATTATCGGGGGGGGGGGGGGGGGGGCGCGACAGAAAGCAACAATCCATGGGATCTATTTATAAGGTTGCTGCGACACAGTTTATTTCTATGGCTCTGACACAGTCTGTAGGGTTGCAGTACTATATCTGTATGGTTGTGACAGTCTATTTCTACGGTCGCGACAGTCTATAGGGTTATACGACAAAGTCTATTTCTATAGTCGTTCACACTCTGTAGGGTTGCAATAGTCTATTCCTATGGTCGGGAAAGTCTATAGGGTTACGGCACAGTCTATTTCTATGGTCGTGATACGTTCTATTGGGCTGAGGGCACAATCTATTTTCTACTGTGCTCGCTGGACAGTCTCCTTACACGCATGTTGCGCAGCACACATTTGCCACAGCCTGTCTCCTCATGAGCACAAGATTTAGCCGACCACGGCAGGTAAATCCTGAGGACAAAGCGGACTTTCATGACTTGCTTTCCTTGCAGCTTGGCACCCCAGCTTCTCATTCCCCACAGACAAGGCCTAAAACAAACTCTGACCGCCTAGAGGCCGGAGCTCATGGCCAGCTGAGAACATCACACTGCCTGTTCCCGTGGAGCGCATGTATCTGCTGCTGATCGCGAGCCTTGTTAAAGTTTACAACTCGTGTCCCGCACTCAGACACACATCGAACAACGTGCCCTTTTAAACAGGAATAGCCTGAATGGGAGTGATGTATGTCTGGCTACACACATACTTTATTTTAAATTTCCACTTAAGTAGTAGTTAATCAGCGGACCACATAGACAGCCCAGGACGGTTACTGCTGTTTTAGGTAACTTGAGTTTATACGAACCATGTCGAATGTCTGACGTCCATTCTTCTTATCCAATCTCCCTGGAACTGATGCTCTTTGCAGCCGGTGCGGTGGAGATACTGCATCGTATCAGACTGGGAGCGGGTCATGGCAACCATTTTTTTCAATACCTAAGAACCTAAATATCAAGGGGGGGGGGGTGTGCAATACTTCTTTATTATAGTCCATCACCATGGGAACTATAGCGATCCCAACCCCCCCCCCCCCCAGCCAGGCTAGATGTTTCCGAGGGGTACCAACTGATAGGTGGGACAGGGTCTTGGTCAGCTATGGTTCGCCAACCCTGACGCTAGCATGTCAGCTATGAGGAGCTGAGTGCCAAATCGGACAGTGTCTTTGTCCGCCCGCCCCCTCCCCCCCCCCCCCCCCCCCGGCACGAAAATCTGACAACCACAGAAAGCATCATCAGAAATGGCCTACTACTACTGAATCAGCTCTGCAGTAACTTGGGAAAACGCCATCTACACTGAGAAGATTTCCAAGCACAAGCACAGACCAGGGTTAGGAAGATGTCTGCTACATCGCGTGGGAGACCGCGTCAAGCCTCGACTTCTTATCTATGCTCAAAGATTTTTTTTTTTTTTTCAGGGAACAAACATCAAAATGGGATAAGATCTTTGGCAAATTTGTTTCGTTTGCTCAGATAACATCTCTGCGGCCTGCCCTCTTCCGAGTAACTTTATTTACACGTATGAATGTCAGACAAGCAAGAGTGAGCATGCTATGAAGCACTATCTTTAGGACAGGCAACCGGCGCACACGCAAACAATCATTAACCACAGGCAACCGGCGCACACGCAAACAATCATTAACCACAGGCAACCGGCGCACACGCAAACAATCATTAACCACAGACAACCGGCGCACACGCAAACAAGCAATAAACACAACAATAATGCAGCCCTGAGTGAAGCATGTAGTCTGACACAGATCCTAAGCAAACCTACCTGCTTAAAACTGACAAGAGACATGCGCATAACTACAGGAAAAAAAAAGGTGAACAATGATTGGCCACGTACTGTGGGGTAAAAAAAGGACACCCAATAGAAAAGAAGAAACAACGCTGACTATGGAGCCCCTTCTGAAGAACTAAAGACTATGGAGCTCCTTCTGAAGAACTAAAGACTATGGAGCTCCTTCTGAAGAACTAAAGACTATGGAGCTCCTTCTGAAGAACTAAAGACTATGGAGCTCCTTCTGAAGAACTAAAGACTATGGAGCTCCTTCTGAAGAACTAAAGACTATGGAGCTCCTTCTGAAGAACTAAAGACTATGGAGCCCCTTCTGAAGAACTAAAGACTATGGAGCTCCTTCTGAAGAACTAAAGACTATGGAGCTCATTCTGAAGAACTAAAGACTATGGAGCCCCTTCTGAAGAACTAAAGAAGCAGAGACGGACAGCTTGAGGCAGGTGGTGCATCACTGAAAAAAGACAAGACGCTTCATCAGGCGCTAAATGGAGATAACGTTTTCTACGGACTTCCAGGCAACGACTAAGTGTCCCTTGGCAGTCTGGTTGGTAGATAACAGTCTAAAGAATGTTGCAGTGAAAACTGAAAACGTGCTCGTTGACTGCCGCAGAAAACCTGCATAAGCGAGGTCTGTTATCTCAAATCTCGAGCAGGACAGTGTCTTAACAGACCAGAAACAGCGCACAATGTCTAACATGGTACTGAAACAGAAAGAAACACAATGCCCAAACTTAAGTCAGAAACAGCAAGACACACCATGTCTAACACGGGCTAGAAACAGATAACACATAAAGCCTAAAATAGACCAGAAAAACCAAGACACGCGATGTTTAACATAGACCAGAAACAGTAAGACACATTAACACAAACCAGAACAAAAGATCAACCATCTCTCTCTCTCTTTCATAGCTAAGTTGGATGAAAAAAAAAATAATCATGCACAAGGTCGGAACAAAAGACCACACGTCACTCTTGTTTGACTGATTGATGTTGCGTACAAAGACGAAAGTCTGGAAGATGACATAACAAGGCACAAATGTAACAGGGTTTTTGCGCCACGCCAGAATGAATCTCAGCTTATGGAAACCCAAAAGCTCACATACAATTACTTATATCGTAAGAACACGGGGGTGAAGAAAAAAGATGAACAATGACTGCCCGATTAGGCAATCAGCAACCAATAGCTGACCAAGACCCTATACCACTTCTCCGTTTGTACCCCTCAGTAACAGGCCTAGCCTGGCTAACGGGACATGGATCGCCACACCCCTTACTTTTAGCTGTTGTCCGGGACTGCAAAAATAACTGCCATAACCAGCTCCGGTGCCGGTACGATGCTGTACAGCCTCAACGCTTCCACGGCATCGACTGCAAAGAACACGAGCTCGAGTTACAGCCTCAACGCCTCCACAGCATCGACTGCAAAGAACATCAGCTCGCAGTTACAGCCTCAACGCCTCCACAGCATCGACTGCAAAGAACATCAGCTCGCAATTACAGCCTCAACGCCCCCATAGCATCGGCTGCAAAGAACACGAGCTCGAGTTACAGCCTCAACGCCTCCACGGCTTCGGCTACAAAAGAACAAGAGCTCGAGTTACAGGGAGACAGTGAAAGACAAGACAAGATCTAAGGATAAAACTACGGTCGGAGACCCCAAAATGTGGACAGGTAATGTTCTGTGTAGAGTAAAACGCCAGGGCTACTCTCAGCTATGAGACAGAAAAAAAAGCAACCCGGCGCATGATAAGTGTATAAGACATATATCACGGCCACTCCTTCATGCTTAGCGCTGTCAAGATATAGGGGGCGTGGGCAGGAGGGTTTGGCTTTACACAGAAACAACCAAAACATATTGGCCCATGTGACTAGGGTGATTGTTCCAAGTGCAGAGGTGGACAAACCGCGGCTCGCGAGCAGCATGCGACCTTCCGACATATAACTGCGGCTCGCAAAAGTATGGTGGCTAAAATTATCTTTAAAAAAAACTAAAATGTAATATAAAGGGTAAATTTAAAATGTTTCAAGATCTATAATTAGAGGGGTCATTGAAAATACTGTAACAACAGACAAAAAATACGGAAGAAGAGCCAGAGGAAGACCGAGAGAAATGATACTGGACAGTCTGACGAGACGGTGTGAGAAGAGATCACCATCTGAGCTAATGGCCTGCATGAAGGATCGGGTACTCTGGAGAAGCATAATGCCAACAGCCAGTCCGCGCGGCACCTGATGATGATGATATAATTACTTGGTGGGTATACAAAATGAGATTCCACACTCAACAGCTCCGGGCCCTCAGAGGTACAACGCCCCCCCCCTCCCCTCCGCCGGATGCTTGCGTCCTTCAAACATCTAAAATGTATCCCATGTGGCCCCTACCTTCAGCCAGTTTGGCCACCCCACGCTAAAGTAACACTTCGCTCTATCAAAAAACCAGCAAGCAAAACTGTTCAAAACTTTTACTTAATACTAATGGAAACAAAGATTACTCAGTCGGTGACCAATTGTGTGGGGACTGATATGGTTCCTACGATCGTGGAGTCTGTTCAAAAGCCAGATTCTTTCAAGCAACCCACTGTACCCTACCATTACACTCAATTTTTCTTTCTTTTCCTAAATTTCTATTTCCCTGCCATTAAGGCATATTGGGGGAATACGGTGTTAGCTGGAAAACAACTAAAGAAATAGACAAGAAATTAGACTCTTTTGAAAACAAATGCCTAAGCACCAAGTGGAACGAATTCAAGAACAATACAGAGATAAGACAGATGAGCAAACAACAACCAGTCTTGTGGGTGATCAGGAAATGGAGATGGACAGATGTTGGTCACGTGATGAGAAGAAACGATCAGAGAATCCCAAAACAAGCTATTAAGTGGAACACAACAGGCCGAAGAAAAAGAGGCAGACCACGTGAAAGTCTAAAGAGGACATTGTTAAGAGAGGCCAAATAATAGGCATAAAATCCCTTGATGAGGTTGAAAAGCTCGCCGAAAACAAGAAAAATTGGCGAACTACCTTAGGAGCCCTATGCGACTTTTAACGGCACCGGAAGGATATAAGATATAGTGGGCCCGTATTATCCATGACCTTCGGCACATAAAAGTGTGATATGGTCAGTATCACACACGGCCGCTTTATTTTCCCAGACTTCTCTGGTACCCATTTTTATAGGCTGGGTCGACCCCAGTGTCTTTTCTAGTGTGTACCAGAAAAAAAGACCCACTGCTGGCACTGAACCTGGTAACACCGGATTAGTAAACCCAGCGCCTAACCCACTCAGCTAAACAGGCCGCTTACACTCAATGCCCGTACATAACATGTACTGAATAACGTCTCCCGCAATGGTTCCCAATATTTTCCACATTATGGACCCCCTAAAGCCAATGATAATATCCAACCCACTAATCCACACATTTCCGGGTATTCTACATAACCTGGACTCCCTTCGCAGATACAAACGTGACTCTCATGAGAATGAACACAGTCCGCGGTAAAAAGTGCTCATTTCCAGCCTACCAAACACGAGCATCGCCAGCGGTCGGGACAGCGTCTTGATCAGTTCTTGCTCCAATGCGACTGATTCAGGTCATCTCTGACACATGCAAGAGTGATCTCCCACTGGTATCCGCGCTACCATTCTGCCGGCATCTACTGCATCTTTATAGTTTCTTATCAAAAGAACCACTCCCGTTGCTCTCACACTATGCCCACTCATCCAAACATACACACAAACGCTGTGATAAGAAAGGCCTTCAAACAAAGGTCTGCTACAAACAACGGGGGGGGGGGGGGCGCCAGGTAACATGGATGATTCAGGAGACAAGCCAGTCAAGAGTTAATCTCCTGTTATTTACTGCCCCCCCCACCCCACCTCCAACACCCACTCCATGTTGCTGGTGACCCCAACAGATCTTGACGTATGGCGTGCTGGCTCTTCACAGAATAGAATGAGAGATTATTTTAGGAGAACAAAGTGGAAAGAGGACAGGTTTTTTTTCTTTTTTTTTCCTAAAGTACCAAGATTGTAGTTTGTAGCTGTCACCAAATGTTAAGACTCGAGTGCTTGCTTTATGTTCTCGGACTAACATATCCAAGAAACTTTAAAGGAAACAAATGAGTGCAAACAGGAGACTTTCTTGATATTCGTAATAAAATGGGTTCCTCTCTCCCCCAGCCGGGGCAGCAACTTTGTGCTTCTCTTTCAGATCCATAGCTCGTGGGGGGGTTCCCTCAATGAGTATCAGAAAACGCATTAACTTAGTGTAACCAAGACAGTGTTCTAACTGGCTCTGATTCATCAACCAAAGTCACAAACACAACGTTCACACAGGTCTTTTGTAGTGGTGGTGGTGGGGGGTTTGGGGGGCCCCGCACAAAGTTTTTTTGGGGTGGTCTCTCTGCAATAAAAAAAAATTCTTAGTCATCATTTTTCCCCCATTAATTTTAGACAGCTGACAGCTGATGCTGTCACGACTCCAGTTATGTTGTTTTTTTTAAAAATCATCATCACGTGCCTTTCCTGCTGACACTGGATCTTGATCCTTGGTATTTTCCATCAGCTCAGCTAAAACTTTCTATGAATGTCCAAGGTAGCTGACCAGAGTGCAGACCCCCCCCCCACCCCCCTAAGGGACAATGTTTTATGCTAATTAGCCCTGCACTGGGCATAAGCTTCTCTTCTTGTCATAAAGCCCTCACAAAATGGCTATTTCTTTAGCCCTGCTACAAGAAATAAGAGAAACCACCACGACTCTCATATGATGACTTTCACCTACTCCCACAAGCTGATAGTTCTTGCGATGCAGTAAATGACTTCTCTCCACTTCTCACAGTCTGCAGCCAGCCTTCGCAATGGGGCCCAAGCTGTGAGGCAACCTCATTTCCATCAGCCTCTCCTCCCCCCACTCCTCCCCCCCTCCACACACACAAAGGCTGTTTTCCCAATGTTTCTGTGGGTCTCCTTGGAACACATGACCAATCCATTTCAAGCGCCTCTTCTACCACATTTTCATGCACAACCTTTTTAGCTATTATTTACCGCTTGTGGCCAGAAAATACTCCACAAAAAAAAAATTTCTATCAGAAACAGATCTGAATAGACTACAACAGAAACTAATTAGCATCTAATCTAAGAACAACAACAAAATTTATTCACCTTATGAGATGATTCCATGACCAGTCAGTGATGTAAATGAGTAATCAACAGCAGTAATTTTAGCTTTTACAACGGGCTTCATAACCCTCCTTCTCAATCCATAGGGGATAGGTTCATAGCACCCCCCCCACTGCTCAGTGTAAAGCCTTGCACAATACCAAACCCTATGTAAGTTTTTTAACACACAAACACATACCCACAATACAGCTTAGCTGAAAAATTATCCATTTAGAGACTTGAGCATGAATAATTAACAACAAAACAGAATGGTCACAACAATACAGTACTGCACTATTAAAAAAAAGAAAACCATGAATTTCTATTTTTTTGGGACTCATTTACTTCATGGAAGGGGACAGACCAAAGGGCAGGCATAGACAACTATGGTGAGACAAACTGGCAATGTTTGATCATTTGGGAGGGCAATGACAGACACTCCTGTATGCTCCCTTCAAAATAAAAAAAAAAAGTCACAGCAACTTAATATTATCACCCTCATATCATCTTGAACATTATTACTGTCACTGGACAGATGAGCAGAACACTAAATCTCGCATTCGGAGGAAAAGAAAATAAAGAAAAAAACAAAACAAAACGGAGACAACTGCCACATGATGAGATGAGGGATTATAATTCTGTTACTTCTGATCTGTAACATGGTTTCTCAACATTTTTCTACTTGTGACCTCTCTCTCTCTCTCTCTCTTTTTTAATAACACCAAAATCAGTTTTTCCCCACATTCTTGCTGGCCTTGTATTCATCCAAATCAAGAAATTCGACTCAAGCCAAACTCTTACATGTGAGACAATGAAAGTCCTGAAAATTACATTAAACTAATACCATAACATACAATGATGGTGGCATATGCTGAACTAATAACGTACCATATGTCGACTGTGGTGAACTGTTACTAGTCCCCCACACCCCGTATCTTCTCAGTAATGACGTGAGTAAAACTTCTGTACTAACCATACATCTTTCCCTCGTCAGACAGGATGATTTTCCGCCTGCCACAAGGCGGGTAGATAGCCAGTGCTTCCTGGAAGCTCTGTTCGATATCCGGACTCCATACTCCTTCTGCATCAGACAACTCATCCCCAGAGTTGTTTCCCTTTCCCTCACTGCAGTTGCTCAGCGTGTCGTGGGATCCAGGATTTGGGTTCTCACCCGCAGTGGTACTCCATGCGGATGACATGCCTCACCGGCAAACTGTTAAAAAAATGAGTGGAAAATGTTAACTGAAAAATTTCTAACATATCTTTCTTAAGACTCAACATGCGCTTCCTAAAATAATTTGTGATATTTAGATTCTGGATTTCAAGTTGCAGCACCAAGCCTAAAGGACCTTTTTATAAAGTACAAATGAGCCAGATCAATAACCATAAGATTTTACAAAGAAAACTAACACAAAATACCAGTTCTTCATACACAGAGATCTTACATCTTACATCCTTCTGTGCCGTTAAATGTCACATAAGGCTTGCATGGTAGTTTTCCAAGTTCTGTTTTTAGCAAGCTTTTCAACACCATCAAGGGATTTTATGCCTACTAATTTGGCTTCTCTTAACAATGTCCTCTTTAGAGTTTCATGTGGTCGACCTCTTTTTCTTTGGCTTGTGTTCCACTTGATAGATTTTTTGTGACTGACCGTTTTATTAAATTTCATTAAAGAAACTAGCTGTAGAAAGTCTGACTGTATGACACAGAGATGCACGGATGGAAATATATTGGAAATGAGTAATTATCTACACAAAAAAGTAAAATAAAGACCTCATTATGCTAGGCCATCAATGTATGAGGTAGGGTGGCTAGTTACTTTCCATCTCAGATTTTCTCTGGCACCCATTTTACAAGGCTGGGTTGACCTCGGGGGGGGGGGGGGGGGGGTCACATTGGTTAAAAAAAAAAAAATCCTGCTCAGCAGGGGATTTGAACCCTCGACCATTCTACATCCATCAATCAAGTTCCATGCCGCGTGGCGTAGGCAATCATTTCTCTCCACAATTCCCTGTCTTTAGATTTGATTATGAGATCTGCTGGCGACTTTCTTCCTAGCCACACTGACAGCCCCATCCAGTAACTTCTCTCTCTGTCTTCCCCTGTTTCTTCTTCCCTCAATTTTTCCAGTTGCCACAATGTGTTCCAATGTTCCTCTTCTCAGAAAATGTCCTACGAATCTCGCTTGTCTGCCCCTGATCTTTGCTGTAATTTGCCTTTTAACTCCAGTCTCTCTTAAGACTTCTTTGCTGGTCTTCTTAGCTGTCCATGGTACCTTCAACATCCTTCTTATGAACCACATTTCCACGGCCTCCATTTTCCACTGAACTCTCCCATTCATGGACCATGCTTCACATCCATAAAACAATACTGGCTTGACGTAACATTTAAGTACTTGGAAACTTGTTTCCATTGATATGGATCCATTCTACACATAAAAGTTTATTAGCTAAAACCAGCAGTCTGGCCAATACAGTGGATCTAAAGTAAATAAGACTGGATCATATGCATCATCAGGTGCCAACTTCAGTATGAAGGTTGGTGGTAATGAATCTCCTGCGTCTTCTCTCCTTTGCCTTGATGGTGCAGTCTGCCAGGCTGTATGCTTGTCTTCCCATCTACATCTGTCTACCTCTTGCTCTTTTTCCCCTCCATCTTTCCTTCTAGTATGGTCTTCAGTTTATTATTATGTCTTCTTGATCTTCTTTTGTTTTTTTAGTTCACACTGTTCTAATATTTGTAACTTGTTCTCTTCATTTTCCATGATGAATGATCTACTTTCCTGTAGATCCACATTTCTGCTGCATTTATACTTTCTGCTTCTTCCTCCTTTGCTCTGACATCAATACCAGTCTCTGAAATAAATGCTGCAGTTTGTTTCAGGTTTTAAGTATCACAACAGAGCTTCTAAAGTAGGGAGGCCAAGGTCTGGCTGGGTCCAGATTTCTGCTCTGTACAGTAGTAGTCAGTCATTTAAATGTCCCTCGCGGAAGTCTGCCTCCCTAACAGCTCTCCTGTAGGCATCTCGGTTGTAAGCAAGATGCTCTCCTGCTGATTATCAAAGATGTCTTGCAGCCATCTTCGCTCTGGTCTTCCTCTCATTCTTTTTTCCCCATTATGTATCCTTCCAAGACGGCCTTCTCTAAATTATCATGACGTTTAATGTGTCCAAAATATTTAAGTTTTCTCTCTTTAATCCACTTTACTAGTCAATCTTCTTCAATATTAAGTTTTTCTTATAGTCTGGATATATTTGTTCTTTTTTGTGTCCATGATATTTGAAGAACTCTTCTGTAGCATTTACATTCAAAGGCATTTATGTGTTTCTCAGCTGTTTTGTTAAGTGTCCAGGTCTCACAAGTATATGTTACAATGGGACCCTGTACAGCAGCAATGAACAGATAAAGCTAATTTTTGTTTTCATGGACATATTCCCAGATAACAGCAATATTTTCATGGTGTTGTACATTGTTATGGACCATGTACAATAAAAAAAAAAATTTACATGGGACTATAACAATCAACTGTCCAATACGTACTTTAACAATATAAATTATACAGGTATAATTATATATATATACAGAATAAGTATTCTAACAGTACACATTATATGGATCGGACTAAATGTAATACTAATATGTATGCAAAGATATCATAGCCAGTGAAGAGATCAAACAAAGATGTCCTGAAAGAGGCAGAGAAAGAGAGACAAACAATAACAAAAATCAAGAAGAGACAATCCAAAGTCACAGGACACTGCCATGAGAGCAGATGGACTGGAATATTTCATAACAACAGAGATGATAGAGGGCAAAAGAGACTGAGGCAGACAAAGAGAGAAGATGATAGATGGACCGATAAAGTGGCATGGAGAGAGAACACCAGTCAAGCTCACAATTAACATCTGGAACAGAGAAATGTGGGAAAACATGACCGCCAACGCCTGCTGTCAGGACACTGGATAGATTACACCAGAATTTAAATGGACCTAATTCAGATCAGCACCTAGCATGTATTATAACAAAACAAATTACAGTATACACATATAATTATGTATGTTGAACACATATTATAACAAGAGATATTAAATAAATGTGAAATCAAATGAGCAACCAAAATATACTAAAGTAATAAAAATTACAGCTATATGTCTAATTGCCTGTCTCATGGGTGATCAGAAAAAGAAGATGGACATATGTAGGCCATGTGATGAGAAGAAACAGTTAGAGAATACCAAAACAAGCTATCAAGTGGAGCATAACAGGCTGAAGAAAAAAAAAGGTCGACCACGTGAAACTAAAGAGGACATTGTTAAGAGAAGCTAGTTTGGTGGGCATGACACACCTTGATGAAGTTGAAAGACTCGCCAAGAACAGGAAAACTTAGCAAACAACTATGTGAGTACTATGTGAGGTTTAACGGCACGGAAGGATGTAAGATGTCTAAATGCAGATGATGAACATGTATTATACCAAAAGAAGTTAAAAATGAATGTGACATTAGATGACCAGAGACAAGGGATACACATGGAAGGAGGCAGAAGATAATTCCAAGAACAAGGATACTGGAGAGCCTTTATCCATGGCCTATGCTTTCAAGGGAATGAAAGATGATGATGATGATCAAATACATTATGTGAGTCTGATTACACATGTTAAATATATAGCAACAGAATATGTTACTTCAGGCCATCAGTCAGTAAAACACACATACTGACTCAAAGAAATGAGGTTGATGAGGCAGTCAGCAAACCATAGCTGACCAAGACCTTGTCTCATCTCTCCGTTGGTGCGCCCAGTAAGAAGCCTAGCCTGGCTAATGGGCCAGGGATTGCCAAATTCCCCATGGTGGTGGAGTCTGCTAAAGAAGCACTGCAAACAACCCCCCCCCCCCGCTTTTTAGCTGTACTCCGGAACTGAAAAAGTAGCTGCCATAACCTGCTCCTATGCTGATATGATGCCATGCCTCAACACCTCTACAGCATCAACTGCAAAGAACACCAGCTTGCAGTACAGGGAGTTAGTACAAGTACTCAAAGAAATGACCAAAGACTGTATAGGAACTTAAAGCCCAGTATATTCAAGAGACAGAGCTGCATACACTGACTATTGGCAAGTATAAAGAAAAATGAAGGTCATCATTATACCAACTAAGCTTTAAAAATGGTAACACCTTCAAAGAGAAATGAGAATGACAACTGCAGTAAAACTGGTTCTAGTAATGACGGTAGATAGGTGTATGGCACATTTTTACAAAATAAAAGATAGAAAAAGTGAGCAGAAACAAGAATGACAGGAAGTAAGATTAGCACATATAAATGAAGAAAATATGACAATCCAATATTTTGGCAAAAGCCTTTTTTTTCAAAGATCACACACACAATAACACAACAGTTAAAAAAACATGAAAATTAGATGAAAAATAAAACATTTAGGGTCTCCTCCTTGTAAGAAATGTGGGTACAAGATGCCTCCTTGCAAGGAAAGGACCAAAAGGCTACATGTTTAATTGTTCATCTATTTTTAATTGTTTAAATTTAAATGTTTTTTTAAGTGTTGCTTTTTATATATGATCCTTGAAAAAAACAAAAGGCTTTTACTGAAATATTGGATTGTCTTATGTTCTATATGTGCTCATCTTACTTTCTGTCATTCTTGCTTCTGCTCACTTTCCTCACTCTTGTCTGTAAAACTGAACCATACTTATCTATATACCTTCAAGCCTTGGGAAAAAACCAGTAAAAATTTTAATCCAATGATGGAAATTATATTTGAGAATGAATAAAGAATCTCACATAATTTCTGATTGACAACAGCTTCACACATCACATTTGTTCACAAGGTGACAGACACCAAACTTTCACATATCACATTTGTTCATAAGGTGTCAGACACTGACTTCACAATGACCCAATCTGCCTTTTTTATGTCAGATTACACTACAAAGAATATGACATGTCAACTCAACTCCCCCATACACAAGCAGTACTGTTAGAAAAAGAAAATAAACTATTAACTTCATGATATGAAAATGCATATGTATCATACATCTTTTAATTAAGAAACCAACAATTTTATGCACAATCCCAGATTTCATAAAAAAAATTTTTTTTAATCCTGATTATATAACTCGGAATTTTAATACTTTAAAAACTTCTAACACCGTTTCTAGTTTACAAGTCATCTTTACACACAATCACCTCAGATCACCTTAAAATTGTTGCTATCACCTGTTCATTATCACACTACATATCGACTGTTACCATCATGATTGAATACATGAACTGTTAAAAGTACAAGATCTGTATGGGACAATGAATACAGGGTACAAATAAAAGCTAACGGCGTGTCTTTCAAAGTATGCTCCATCCAAAACCTAAAAGCTGAAACATTTTTACTGATTAAGACCGCTTCTTGTCCTATAGAGCCGGAAAACTAACCTGTACACCGCAGCCATATTCCGCGTTTTCACTTCCAACAACTAGGTCACACTTCATTATCTGATCGCTACACAGTCTTCTCCGTCTTGTTTTTAAGTTTAATTACAAACGGTGTCTGGTTCGAACGGGCATCAACAACCGGTCTACCAGAGCAGAAGAAAAGTAAAGGTGAGATATCCGGAAGTTCGATCTTGAAGAATGACAAGCATCTCAGAGATTCGAAACCTCGCATGGACATTGCTGTCATTCCCATGCATAAAATCGACAAATAACACAAAACTACGAAACAGAAGCGAATGACCGGCTACGTACTAACCTACTGTGATCTCCAGAATGTGTTTTTAGCAGTTTCACGCCTGATTTTATAAAATTAAGGAGTTCAGGCACTTTCTAACTGGTATGCGAAGTATGGCACAAAGAATCCAGACAACGCAGCTACCCTTTGCGCATCTCTTCTGCGCAACTTCTGCCCGGGACGTCTGATGAGAAAGTTACCGTGGGCATTAAACACCCCGTTATTTTATCATATTTACCAAAATTTAACTTATTTGGGCGGGTGTATTTGACTTTTGTTCTTCATACTATTCAGCTGGATGTAACAATCGCAGCTGAAGACTTTTCTTCTGTTACGAAATGTCAGTTTCTTTCAGCACATGGTGGCTGTTATTTACACCTCCCACCGACAAGCGTGTTTTGGGTTTTCGCGGCGTTTCCAACAAGTTCGAGGATCAGGTTCTCCCGGTGAGTCACTGGTTGTATTCTTCCTTAAGACAGCCTCCTTGTAAAGGGGACGTATCGCGTGAGAAGGTGGTATAGAAGAAGGTAGATTTCCGCTGTTTATGGAAGTTACTGAGCAACTTTTGTTACGACTGATTGATAGAATCAGCAGTGAATGGCAATCGGGTCCCATTTGATAGAGAGAGAGAGAGAGAGAGATGAAAAGCAAAGATACGGTGTGAATAACATGATACAGGTTCGTGCAGTCCAAACAGGACTATGCCATCATTCTTTATATTATGCTCACAAGACTGCAACTGAATATATATATATATATATATATATATATATATATATATATATCTGAACCTTAAGTGCCCAGGGCACATGGGGCTTCCGCAAAGGTTTTCCACATATGCCTGTCCTTTGCCTTTTTTTCCCGCTCTTGCTCAGGTGAGCCTTCTGTTGCTCAACATCCTCTCTGTTGTTCTTCTCCATGCCTCTTTTGGTCTACCCTTACTTCTGTTCCCCTGTGGTGTCTATCTTAGTCCCACTTTCAGCAGTGAGTTGTCAGTCATTTGGAGTACATGTCCGAACTATCGCCAGCGTCTTTCAGCCTGTAAGTACATAAAACTAAGTATATAACTATACACGAAGCCACTGCAGTAAAGCTGTGATAACAAAATGTATAAACTAGAGAAAAAAAAGCAGGAATAGCTTTATGTTGTCACAACTGTGTGCTCCTTAAGTAATTTAAGTGTGAACCTTAATCATACAAAAACACACAGGACGAAGAAATAGAGAGAGAAGATAAAATATAAATTCACATAAATGTTTTGTAAAAAAAAAGAATGGAAAAAATAGAACGTAGCATTTGTGTGAATATATTTTATCTTCTCTATCTATTTCTTCGTCCTGTGTGTTTTGTATATTTAAAGTTCACATTGAAATGTCACAGCTGTGTACTCATGTAATAAAACTGTTCCTACTTTTCCCCTAGTTTATACAAGATTGCAGACGATATATTTCGATCTTTTTATTTTCAAAGAACGGAGAAATTGGCACGCAGGGCAGCCTGACATTCTGCTCTTTTATCTCGCAATTTAAAAAAAAAATTTTATCGCAGATCTTCAACAGCACTTTAATACAACACTGTGATACACGCTTGACAAGAATGGATTTAAAAAATACGCTGCTGACTCGATACAACATGATTTGACGAACTTGCAGACACTTAGAGGTTCTCAAATTATCGTCCGGGATCCCCCGACCATGTTAGCTTTTATATGGATTACTAGGTGTGTAGTGGGTGCTCTTGCCTTAGTACAACACATTTTTTAAAGTTGCTGACGATGTAACCGTAGGTCATTTGATCACGTGGCTGAGTTATTACTGAATGTGGCAGCGAAAGGTTTTTCAAAAAATTCTCTCTCTCTCTCCCCCTTCTCCCCCCCCCCCCCTTTCGAAACTTGGGAAGAGAGAAGAGCTGTGTGAAAGCTAGAAGATGGAAGTACGCGAAGTCTTTATCTGTCCCTTGAGTGCTGAGAAAGGCGATTAAACATGGGGTATATATGTGAGATTTTGGGCCTGGACTTACGCTTGGACCTGTTCTTCAATATAGAGGCCATTACTGAGTCGCGGCTAAAGCCAAGGTGAAGTGTTCCTTTGTTTGGGATGTTGTTGTGTGTTGAGCTGTCTTTACTTACAACATGAGTCATCACACGTACATTCATCCGCCACAAGATCACGCCGTACACGTATAACGGACAAACGTGTGGCGGACAAACGTATGACGGACAAACGTGTACACACTCAAGGACCGCACTATATATCGAATCATCAGAATATCAAAACTTCTGCGTTCAACTCACGTCATCGCGGTCAGCAGTCAGTCAGTCATTTGCATATCCCTTGCGGAACTTTGCCTCCCTAACATCTCTCCTGTAGGCCTCTCGGTTGTAAGCAAGATGCCCTGCTGCTGATGCATCCATTTGCAGATTACCAACAGTATGAATTTTAAAACAGAGTCCGAGGCTTCATTTATATTCGTACATTCTTTAATGTCGAATAAAACTATATCTGTAAAATAATAACTGAAACATTCTGTAGCATGAATGACGCTTAAGTCTAAAACAGTGGTTCCAAAACTTTGTGGAGTGTATCCCCTTGCCTTCCAAGCCACATCCCTTGACGCTCTCCTTCCCAGAGGGTGTCCTACCCATTTTTTTTTTTTAGTCTAATGATCTGAGGCTTCTAAATACTACGAACAGTGATCGGTTAACCGTCGATTACCGGTAAATTACCGACAGCAAAAGAGAAATATATTATATACTTGTTATATGGAAGTGAATCATGGACAATAGGCAGGTCTGTACAAAAATCATTGGAAGCAGCAGAAATGTGGTTTATTAGAAGAATGTTGCGAATCCCCCGGATAGCAAAAATAACTAATGAAGAATGTATGAGAAGAGCTGGAGAGACAAAAAAACCTTGTCAAAAAGATTAGAGAGAGACAATGTACTTTCACAGGACATGCAATGAGAAGAGGGGGGATTGAAAGTATTATAACAACAGGAAAAATAGAAGGAAGAAGATCAAGAGGAAGACCAAGAGAAATGATACTAGACAGTCTGACGGGATGGTGTGAGAGGAGATCACCAACTGAGCTGATGGCCTGCATGAAGGATCGGGTACTCTGGAGAAGCATAATAGCCAACGCCATTCGGCACTGCACCTGATGATGATGATGAAAAGAGAAAAACCAAAAGCTTTGGAGATCGTCGGTTACCATAACCGGTTTATATTATCAAAAACCTGGTAAAAGAGCGACCAATCAAAGCATTTGGAGGATAATCGGCCGATACGGCTGATTTTGTTCAGTTTGCATGTAGGAGAATCAGCTAGTTCTGGATTTGGTTCAGAATGTGAGCACTGTGTAAACATTAAACCTCACCAGAAAAGAAGTAAGAAAAAAATATTCGCACAAACATTTAATTCCCGCTGATAAGTGTAAAGTGTTTTTTATTTAAAATTTTTTTAAAAATTGATAAAGAAGTACAGAATGTTGTATTGACAAGACCGGTATTTCAGAAAGTACTTTATGCAAGATAAAAGACAGGTACAGTTGTGCCGGTGTTTAAAAAAAATCATAGCGTGATCAATGCTACAATGCTTCTCGAAGGCGAATCAAAAAGTAACCGCAAATCAAGTGGTGCAACCATTGAAAATACGTACATGACAAGACTCGAGGACAATTTCAAAGAGTATTTTAATACATTTTTATTAGTTAGTTCCCTTGATTTTGCGGTTATTCTGACTTGTCCTTGTACCAAAAAAAAAAAAAAAACAATGGAAACCATATAGATTACAGTTATCTTGTCTTCCAGAGGACCAAAGTAGGCAAAATTTAGGTAAACATTTGAGGCGAAAACTGTAACCCGTAACCAGTGCGAATCTGAATGGAAGAAACAACTGAAATGCAACAAACTAGATGCAATACA
The DNA here is from genome assembly GCA_009760885.1 of Achatina immaculata. Lineage (NCBI taxonomy): Eukaryota > Metazoa > Mollusca > Gastropoda > Stylommatophora > Achatinidae > Lissachatina > Lissachatina immaculata. Next base: position 10,537,954 of record CM019711.1, read on the forward strand.
CCAACTACAAAGACATCAGCAAACCATCCTCTGTCGCCTACGGACAGGCCTCTGCAAACTACTGAGCCACTCACGTCGACTCAAAATGTCTCACACAGACGAGTGTCCATGTGGCAGTGGAGTCCAGACTTCAGAACATGTCCTTCAAGAGTGCCAAAACCATGCAGACTTGAGGCGTGAGATATGGCCAAGGACACAAGCTTGGGGTAAAAGCTGTCGGGCTCCTATCAGGATCTGGAGAGGACTGCGGGCTTTGCCATGTCGACAGAGATCGGGATCTGATGTGACCAAGAACCTTGAAGAAGAAGAAGAAGAAGAAGAAGAAGAAGAAGAAGAAAAAAAGAAAGAAAGAAAGAAGAAGAAGAAGGGGAAACATGAATACAGGTGTGTGGAATCCACTGTCCTGGACCAGGGTGTTCCTCACACTTTTACGCAGTCATAAGAGTCCGGAGAACCAGCTGATCACTGTCGTGGTGGAGCTTACTGAGAAGCCTGACATAACAACTCACGTGTGATTTCATAATCTCGTGGCAGCTTCGAGAAATGAAGAGGGTAACGAAACAGCTAACAGTCATTACTGTCTGTAGTCACTCACTCATCATCATCACGTGCCATGCCTGTTGTCACTCATCGTCATCACGAGCCATGCCTGGAGGCACGGCGGCCATGTTTCTCTGCGGTTTCCGATCTTCCACATTGTTCATGAGTTCTGTTGCTGTGATTCTCCCATGCGATTCTGAGGAGTCCTCTAAGATTTTCCCTCTTGGTCTACCTCTCATTATTCTGCCTCCAATTTGCCCTGTTGTCAGGATATTTTCGATCCATCCTCTTCTCAGTATATGAGCATGAGCATTGACTGCTTCCCCCGTAAATTTGTTCATTAATGTTTGTTTTTTTTTATTGTCTTTTCTTTGGCATTCTTCATTTGTTATTTTAGCTGTCCATGGTATATTAAAAAGTTTTGTTTGTTTGTTTGTAGGAACCACATTTCAGTTGTCTCTAACACTCATGTTGTGTTTGTTAGTGACCATGATTCGCTTTTATATAGTAATATTGGCCCGATATAACATTTCAAGACTCTTTTCCTAGTATCTGTTGACAAAGACGGACTGCACAAAATAGTTTTCTTTTCCTGAAATGCTACTTTTGCTTGCTATACTCTGTTTTTGACCCTCTGTGAGAAACCAGCCATCTGATGTTATCGTTGTACCAAGATACCTGAACTTGTGAGCTCGTTTTAATGTTATTCATTTGACTTTTACACTTCACCCCGGTACGGATTTTTCTGGACACGACCACTGTTTCTGCTATCGTCGCTACATTAAAAAAAAAAAATTTGGGGTAGAATTATGTCCCATATTCGAATCAGGAGCAAAATGAAGACAGGCTATAACCAGAGGCTGAACCACCAAAGGGGCAGCTGACCGTCCAAGATGTTAAAGTTGCTGAGACACCACTTTTATGGTTACATTCATTCATTCATTTGCATGTCCCTTGCGGAACTTTGCCTCCCAAACAGCACTCCTGTAGGCCTCTCGGTTGTGAGCACCATGGCCTGCCGCTGATGCATCCTTTTGCAGATCCCAACGATGTCTTGCAGCCATCTTCGCCTTGGTCTTCCTCTCTTTCTTTTCCCCATTATTTCCCATTATTTTCCCATTATTATAGTTACAAGTAGAACAAAATCTGTGTTTCTTTAAGTGGAGTTATTTTGTTTTGCTCTTTACATTTTTTCCATCTGAGGCGTCATTTAAAAGAAAAGGAAATTCACAGGGAACTATAACAACTGATTGTTTATGACTGTGGTCGGCGCCCTTGTCAAACTATTTAGGGCTCACGACCAAAGCTTACCAGTCTGTATACAACTGTGTCCCACAAACTGTCAGTTATGCCCAGCGGTTCTCAAGTTTTTCTGTCATACCACCCCCCCCCCCCAAAAAAAAAAAAACCCTCTACCCCCACTTCCTCAGTTCTGATGCCAACTGCTGTCCCTCTTTCTTCACCACTTTAAACCCCCCCCCCCTTTTTTTCTGGGCTGCACTGCCACTTTGGACGTCGCTGATGTACATGTAATATTAGAGTAAAAACTGATAAATGTCAGCTGCCTGCTAGGATGGCCAAAAGTTCGTTCAACAAATTGAAAACAAAAAAAGTGCTTACATAAAAAAAAAACACTTCAAAGAAAGTGGAGACGAGAGTTATCAAATGTTCTGTGTAAGCGTGAGCACTAAATAAGAACACGGAAAAGAAATGACCTGAAATGTGGATACACAGAAGAACATCCTTGGGCGGAAGAAAAATAAACCAAACAAACAAACTAAAAACAAAGAAGTACTAAATCAACTAAATCCACTGGTTGGCTGAGTGATTAAGCGCTTGGTCTACTAATGCAGTGGTACCGGGGTTCAAGTCCCAGCGGTGGAGATTTGTTTTCCTGTACCACCACCACCACCACAACAACAACAACAAAAAGGTCCCGGTTTCCATCCAGGGTTTAAAAATGGGTACCAGAGAAAATCTGGGAAGGAAAGGCAGCGAGGAAAGGAACTGGCCCACCCTACCTCATACACTTATGGCCCAGCATAATGAGGTCTCTAACGCTTCTCCAAAGCATTTGCTATAGAACTACTTTTATTTTACTACAATAATGAAAACCATATTAGGGAAAAAGTAGAAAGAAGAGCAAGAGATAGTGGATATAAAAATATGGGCTAGACTGAACTTTGGACGGGCGTATTGTGAAAACGAGGGACAGAACAATTCGAAGGACCAATACAGCCAAACTTCCATGAGGAGAGGGCGCAAGATAATGATGATAACGATAAACTTAATGATACAAGACCTGACCAGGCGAAAGAAATTAAAACGTCACATTATTGTTGTTGTTGTTCAATACCAGGAGGGAAGCAACTGCTACCAATACACACCAAGGAAGGGAAGAAATCGCAAGTAACATCAAATACGAAGATTGCACAAACCGTGGCATGAACAGACATTCTGAGACGGCTGGAGAACCCAGAGAGGAAACTCTACACGGAAGCTTTGTTGTTGTGCATCTCTTTACACAGGATGCCATGCCTTCTCTTCTCCGTTTGGAACGCCACGTGGAATGTGGCCCGGGCATCATGGGAATTTCCCATCTCTTGTCACAGAAAGCGTTGCTTCCCTTTGTTAGAGATGGGCCCGGATAATGTCAAGTACGTTGGTGTACCTACGATAAACAAACCGTTTTGGGAAATGTCAGCAAGGAAGCAAGCAGAGAAACAAGGTCAACCAACAGAACTGGCCAAGACCCTGTCCCAGGTCATTATGGTTCTACTAAACAGGGTGTTTTTTTTTCTCTCTCTCAGCCTGGAGAATTTAGAGCTCTGTGTGGTCCCAGAGCGGTGGATTCTGTTGAGAAGACTCGTTCTCGAGGTCCTTTCTGGGACTTGAAAGAAAATACTATAACCAACTCCTCATCCAATATCAAACTTTTACTTCAGTATCGCCTGGAAGTAAGACAAGTTCATTAATCCAGTGAGATAAAGAAGAAGATTTCGACAGGCATGGTCATACTGGACACTTAATGAAACAGCAGAGAAACACATAAATGCCTTTGAATGTAAATGCTATAGAAGAGTTCTCCACATATCACGGACACAAAAAAGAAGAAATATATATCCATACTACAAGAACTTAATATTGAAGAAGGCTGACTAGTAAAGAATATTAAACAGAGAAAACTGAAATATTTTTGACACATTAAACGTAATGAGAATTCAGAGAAGACCGTCTTGGAAGGGTACATAATGGGAAAAAGAAAGAGAGGAAGACCAAGGTGAAGATGGCTGCAAGACATCGTTGATAATCTGCGAATGGACGCATCAGCAGCAGGCCATCTTGTTTACAACCTAGAGGCCTACAGGAGTGCTGTTTGGGAGGCAAAGTTCCGCAAGGGACATCATGTAAATGATTGATTGATTGATGATCCTGATGAATAGCTTGATTCCCCTCTAGCTGTAGTATCATCATCATCATCATCTTCTTCTTCTTCTTCTTCTTCTTCTTCTTCTTCTTCGAGCAGTTTTCAGAGCCATCTGAGGCTCATTGCCGTAGACAAGATACATCTCCATTCCTCTCTCTTCTCGATCTTTCCTCGCCACTTGTCGATTCTAAGAGCACACATACCATCTTCTAGGTTGTCTCCCCATCATTGTCTAGATCTACCTCATGGTCTATCCGCTTTCATCACTTCTGTATAGACCATCTTTGTTTGTCTTTTCTCCTCCATTCTCTCTACATTCCCGAGTCTGTTTTTTTGTTTTTGTTTTTTTCATATTTTTTAATATCTACCATAACTTCAAGATTTTGTATTTACAAAGAGCAGGTTTGATTCCCCTCTAGTTGTTATTGTTATTGTTGTTGTTATTGTTCTTCGTCTTCTTTGAATACATTGCCTCACCATCGTTGTCTAGGTCTACCTCCTGGTCTGTCCACTTTCGTCACTTCTGCATCTTGTTTGTTTGTTTGTTTGCCTGTCCTCCTCAATTTTCTTTAAATGTCCGAGCCAGTCTGTTGTTGTTCGTTATGCTACAACTATTTGACTTTGTATTACACAGACCAAACATGATTGATACGCCACATTAAAAAAAACATAAATTTTTAGCGGGACATCAGTAAATGGGTGTTGCGTGAGACACTCATCTGCTATTACAGTTTTTTTCCCTTCTTGAGATGGTCTGCTGTCATTCCAACATTCTTCTTCTTCTTCATCATCATCATCATCATCATCATCATCTTCTTCTTCTTCTGCTTCTTCTTCTTCTTTCCGAGCCATTAAGGCTCATTGTTGCAGATAAAGTTCTCCTCCATTCCGCTCTATCCCCGATCTTCTCTCTCCAGTTGGTGACACCATTTTCTTTTATATCTATACTTAAGCTGGTCCAGCGTAAATGGCTAATCTGCCACTGGCCATGATGTAGCGATATCAGAAAATGAAAAAAAAAAAAAAAGGCGAAGCCGGGGGCTAACGTCATTTTAAGGTCACAGGAAGACCGTAATCAAACATAGATGTGATATTATCAGTTGCTACGGGCACTGAACGATACACTGAGGAGATCTTTTTTTTTTACACCTTTTTTTTTTTTTTGAAGACCAGTTTCAGAATTATCGATACTAACTTACTGTCACTGAGCATGTGGTTAAAGTGAGTTCTGTTCGTCACTTGATTTGTTCGTTCATCTTTATATCGTCCGTGCGCTATCTTTCTTTCAAGTGGTTATACGAGTATATGCCCTTCTCAACGCTGTCAAAAATTTTAAATGATTTTTTTTGTTTCATTCTTCTTCTTCTTCTTCTCCTCCTCCTCCTCCTCTTCTTCTTCTTCTCCTCCTCCTCCCCTCCTCCTCTTCTTCTTCTTCTCCTCCTCCTCTTCTTCTTCTTCTTCTTCTCCTCCTCCTCCTCGTCTTTTTCTTCTTCTTCTTCTTCTCCTCCTCCTCCTCTTCTTCTCCTCCTCCTCTTCTTCTTCTTCTTCTCCTCCTCCTCCTCCTCCTCTTCTTCTTCTCCTCCTCCTCGTCTTCTTCTTCTTCTTCTTCTCCTTTTCTTCTCCTCCTCCTCCTCATCATCATCATTTTCTTATTCTCTACTCCTCCTCCTCTTCTTCCTCTTCTTCTTCTTATTCTTCTCTTCCTCCTCGTCCTACTCTTCTTCTTCTTCCTCTTACTCCTCTTCTTCTCCTCATTCTCTTCTTCTTCTCCTTCTCCTCCTCTTCATCTTCTTATTCTTCTCTTCCTCCTCCTCCTTCTTCTTCTTCTCATCCTCCTCCTCTTCTGATTCTTCTCTTCTTCTCTTCCTTCTCCTCGTCCTTTTATTCTCCTCCTGCTCCTCCTGCTCTTCTTCTTCTTTAAACGATTGAAATATTGCCTTATTCTCATTTTTCTTCATACAATATCGAGTAACAAAAACAATGCTCATTTATCATAATCTATTCATTACTCGAATTTGCGACAATCCGGAGTTTTCAAACCTCGTCTTTCCTGTGGGTTATGAGATATGTAAACCCAAGTTCCACGCAGTGTTTCTGGGCCTTCAGGGAGGACGTCCCAGAATGCAGGGGGAATACTTTGGGTCGCTGGGTCTCCTCTAAGCAATGTTAGTTCAGTGTTGCTGATTACCTCGATGGCCCATGAATGAGGTCACAGGGCGTCAGTATGTGAACTGTGGTTGTCTGATGGCTTGTATTGTCTGTCAATGTGTGTGTGTGTGTCTGTTTGTTTGTCTGCTTTTTTGTTGCTGTTTATCTGGCTTTCTTTGCTAAGAATATCTAATATGACTGGAAAGGCTAAGCTCGCAGACTCTGTCTGCCAGGTTGTTCTGTAGTTGATCTAGTGTTAACTTTGTCCGCAAACCGACGTGAATGTATTCAGCCACAACTGTCTGTTTTAAAACTAATGTTTTAATAATTCATCATTGCGGCCAGCGCTACCAGTTAGACCAGTGTTTCTCAGGTTTTTCTCCCAGACCATATCCTTAACGCCTCCCCCAAACCCATCCCTCCATCCCCATGTACTACTTCCTTTGAAAAGATGTTTTCACGCAGTGGACAGAATGACTGCTTCTGGTTGTTTGATGCTGTTATAAATCTATATTTCTGATATTCCGCACTATATTAAAGGTTAGTAAGGTAAAGGTAATCCTGCCATGCCTTAGAGGCACATAGGGATATGGTGTTAGTGGCCGTGATTTCCTTTACATTATTTTGTCTACATTTCTTTTCTGCTTGTGAAGCTGCTGACATTTTTTAAAAAAATCTGGACTTTCAAAAACAATGTTTCTCTAGTGATAGATACTTCGGGGGAGGGGGGGGGGAGGGGAAGAGAAACTGTGGCCGACTCACGCATCCCCTGGCGACAGTTAATCTTGTCTTGTGCTATCTCCCTGTAACTGCGAGCTGGTGCTCTTTGCAGCCGATGCTGTGGAGGTGTTGGGGGTATAGCATCGTATCGGCGTGGGAGCGGGTTATGGTGGCTGGTTTTTTTTTTTTCAGTCCCGGAGTGCTGCTAAAAAGCAGGGGGGTGAGCAATAATTCTTTAGTAGGCTCCACCACTGTGGGGACTTTGGTGATCCCCGCCCCAGTTAGCCAGGCTAGGCCTGCTACTGAGGGTACCAACGGAGAAGTGGGACAGGGTCTTGGTCAGTTATGGTTCGCTAACCCTCTCGTTAGCATATCAGCTATGGTTCGCTAACCCTGATGCTAGCATATTTCAGCTATGGTTCGCTAACCCTGACGCTAGCATATCAGCTATAGTTCGCTAACCCTGTCGTTAGCATATCAGCTATGGTTCGCTAACCCTGACGCTAGCATATCAGCTATGGTTCGCTAACCCTGACGCTAGCATATCAGTTATGGTTCGCTAACCCTGACGCTAGCATATCAGCTATGGTTCGCTAACCCTGACGCTAGCATATCAGCTATGGTTCGCTAACCCTGACGCTAGCATATCAGCTATGGTTCGCTAACCCTGACGCTAGCCTATCAGCTATGGTTCGCTAACTCTGACGCTAGCATATCAGCTATGGGTCGGTAACCCTGAAGCTAGCATATCAGCTATGGGTCGCTAACCCTGACGCTAGCATATCAGCTATGGGTCACTGACTGCCTAATCGGACAGCGGCTTCACCCCGGCGATAGTTAATAAAAGGATCTTTACACCCGGTCAAGGCCTTTGAAGTGCCTGATGCCTTCTATCCCTTTGGACTGTAAAATGAAGGTATTACTGCCCCCCCTCCTCCCCGTTTGCAGGTTAGTTTAGCCTCACCCCCCCCCCCCCACAGGCCCTTTTTCTTTCACCCCCGCGCTCGTCCATTCCAGCGCCCAGAGGAGAGGGAGTTATCGCCCACTATGGGAACCACTGAATTAGACCAGGTATCTATATCTATCTGGGGCTAGACCTTAGTTTAGAACAGACTGGTTAGCCACGCCTTTGGCACAGAACAGCCTGTTTCTAGCTTTCCATATGGGAGTGATGACGCCTGTCCAATGAGGCAATCTGCTGATATGCTAGCGCCAGGGTTAGCGAACCATAGTTGACCAAGACCCTATCCCACCTCTCCGTTGGTTACCCCCCCCCCCCCCCCCAGTAACTGCCACAGCCTGGCTAACGCCATAGTCCCAATGGTCGTGGAGTCTGCTAAAGAAGCGTTGCACACCCCCTGCCTTTTAGCTGTACTCCGGAACTGAAAAAGTAGCTGCCATAACCCTCTCCCACCTACACAGCATCGGCTGCAAGGAACACCTGCTCGTAGTTACATGAAGATAGAAGACAAGACGAGACAAGACAAGCTCTCCATGTACAAGTATTGTAATGGATGTTTCAACTTTACGCATCTCTCCAGCTTTTGGAACTCGCCACTCCCTTCCCCATCTTATGGCCATTCATTCGAATCTCTAGTGTTTTATTCAGACCCCTCCATGTCAAGTCTCAAATTACAAGTCGAGTTCAAGTCAAGTCTTCAAGGTAAACGGAATCCGAGTCGATCCACTCGAGTCTGCAAGTTCTTATCATTTCCGGAGCAAGAAAGGTTATGAAATCAAGCGCTGTTTCCAAGGGAAGCCACCCACTGTTTCAAAACTATATCGTGGCGTCAATCAGTCATTCGAAATGTTTTAGCAGCCGGGAAATAAACAAATTAAGATTGCATAAACCAGAGGTTTTAAACTTTTATCACAAATGCAAACCCACACTTCCATCTCATTCAATGAATTGCCTAAAATGTCCCCAAATCTCTTTTCCACACCACAAAAATAAGATTTTTAAGGGCATGCATCTTTCCTATCGCAACATATGCCTGTAAGACATGGACACTTAACAAAACAATCGAGAAACACATAAATGTCTTTGGATGTAAATGCTGTAAAAGAGTCCTTCAAATATCAAGACACACACAAATAAAATAAAGAACAAATGTATCCATACTACAAGAACTTAATATTGAAGAAGGTTGGCTAGTAAAGAAGATTAAACAGAGGAAACTGAGATATTTTAGACATATTAAACGTCATGAGAATTTACAGAAGGCCGTCTTGGGAGGGTACATAATGGGAAAAAGAAAGAGGAAGACCCATACGAAGATGGCTGCAAGACATCGTTGATAATCTGCAAATGGATGCATCTGTAGCAAGGCATCTAGCTTACAATCAAGAGCCCTACAGGAGAGAGCTGATAGGGAGACATCTTTAGGGAGGCAAAGTTCCGCAAGGGACATACAAATGACTGACTGACACACGTCAAAATCATCATTCACACTATTCCGTCACCTGAATGACTTCTATGACTTTCGTGACTTCTAAAACTGGTTTCACTTTATATTTGAATAGCTGGAAGCAGAAAAGCTAAAAAAAAAATCGTTCAGAGTGAATGCATACACCTGTCATTTGGTTTCCAAGCTTCTAGTGGATATGGATCCCTCTGTCATTTGGTTTCCAAGCTTCTAGTGGATATGGATCCTCCGTCATTTGGTTTCCAAGTTTCCGGTGGATACGGATACACCCGTCATTTGGTTTGTAAACCTCAGTTGGTTATGAATATCCACGTCGTGAGATTTCCAAACCTCTAATGGAATGGATACCCTGTCATTTGATTTCCAAAAATTCCATTAGGTATTGATATCTCCGTCATTTGATTTCCAAAAATCCCATTAGGTATTGATATCTCCGTCATTTGATTTCCAAAAATTCCATTAGGTATTGATATCTCCGTCATTTGATTTCCAAAAACTCCAATGGCTACGGGGACCCCACGATTAAGAATCCCTGTCATAAACACCCATATTATATCATTTTTGTCATGCAAGATGCCACGAAGGCTGCCATTGGTAGATACAATATTGACACTCTTTCATTCGCTTCATGGATTGGTTCCCGCAAAAACGCCGTGCTCAAATATCAAAATATCTGGACCACATAGAAGAAGATTCTCCCATAATGTAAGGTGAGTTCTTTTCACGAAGTATTTTACAACGAAAACTCCGTTTGTCCTAATATGAACTTACCGTAAATCGAAGGCTCTCCAGCTTTCGGAGATAATGAAATTTAAGTAAAGGAAAATATACACTAACAAGAAATATATACTATCTATGAGCAAATAGTATACGTTACTAAGCCGCGGCTAGAAACACAGCTTCAGTTTTACGGGAGTGTAACATTTGTCGCTTAACACACCAGCAGCGGTGTGCTTTTCCTGAAAATAACCATTGTTTTCAGTATCTGAAAATGCCATGGTCCCTGTTTTCACGGCTATGTTGCAGTAAAGAGAAGACCAAGAGAAATGATGCTGGACAGTCTGACGAGATGGTGTGAGAGGAGATCACCAAAATGAGCTAATGGCCTGCATGAAGGATCGTGTACTCTGGAGAAGCATAATAGCCAACGCCAGTCGGCACGGCACCTGATGATGATGTTGCAGTATGTACTTCAGAGACTGGCAACTCATTACTGAAAAAATTGGCACGGAAATGGACGCATCAGAGGAGGAGGAGCAAAGGTAGATCAAAGGAGATATATGAGAAGAACAAAAAGAGAGGATGTTGAGTAATAAAGTGCTCACCTAGGCAAGAGCAGGAAAAAAGGGCGAAGGGCAGGCATTTGTGGAAAACCCTTGCGGAAGCTCCATGTGCTTTGGAGCATCTAAAAGTTGAAAGAGAGAGAAGAGAGAGAGAAAGAGAGAGAAACAAAAAGAAAGAGAGAGAAAGAAAGAGAAAAAATGAAAGAAAAAAAAAGAAATAGAAAAAGAAAGACAAAAAAAGAGAGAGAAAGAGAGAGAAAGAGGGAGAGAAAGAGAGAGAACGAAAGAGAAATAGGGGAGAAAAAGTGAGAGAAAGAAAGAGCGAAAGAGATAGAGAAAGAAAGAGAAAGAAAGAGAGAGGAGAGAGAGAGAAAGAAAGAAAGAAAGAGAGAGAGAGAGAAAGAAGAGAGAGAAAGAGAAAGAACGAAAGAGAAATGGGGGAGAAAAAATGAGAGAAACAGAGAAAGAAAAAGAAAGAAAGAAAGAGAGAGAGAGAGAGAGAGATGTTGTAATGAACAAGACAAGGCCAGTCTGCAAGCCCACTTCATTTCTCCAGAAAAAATTATAGAGAACTCCGGAACTTTTTGTTTTGTATTTGCCTGTGAGACCTGGACACTTAATAAAACAGCTGAGAAAACATGCTACAGAAGAGTTCTTCAAACATCATGGACGCTTCTTCTTCTTCTTCTTCATCTTCGTTCACTTCTACCACCAAAAACCGCACTGTGAACCTACTGAATTGATGCCTGTGGTCCTCGTTAGGTCCCGTGGTCCCCTATGTGGTCCAAAATAGACACGAAAGGACCACAAGAAATTCAGAGTGTCACAGTGCTTTAGCCTGTATTCTTGGTGGGTCTCGGAAGCGGGATTGCGTGACACCGTGGTTTTCATTGCACCAGTTTAGTCTAGGGTTGGACTTTCTCACCGGAAGACCTCGACGTGTTTAGGATATCAGTGCATCCCTGCTGGATGAGAGGCGGTAGCCCACCCAGGCCAGAGTTGGACTTTCTCACCGGAAAACCTCGACGTGTTTTGAGATACCCGTGTATCACCGCCGGGTGAGAGGTGGTTGCCCATCCAGTCCAGGGTTGGACTTTCTCACCGGAAAACCTCAGCATGATTAGGATACGCAAACATCCCCGCCGGGTGAGAGGTGGTTGCCTATCTAGATTCCCTGGTCCAGTGTCTCCGACTTCAGCATTTTGCGGTCGTGGCCGCTACCCTTCCTAGTTGTGACCAGGATGGAGCTTTTGTCCAGGAGGACGAATCCTCGCCACTAGTGACTTCTACCCCTGGGTTCAGCCGGTTTAGGCATTATCCCAGTATGGGCGTGTTTGGGACGGGACCGACTCTAGAGCAGAGGTACTGTGACATGCATAGCCTTCAAGATTCACCCCTGGTATGAGCCGGTTTAGGCAAAATTTACCAGTATGGGGTTTATCAGGCGTTACCGACCTCTAGAGCGGAGGTGGCATGACATGTCTAGCCATCAAGTTCCACCCCTGGTGTGTGCCGGTTTAGGCATATTTCACCAGTGTAGGTGTATTTCGGACGTGGGCGGCCTCTAGAGCAGAGGTGCCGTGGTATAGCTCTCGTAGCGATACTACTGGACATACCGGTTAAACTTTACTTTCCACCACCTTTTCCCATCGGCTCCGCACAGCAACCTTTATTTCTTTTCCGCATTTACTTCCTTAACTGGGAGGAGCTTCACTCCACGCACGGCATATGAAGAGTCTCGCCAGCAGTGAGACAAGCCGGTTCATGCATTTCACCCGACATGACTGCACTCAGGACGTGGCCGACCTCCAGACCAGAGGTGCCATGATTTGAATGTTTGCTTCGCTTTATCCTTTCTACCGTCTTTTAAGCAGTGATGCTGCGCGGCAACCTCATTTGTACCTTTCTTCATTGGCCGGGAAGAGCACCGCTCCACGCACGGCAGCTGAAAAATCTCGCCAACAGCGGCAGATGAGCTACCAAAAGTGCCACTCATCTACCCTAAGTAACTGGTTTTCAGGCGCCAGATATTCGCCCTCGCCCCTTCTCCTGTCAGTTTAAACAGTTCTGCCACGGGAAGGCCAGGAGCTGGACTTTACTGCCAGAGGCTGTTTGAGGCGCATTTGCAGTCCTTAGAACCTCATGGACGCAAAAAAGAACAGATATATCCATACTACAAGAACTTAATATTGAAGAAGGTTGGCTAGTAAAGAGGATTAAACAAAGAAAACTTAAACATTTTGGACACATTAAACGTCATGATAATCTAGAGAAAACCGTCTTGAAAGGGTACATAATGGGGAAAAAAGAGAGGAAGACACAGGCGAAGATGGCTGCAAGACATCGTTGATGCTCTGCAAATGGATGTAGGCCATCTTGCTCACAACCGAGAGGCCTACAGGAGAGCTGTTAGGGAGGCACAATTCCTCAAGGGACTTGCAAATAAATGAATGTGTTTGTCGCTAGTTTTTATTTTTATCTGTTGTTGCAGAATTAATATATGAGGGGTGATTGATAAGTTCTCGGCATAAGGTACAACGGATTATTTGTTGACAACTTTTTGGGGTTATTTCTCAACAGAGTCCTATTGCAAGTTTATGCAGTTAGTCCAGCGGTCTTGGAGCATACGGATCCTTCTTTATAAAAGTTAGCATCTTGTGCCAGTAGAAAGTGGTCTACAGAATGAATGACGTCATCGTCTGAAGCAAATTTGCGACCACTGAGCTCCTTTTTTGAGTTTGGTAAACAGGTAATAGTCCGAATGGGCCAAATCTGGGGAATAAGGAGGATGTTCAAGAAGCTGGAAGCTGCATTCATGAATGACAGCCATTGCCACCGCCGACTTGTGAACTGGAGCATTGTCTGCTGAAAGATAACTCCTCTCGTCAATTTCCCTCGACGCTTTTCCTTCAATTTGACCCGCAGTTGCTTTACAAGATTAGCGTAATAGGCCCCGGTGACCGTTCTGCCATTTTGAAAGATAGTCTACCAATAGCACACCTTCTGAATCCCAAAAGATGGAAGCCATCACTTTGCCTGCAGACAGAACCACCCTTCCTTTCTTTGGAGGTGGGGATCCATGATGTTTCCACTGCTTTGACTTTTCTTTGGTTTCTGGTTGAAAATGATGAACCCAAGTCTGATCCATAGTCACAAATTGCTGAAGATGTGCAGAAAAATGGCCAAGATTGTCTCCTGACATGTCGAGACGCTGTCGTTTGTGATCAGCTCCAAGAAGTTTCGGGACCAATTGAGCAGAGACCTTTATCATTTGAAGATCATTGTGAATAATGGCATGAACACGTTCCTGGGAGATGCCCAACTCAGTAGCAATGTACCGCTCAGTTAGTAGTCGATCCTCCATTATCATGTCATGGATTCTGCCGGTGGTTACCGTTCTTGGTCTTCCTGGACGGGGATCATCTTCCAGACTCTCCCTTCCATGTTTGAATTGAGCTGCTCATTTCTTCACTGTGCTTTAAGAAGGGAACTCTCCCTTAGAATTTCTACCATATCCTCATGGATCTCTTTCGATGATAAGCCCTTGATGCAGAGGTAGCGAATGACTGCTCGATGAGAAATATTATCCATTTTCTCAATTTCTGCCACCCCTTACCACTTCAGTAGCCTGTTAAAAAATTAGTTGCACTTAATTTCTTGAAACTTGGTGTTTAATCTTACATTAACCTGATCTACAAATGCACCTAATATCAAGTGTGTGTTTCAAGTATTTGTACGTTATGCCGAGAACTTATCAATCACCCCTCGTAGCTATTTAAAAAAAAATACTATCCATTTGTTTCAGTAACAGGCTTCTAATATGCTCCACCACTACAATGGAGCCTTTTCGTTATACAGTTGTATCAGGTACCCATATCTGCAGCTTCCCGGACTGGATCATGGCTTGTTATCGCCCCTTCTTCCCTTTCTACTTTCCTGGGTCAAAGTTTGTGAGGGTCTTGTTATTGTGAAGCAGCGCTCCCCTGCCTAGATGCCTACAGATAAGAATCTTTTCATCTGCTTGGCTGTCTGAGATGTCGGATAAGACAGACTTCTGAGACTCGGAGAAGAAGGAGGAGGAGGAAGGAAGGGAGGGAGAAAGAAGGAAGGAAGGAAGGAAGGAGGGAGGAAGAAGGAAGGAAGGAAAGAAGAAAGAAGGAAGGAAAGAAGAAGGAAGGAGGCGGAGGAAGGGAGAAGGAAGGAGGGAGGAAGAAGAAGAAGAAGGAAAGAAGGAAAGAGAAGAAGAAGGAAGGAATGAGAAGGAAAATTAGAAGAAGAAGAAGGAAGGAGGGAAGAAGAAAGGATGTAAGGAAGGAGAAGCAGAAGAAAGGAAGGAAGGAAAAAGAAGAAGGAAGGTAGGAAGAAGAAGGAAGGAGAAGAAGAAAAAGGAAGGAAGAAGAAAAAAGGAAGGAAGGAAAAAGAAGAAGGAAGGAAGAAGGAAGGAAGGAGAAGAAGAAGAAGAAGGAAGGAAGGAGAAGAAGAAAAAGGAAGGAAGAGGAAGAAAGGAAGGAAGGAGAAGAAGAGTAAGAAGAAGGAAGGAAGAGGAAGGAAGGAAGGAAGGAGGGAGAAGAAGAAGAATAATAATAAGAAGGAAGGAAGGAAGGAAGGAGAAGAAGAATAAGAAGAAGAAGGAAGGAAGAAAGGAAGGAAGGAGAAGAAGAACATGGTTGGAGGAAAGTCAGAACTTAGAGAAAAGTGAGAAAACTAAAAAAAAAAAGCTAACTTAATTTTTCAAAAGTTGAAGAGAGAGAGAAAGAAAGAGAGAGAGAGAGAGAGAGAGAGACACTGTTACATCACTTTAGTACTTGTATCATACTGCGTGTGAAAAAAGCATAAAGAATAATAATAACAAGTATGAAATCAACAACTAGTAGATGTAATGTCTTTCCCTTACCTTCAACCAATGGGAGAGAAAGAAGGAAACAGAGCAAGGGAATTGCTCAAGAGTGATAGCAGAGTGACAGGAGGTGAAAAGTGACAAATATAAACGTCAGTAACAGAGAGGGGGAGTCAATGACAATAAAGCGTGAAAACAAAATGACACATGACATATGACATCCTGCTGATGTCATCTTCTGCGCCGGATAGAGAAAAAAAAATGATGGCCGATCTATAAAAGCCTGTAGCACTTACCACAAGAAAGATAGTTCGGATGAACGAATGTGGATCAAAAGGATGCGAGCTGGTGTTCTTTGCAGAGTATGCGGTGAGGATGTTGAGGCACGTCATCGTATCGGAGTGGGACTGGGTTATGGTGGCTATTTTTTGTTTTTTTCAGTCCCTGAATCGAGCTTAAAAAAAACAGCGGGTTTGCAATACTTCTTTAGCAGACTCCACCCCCCACCACTCCACGGGGACTATAACGATCCATGCCCCGTTATCCAGGCTAGGACTGTTACTGGGAGTAGCAAAGGAGAGATGTGACATGGGTCATTTATGGTTCGCTAACACTGACGCCATCATTCCGGTTATGGGTCACTGATTGCCAACTCAGACAGCGTCTTAACAGCTAAAGGAGGCAAAGATACACAAAGACTGGATGATAATTGCGGTTCTGAAGCAGATGGCAACAAAGGTCATCAGCAGTGTTTCCTCTAAGCTAAGTACAAGTTGAAACACACGACCAAGACCCTGTCCCACATCTCAGTGGTACCCCCAGTAACAGGCTTAGCCTGGCTAGCGGAGCAGGGATCGCCATAGTCCCCATGGTGGTGGAGTCTGCTAAAGAAGCATTGCACACCCACCTGCTTTTTAGCTGTACTCCGGGACTGAAAAAGTAGCCGCCATAACCCGCTCCCACGCCGATACGATGCTGTGCCTCAACATCTCCACAGTTATTGGCTGCAAAGAACAACAGCTCGCAGGTGCAGGGAGTTCGTACAAGTACAAGCAAGTACAAGTTGTTACTACGCATATTTGCACACGAAATGTTTTTTTGCACATCAGCTGAATATTTTGCACACAGACCGCAAACCCTTAGAGGGAACATTGGTCATCAGAGAACTTAGTTAGGTACGTTATGATGCTATACGTAGTATGAAAGTCTGCGCTACCAGAGGACGAGATGGCAGGGGATGCTACCAAGAATTTTTATGATCTTGAGAACTCATTAAAGCCTCATCAATCTTCTCCTTATCATACTCGAAGTCCGTTGTTTTTAACATCTTCGCAGCATAGGTTGTAAATGGCCAAGTTTGCAGTAAACTGACACGTGCTAAAACAACAGTTGCGCAGTTAGCGAAGTCGCGAGGGGGGGGGGGGGGGAAGAAGAAATAGCACTGGGAGGGGCGGGGAGACATTAGCCCTGACTGAACTGAGCAAACCTTAAGCTAAAACAATCATTTGCTTTGTAGTCAGCGCTTAAAAGCTAAAAATACAACGGGTATTGTTGCTCTTGGTATTGTTTCGCGGGCGCATTATTTAGGGCAGGGAGTTGAAAGGAAGAGCGCTTTCCCGCGTTCGTCATACAAATCGTAGCCCGATTGGTCCGCGTTTGCCGCGAGAGTTGAGAATAGTTTCTAGAATCAGGGGCGGGCAAATGTGCGAAAATCATCATCATCATCATCATCATCGCCTTTCACTCCCTTGACAGCGTTGGCCACGGATAAAGGCTCTCCCGTCATCCATGTTATTGGAATTACTCTCTGCTTCCTTCCATTTGTATCCCTTGTCTCTGTCACAATTTATCTTCTCCAAGAAAGTCTAGGTCTTCCTCGCCTTCTACTTCTCTGAGGATTCCATGTCAGTGCCTGTCTTGCTATGCTGGTGTCGGGTTTCCTCAGAGTGTGGCCAATCCACCTCCATTTCCTAGACATAATTTGTAGGTTCATAGGTTCTTGTCCTGCCCTTTCCCAGACCTCCTCGTTCCTGATCTTATCCTGCCATTTAATGTTTAAAATCCTTCTCAAGCAACAGTTCATGAATGATTGTATCATCTGTTGTGATGTCTTGGTCATAACCCATGACTCTGAACCATATAGTAGGACAGTCTTTACGTTTGTATTGAAAAGCCTAAATTTGGTTCTTGTTTTGATGTTTTTAGATGACCATATTTTGTTAAGCTGGATAAATGCTGTCCTGGCCTTGGTTATTCTACCTTTAACATCCTTTCCAGTTCCTCTTATTTATCCACTATGCTGCCTAAATATGGGAAATACTTTATTTATCCACTATGCTGCCTAAATATGGGAAATACTTTATTTCCTTACTTGGCAATTACTTGCACAGCTAAAATGTTAAGGTTGTTCGTGTCTCTTTCCCACAAAAGCTCAACTCCCCCGACTCAAATAATAATCTGCTGTGTCACACACTCACGTTATTTTGCATGAATTGCAGAAGGGAAATAATCGTAGAAATTATCACACCTCTGTGCTAACTGAAATGTTACACACAAATAACTGGTGTATAAGTATGCACAACTAGGTATATAAACTATACACGAAGTCACTGCAGTAGAGCTGTGATAACAAAATGTATAAAGTAGGAAAAAAAACAAACTAGGAATAGCTTTATTACTTAAAGAGCACACAGTTGTGTCGTTTCGGTGTGAACCTTAATCATACAAAAACACACAGGACGAAGAAATAGAGAGAAAAGATAAATATGAATTCACATGAATGCTGTATAAAATGTAGGAACTGAAAAAAAATAAAATAAACAAAATAAACTGAGCACTCAGCTGTGGTTTGTAAGATGCTGTGACTTGTAAGAGGCTGTGTCCAGAAATGCGCATAGTGGAGTGTTGAGAATGTTTGAATGGAGATTTGTAATGTGTGATAGGTGGATAGTAAAGGGGATGGGGCGGAGGGGGGGGGGAGAGAAGAACCCCAGAAAGGGGAGAGAATGATATAATGGTAATCTAGTTGGGAGAAGGTGGAATAGATGATTATACTTGGGGTAGAGTTATTGTAATCTGATGGTGTGAGGAGGCTGTGAAATATGTGTAACACCTGTACTTGTACTTGTACTTGTACGAACTCCCTGTAACTGCGAGCTGTTGTTCTCAGCAGCCGGTGCTGTAGAGGGGTTGAGGTACAGCATCGTATCGGCGTGATAACAGGTTATGGCAGCTACTTTTTCAGTCCCAGAGTACAGCTAAAAGGCAGGGGGTGTGCAATGCTTCTTTAACAGACTCCACTACCATGGGGGCTACGGCGATCCCTGCCCCGTTAGCCAGGCTAGACTTGTTACTGGGGGGGGGGTACCAACGGAATGGTGGGACAGGGTCTTGGTCAGCTATGGTTCGCTAACCCTGACGCTAGCATATCAGCTATGGGTCGTTGATTGCCTCATTGGACAAGCGTCAAATGAGAAATGAGTGGAATTTAATGCAGAGGGAATATACTTGTGGAAGAGGAGAATGTTAGGTTACAAGCGTAACTGAACTGCGAGTTCAAACAGTGTGGTTCCAGCGTCCCATATTCCTGAGTGTAGCAATCCTTAAGCGCTAGGCGGCTTCTGTCATCAGTGTGACATTGCTTGATGGCTGCTACTGGAAAATCAGATTTCCCTCTGTGGTTGGGTGCCACTGAAATGATTAGGGACTGGTTTGGAAGCATGCTGGGTGATATCACTCAGATGTTTCTTCATGTGGTCTCCTAATCTGAGACCAGTTTCACTAATATAAGTTATCCTACATCTTTTGCATATAATGGCATATATCACATTACAGGACTCGCACGTGAATCCCTCATGGTGAGTGAGGATAGCTTTGGGAAAGGTAATCGTTTTCGTTTCCCAGACCACAGCGCAGGCAACACAGCGAGGGCGGCTGGATTTTCTGGTATCAACAAATGCGGGGTATGAAGAGATGTTGTCCCGTGAACACTGATAACCCCCATTGCTGCCACTGGTATATCCTACATCTTACATCTCACATCCTTCCCGTGCCGTTAAACGTCGTATAGGGGTGGCATGGTAGTTCGCCAAGTTTTCCTGTTACATTTTTTTGGTGCCAACATATGCAAGGTTCCGCTTCAGGTGGCAATCGACGAGGATGATGTCCCTTAAGATGTTGGTTCCCGTTTGTGAAATGTTATTTTCTCTTTATTTTAGCAGTTTCGGCACCCCAGGTGATGTCAGTTTTCGTCTATGAACAAGGGAAGCAACTGTCGCAGAAACGTGAATCTTGACTGTTTTATTCTGTCTGAAAAGCCGAGACGATAGCAGGACCACAAATTGGACCCCCCACCCCCAATGCCCCTATCGCTCCTCACGTAGCACCAGCAACAGGTGGCAGGATTTTAAAAAGTAAAATAAATTATCTCCCGCCATGGCATTTTAGGCGCATGAGTGGCGGAGTGGTTAGTGCACTGGTCTCTCATTGCGAAGGTCGGGGGGTTCGAACCCTGCCGGAGGCGCCCCAGTCACCCAGCTGTAGAAATGGGTACCCGACTTCTTCTGGAGTTGGGGAAGGAAAGGCGGCCAGGCGTGATACTGACCATATCACCCTCTAGTGTGCTGACAGGTCAAGGAAAATATGGGCACTAACACCATATCCCTATGTGCCACTAAGGCATGACAGAATTACCTTTACCTTACTTTTTACCATGGCATTTTGCGTTCACAAATAATGTATAATGGCGGGTAAAGATGGAATTTGCCAGAAGTGACCTGAAGTTTTTTCATGCCAGCAAATCGTAAACAGCAAAATTTAGCCGTCCGTTTGTAATAATCTAGGTTAAGGATGTAATCATTTTAGAATGATACAAAATCTGAGAAAGAGGAAGAGGAAAAAGTTTAAGTTAGTAGTAGTAGTAGCAGTAGTAGTAGTAGTAGTAGTAGTAGTAGTAGTAGTAGTAGTAGCAGTAGTAGTAGTAGTAGTAGTAGTAGTAGTAGTAGTAGTAGTAGTAGCAGTATTAGTAGTAGTAGTAGTAGTAGTAGTAGCAGTATAACTAGTAGTAGTAGTAGTAGTAATAGTAGTTATAGTAGTAGTAGTAGTAGTAGTTATAGTAGTAGTAGTAGTAATAGTAGTAATTATGGTAGTAGTAGTAGTAGTAGAAGTAGTAGCAGCAGTATAACTAGTAGTAGTAGTAGTAGTAGTAGTAGTAGTAGTAGTAGTAGTAGTAGCAGTATAACTAGTAGTAGTAGTAGTAGTTATAGTAGTAGTAGTAGTAGTAGTAGTTATAGTAGTAGTAGTAATAGTAGTAATTATGGTAGTAGTAGTAGTAGTAGAAGTAGTAGCAGCAGTATAGCTAGTAGTAGTAGTAGTAGTAGTAGTAGTTGCAGTAGTAGTAGTAGTAGTAGTAGTAGTAGTAGTAGTAGTTGCAGTAGTAATAATAGTAGTAGTAGTAGTGGTAGCAGCAGTAGTTGTACTAGTAATAGTATTAGAAGCAGCAATAACAGTAGCGGTAGTAGTAGTAATGGTAGTAGCAATAGCAGCATTTGTAGCAGTAATAGTAGTAGCAGCAATTTTAGTAGTACTAGTAATATAGTAGTAGTAGTAGTAGTAATAGTAGTAGTAGTAGCAACAACAGAGGAAGAAAAGGAAGAAGAGTAAGACAAAGCAACTAAAACAGAGTTATAATTAAAAAAGAAGTATTTAAAAATTACTAAAAGTATAAACAAATCTTGCCGTAAATCCCCTTATTTTCTTCATGTAAATCCCCTTATTTTCGTGCTGTAAATCTCCTTATTTTCGTGCTGTAAATCCCCTTATTTTCTTCCTGTAAATTTCCTCATTTTCGTGCTGTAAATCCCCTTATTTTCTTCCTGTAAATCTCCTTATTTTCTTCCTGTAAATCTCCTTATTTTCTTCCTGTAAATCTCCTTATTTTCGTGCTGTAAATCTCCTTATTTTCTTCCTGTAAATCCCCTTATTTTCGTGCTATAAATCCCTTAATTTTATTCCTGTAAATCTCCTTATTTTCTTCCTGTAAATCTCCTTATTTTCTTCCTGTAAATCCCCTTATTTTCGTGCTATAAATCCCCTTATTTTCTTCCTGTAAATCCCCTTATTTTCTTCCTGTAAATCCCCTTATTTTCGTGCTATAAATCCCCTTATTTTCGTGCTGTAAATCCCCTTATTTTCTTCCTGTAAATCCCCTTATTTTGGTGCTGTAAATCCCCTTATTTTGGTGCTGTAAATCCCCTTATTTTCGTGCTATAAATCCCCTTATTTTCTTCCTGTAAATCTCCTTATTTTCTTCCTGTAAATCTCCTTATTTTCTTCCTGTAAATCTCCTTATTTTCGTGCTATAAATCCCCTTATTTTCTTCCTGTAAATCCCCTTATTTTCTTCCTGTAAATCCCCTTATTTTCTTCCTGTAAATCTCCTTATTTTCTTCCTGTAAATCCCCTTATTTTCGTGCTGTAAATCTCCTTATTTTCTTCCTGTAAATCCCCTTATTTTCGTGCTGTAAATCCCCTTATTTTCGTGCTGTAAATCCCCTTATTTTCTTCCTGTAAATCTCCTTATTTTCGTGCTGTAAATCTCCTTATTTTCTTCCTGTAAA
Source organism: Achatina immaculata (assembly GCA_009760885.1). Lineage (NCBI taxonomy): Eukaryota > Metazoa > Mollusca > Gastropoda > Stylommatophora > Achatinidae > Lissachatina > Lissachatina immaculata. The sequence continues at coordinate 10,559,951 of CM019711.1, forward strand.
TCCCCTTATTTTCTTCCTGTAAATCTCCTTATTTTCTTCCTGTAAATCTCCTTATTTTCGTGCTGTAAATCCCCTTATTTTCTTCCTGTAAATCCCTTATTTTCTTCCTGTAATCCCCTTATTTTTTCCTGTAAATCCCTTATTTTCTCCTGTAAATCCCTTATTTTCTTCCTGTAATCTCCTTATTTTCTTCCTGTAAATCTCCTTATTTTCTTCCTGTAAATCCCCTTATTTTCTTCCTGTAAATCTCCTTATTTTCTTCCTGTAAATCTCCTTATTTTCTTCCTGTAAATCCCCTTATTTTCTTCCTGTAAATCCCCTTATTTTCTTCCTGTAAATCCCCTTATTTTTTTCCTGTAAATCTCCTTATTTTCTTCCTGTAAATCCCCTTATTTTCTTCCTGTAAATCCCCTTATTTTCTTCCTGTAAATCCCCTTATTTTTTTCCTGTAAATCTCCTTATTTTCTTCCTGTAAATCCCCTTATTTTCTTCCTGTAAATCCCCTTATTTTCTTCCTGTAAATCCCCTTATTTTCTTCCTGTAAATCTCCTTATTTTCGTGCTGTAAATCCCCTTATTTTCGTGCTGTAAATCCCCTTATTTTCTTCCTGTAAATCCCCTTATTTTCGTGCTGTAAATCCCTTATTTTCTTCCTGTAAATCCCCTTATTTTCGTGCTGTAAATCCCCTTATTTTCTTCCTGTAAATCCCCTTATTTTCTTCATGTAAATCCCCTTATTTTCGTGCTATAAATCCCCTTATTTTCTTCCTGTAAATCCCCTTATTTTCTTCCTGTAAATCCCCTTATTTTCTTCATGTAAATCCCCTTATTTTCGTGCTATAAATCCCCTTATTTTCGTGCTGTAAATCCCTTATTTTCTTCCTGTAAATCCCCTTATTTTCTTGCTGTAAATCTCCTTATTTTCTTGCTGTAATCCTCCTTATTTTCTTCTGTAAATCCCCTTATTTTCTTGCTGTAAATCCCCTTATTTTCTTCCTGTAAATCCCCTTATTTTCTTCCTGTAAATCCCCTTATTTTCTTGCTGTAAATCCCCTTATTTTCTTGCTGTAAATCCCCTTATTTTCTTCCTGTAAATCCCCTTATTTTCTTTCTGTAAATCCCCTTATTTTCTTCCTGTAAATCCCCTTATTTTCTTGCTGTAAATCTCCTTACTTTCTTGCTGTAAATCTCCTTATTTTCTTCCTGTAAATCTCCTTATTTTCTTCCTGTAAATCTCCTTATTTTCTTCCTGTAAATCTCCTTATTTTCTTGCTGTAAATCTCCTTATTTTCTTCCTGTAAATCTCCTTATTTTCTTCCTGTAAATCTCCTTATTTTCTTCCTGTAAATCTCCTTATTTTCTTGCTGTAAATCTCCTTATTTTCTTGCTGTAAATCCCCTTATTTTCTTGCTGTAAATCTCCTTATTTTCTTCCTGTAAATCTCCTTATTTTCTTCCTGTAAATCTCCTTATTTTCTTGCTGTAAATCTCCTTATTTTCTTGCTGTAAATCCCCTTATTTTCTTGCTGTAAATCTCCTTATTTTCTTCCTGTAAATCTCCTTATTTTCTTCCTGTAAATCTCCTTATTTTCTTCATGTAAATCCCCTTATTTTCTTGCTGTAAATCTCCTTATTTTCTTGCTGTAAATCCCCTTATTTTCTTCCTGTAAATCTCCTTATTTTCTTGCTATAAATCCCCTTGTCCGGCGTACTGCAGTCACGGGAACGGTCTTACTGTGTCTTGCAATGATGCTCGTGTGTACTTCCTAACACCAAACATTTATAAATAAACAAAGTAATCACTGTAAAAGTTTGTTGAAACAAAATTATACGCAAGAACTTTTCTAACTGCAGATCTAGTTTCTTTTTCTCAATTATCAATGGAGGAAGTTATCAGGCAGAGGGACATAACTGTGAAAGTTTTGCTTTCCTCTTTAAACACATGAATTATCTTTTCCTCGTTACGCTGATAAGACAGGGATTTGCTGAGAGGGAATGAACAAATGATCTTTATTTTTTTTTAATAAGGAGAGGGGGAGAGAAAGTGAAAAAGAGAGAGAGAGAGTGAAAGAGGAGAGAAAGGAGAGAGAAAGAGAGAGAGAAAGAGAGAGAGAGGAAAGAGAGAGAGAGGAAAGAGAGAGAGAAAGAAAAAGAGAGAGAGAGGAAAGAGAGATAGAGAGAGAGAAAAAAGAGATAGAAAGAGAGAGAGAGAGAGAGAAAGAGAGAGAAAAGAAGAGAGAGAGAGAGAGAGGGAAAAAGAAAGAAAGAGAGAGAGATTTCATGTGAAGTGTTCGAGAATGTGAAGTTATCTGGTGGATGAAGTAATGGGATGCTGGAGGTGAAGATGTGTTTGGAAAAATCGGATATGTGATAGTTTATCGTTTATGAAGAGATGAGGTACAAAATATGATAAAATGTCTGAATTAGATCATGTGTATGGCGTAACAAAGTATGTGAAGTGATCAAGTGCGTGAAGCGATTCGGCATGTGATGTGATGAAAGCTGTGAAGTGATCAAGTGTGTGAAGCGATCAAATGTGTGAAATGATCAAATGTGTGAAGCGATTGAACTGTGAAATTATCAAGTGTGTGAAGCAATCAAGTTTGTGAAGTGATCAAACGTGTGATGCGATCAAGTGTGTGAAATGATCAAACGTGTGAATTGATCAAGTGTGTGAAGTTATCAAAGGATCGCTAACCATCTGACACGCTAGCCCCACTCTCGGCATGATAAAACTGTCCGCCGTAATCTTCTAACCATTTGATACGCTAGCCCCACTCTCGGCATGACAAAACTGTCCTCCGTAATCTTCTAACCATTTGATACGCTAGCCCCACTCTAGGCATGACAAAACTGTCCGTCGTAATCTTCCTATCATCTGACACGCTAGCCCCACTCTAGCCATGACAAAACTGTCCTCCGTAATCTTCTAACCATTTGATACGCTAGCCACACTCTGGCCATGACAAAACTGTCCGTCGTAATCTTCCTATCATCTGACACGCTAGCCCCACTCTGGGCATGACAAAACTGTCCGCCGTAATCTTCCTATTATATGACACGCTAGCCCTACTCTCGGCATGATAAAACTGTCCTCCGTAATCTTCTAACCATTTGATACGCTAGCCCCACTCTAGCCATGACAAAACTGTCCTCCGTAATCTTCTAACCATTTGATACGCTAGCCCCACTCTGGCCATGACAAAACTGTCCGTCGTAATCTTCCTATCATCTGACACGCTAGCCCCACTCTCAGCATGACAAAACTGTCCGCCGTAATCTTCCTATCATATGACACGCTAGCCCCACTCTCGGCATGATAAAACTGTCCTCCGTAATCTTCTAACCATTTGATACGCTAGCCCCACTCTAGCCATGACAAAACTGTCCTCCGTAATCTTCTAACCATTTGATACGCTAGCCCCACTCTGGCCATGACAAAACTGTCCGTCGTAATCTTCCTATCATCTGACACGCTAGCCCCACTCTCAGCATGATAAAACTGTCCGCCGTAATCTTCTAACCATTTTATACGCTAGCCCCACTCTCGGCATGATAAAACTGTCCTCCGTAATCTTCTAACTATCTGACACGCTAGCCCCACTCTCGGCATGATAAAACTGTCCGCCGTAATCTTCTAACTATCTGACACGCTAGCCCCACTCTGGCCATGATAAAACTGTCCGCTGTAATCTTCTAACTATCTAAACACGCTAGCCCCACTCTCGGCATGATAAAACTGTCCGCCGTAATCTTCCTATCATCTGACACGCTACCCCCACTCTGGGCATGACAAAACTGTCCGCCGTAATCTTCCTATCATCTGACACGCTATCCCCACTCTGGGCATGACAAAACTGTCCTCCGTAATCTTCCTATCATCTGACACGCTACCCCCACTCTGGCCATGACAAAACTGTCCGTCGTAATCTTCCTATCATGTGACACGCTAGCCCCACCTCTGGGCATGACAAAACTGTCCGCCGTAATCTTCCTATCATGTGACAATCTAGCCCCACCTCTGGGCATGACAGAACTGTCCGTCGTAATCTTCCTATCATATGACACTCTAGCCCCACCTTTGGGCATGACAGAACTGTCCGTCGTAATCTTCCTATCATGTGACACGCTAGCCCCACCTCTGGGCATGACAAAACTGTCCGTCGTAATCTTCCTATCATGTGACACGCTAGCCCCACCTTGGGCATGACAAAACTGTCCGCCGTAATCTTCCTATCATGTGACAATCTAGCCCCACCTCTGGGCATGACAAAACTGTCCGCCGTAATCTTCCTATCATGTGACAATCTAGCCCCACCTCTGGGCATGACAGAACTGTCCGTCGTAATCTTCCTATCATATGACACTCTAGCCCCACCTTTGGGCATGACAAAACTATCCACCGTAATCTTCTAACCATCTGACACGCTAGCCCCACTCTCGGTATGATAAAACTGTCCGCCGTAATCTTCCTATCATCTGACACGCTAGCCCCACTCTCAGCATGACAAAACTGTCCGCCGTAATCTTCTAACCATCTGACACGCTGGTGTGCTTCAACATCCTCACCGCACCGGCTGAAAAGAACATTTGCTCTTAGTTCCAGGACAGAGCGAACAGCAGCAGCAGCAGCAACAACAACAACAACAACAGCAACAACTGACCGACTTTAGACACGAAGATTTTAATGAATTTTAGTTTCATGAAACACAACTCTCCCAGGCGTCGCTAGAAACATTCTTAGAGTAGCAGTTCTTAGTATTTGCCAAGACAACTGGCCTCTTGTATAGTATTGTTGGGCGTATGTAAGTTTTTAAAAGTTTAAACTCTGAGAAGCAACGATCAACATTTGCCACTGATATACTTGTAGTGTGAGAAAGATTCTTGGAGCAACGGAAACATTAGGGCACATTGTTCAAGGGGTTTCATTGTTCTAATGAAAAGAAGTGTTCTTTGTGGCGACATAGATTTTTTTTTTTCTTGTCAGAGCTAACTTGACATTCTTACATCTTACATCCTTCCCGTGCCGTTAAACGTCACACAAGGCCCGCATGGTAGTTCGCCAAGATGTCATGTCTTCGGCGAGTTTTTTCAATCTCATCAAGGGATGTTATGCCCACTGAATTGGCTTCTCTTAGCAATGTCCTCTTTAGAGTTTCACGTGGTCGACCTCTTTTTCTTCGGCCTGCTGTGTTCCATTTGATAGCTTGTTTGGGGATTCTCTGATTGTTTCTTCTCATCATATGACCGACGTTTGTCAATCTTCTTTTTCTGATCAACCATGAGACATGTTGTTGTTTACTCATCTATCTTATCTCTATGTTGTTCTTGAATTCATTCCACTTTATACCGAGTATTTTCTAACTTGAAATTACTGGATGCTTAATTCTGCAACTACTAGAATTAATTATTGTAAAAATTGACAGGATCCCTCAGAATTATTGCAAGAGATATTACAGATTTAATCATCATCATCATCGTCATCACCATGTGCCACGCCTGGAGAAGTTGGCGACAATGTCTCTCCACAGTTTCCGATCTTTCGTGTCATCCATCAATTCTGTTGTTGTGCTTCTTCCATGCCATTTTGTCAAGCCATCTAAGATTTTCTCTCTTTGTCTATTTCTCCCTTTCCTGTCTCCAGTTTTCCCCGCTGTCACGATATTGTCTGTCCCTCCGCTTCTCATTACATGGTCAATGGACCTTGACTGTCTCCCCCGTAGTGTTTAGTAATGTTCGCTTCTCATTGATGTTCCTTAGGCATTCTTCGTTTGTTATTTTGGTGTGCATTATTTAACACATTATTTAACATAATTAAACAAGAGAACTCATTATACTTTTAATAAAGACAGCAAGCTGGGACAGAGAACCTCACTATATATATATATATATATATATATATATATATATGGTCCGATTAGGCAATGAGCAACCCATAGCTGATATGCTAGCGTCAGGGATAGCGAACTATAGCTGACAAAGACCCTGTCCCACCTCTCCGGTGATACCCTAGGTAACAGGCCTAGCCTGGCTAACGGGACAGGGATCACCATAATTCCCATGGTGATGGAGTCTGCTAAAGAAGTATTGCACACCCCTTGCTTTTCAGCTGTACTCCGGGACTGAAAAAAATAGCCATCTTAACCCGCTCCCACGTTGATACGATGCTGTACCTCAACATCTTCACAGCATCGGCTGCAAAGAACACGAACTCGCAGTTACAGGGATATTGCAAAACAAGTCAAGTAAGCTCTATATGTAAGAATATATAAGCTATATGTGTAAGAATATGTAAGTTATATATGTAAGAATATATAAACTATATATGTAAGAATGTGTAAGCTATATATGCAAGAATATATAAGCTATATATGTAAGAATATGTAAGCTATATGTGTAAGAATATATAAACTATATATGTAAGAATGTGGAAGCTATTTATATAAAAATATGTAAGCTATTTACGTAAGAATATATAAACTATGTATGTAAAAATATGTAAGCTATATATGTAAGAATATGTAAATATAGTGTGGGTATATAATGCTATTTAACCGCCTCGACCCATTTGCCGTGTGAAGTTTCGAAATGAGGGCCTTTTGCAAACTTCTGTTGAAAGTGTATTTGGTCAACTGTACTCTTGTGTTATGTAGTTTCCATCTCACATTTCATCATCATCATCATCATCATGTGCCGTGCTGGTAAGGGTTGTCGGCCATGCTTCTTCTCAGATCTCGATCCTTGACATTTACCATCAGCTCAGACTGTCCACTATTGTTTTTCTTCGACTTCCTCTGTCTCTTTTCTCCCATTTGTCTTTACTGTTGCTGCGATGTTTTCAAGACTCCTCCCTCTAATATGTCCAGTGAACAATGGCTGTTGTTTTCTTATGGGTTGAATAAGGTTCCTTTCTATATTTGCTTTTCTTCGACACTCCCAGTTTGTTATCACTATATGAACCGAATACACGCATTTTGTTCCTTGTTCTAATATGTCTCTGTTAAGGTTTATGGAGTGAATAAAAAAAAAAAATAGGGAGTGGGTCCAGCTCCTAGAGGGCTCTCGTTTATCTGGTCTGACATGGATATACTGCCCAAGTCATGCAGGGGTCAAAGGCAACGAGGAAGCAGACAAGGCCGGCAGGCACGGCAGCGATTCGGGCTAGCATCAGAATGGACAAGGAGGAGACTGCAAGAGCCACTCTGGACAGGCTGCGTGTAGAGGACGACGTCTGGCTGAATGGCAACAATCAGGAGGATGATCGAATTGTGGGAGGGGAGGTGGTCGGTTTTTGTCCCCCGAGCTAAGTGGTTTAGCGCTTGTTACCCTCAGCCAGTGTGTGACTGGTTCTGTTAGCAGGTGCACACTTCATTGGGTGTTGGAACGGAGCAGGTATAGGAATGCCTGAAGTGAGGGGATGCCAGTCTCTGGTTACAGATTATGTTTCCAGCGGGGTTTCATTCTTTCATGTTGATTGTTTTGGTCAGATATGCTGATGACATAGTATTAGTGTCCACAATACAAAAAGGAATGGAGAAACTAAGTCAGCCCGTAAGAACAGCGAAGAGCAAAACCTCTATCTTAATGCGAAGAAAACTAAATTGATGACAACTGACAAAACAAACAAGGCAGCTGAAATATGTATCAATGAGGAAAAACTGGAAGAAGTGGAGAGTTTTGAATATCTTGGATCACTTATAACTAATAATACAATGAGGGAAATTAAAAGGAGGACATCTATCGCTCTTCAGAAACTAAAAAAACAAAACAAAACAAAACTAAAGAAGCTATGGAGAGGAACAGACAGAACTGCAAAAATAAGATTTTTAAGGGAATGCATCTTTCCCATAGCAACATATGAATGTGAGACCTGAACACTTAACAAAACAGCTGAGAAGCACATAAATGCATTTGAATGTAAATGCTACAGAAGAGTTCTTCACATATCATGATCACACAAAAACAAAAGAACACAAATATCCATACTACAAGAGCTTAATATTGAAGATGGTTGGTTGGTAAAGAAGATTACAAAGGAAACTTAAATATTTTGGATACATTATAAATGTCATGATAATTTAGAGAAAACCGTCTTGGAAGGATACATGATAGGAAAAAAGAAAGAAAGGAAGACCAAGGCGAAGATGGCTGCAAGATGTCGTTGATAATCTGCAAATGGATGCATCAGCAGCAGGGCATCTTGCTTACAACCGAGAGGCCTACAGGAGAGCTGTTATGGAGACAAAGTTTCACAAGGGGCATGCAAAGGACTGACTGATTGTTTTGATCTTCGACTTCCTGTCTCTTTTCTCCCATTTGTCTTTACTGTTGCTGCGATGTTTTCAAGACTCCTCCCTCTAATATGTCCAGTGAACAATGGCTGTTGTTTTCTTATGGGTTGAATAAGGTTCCTTTCTATATTTGCTTTTCTTCGACACTCCCAGTTTGTTATCACTATATGAACCGAATACACGCATTTTGTTCCTTGTTCTAATATGTCTCTGTTAAGGTTTATGGAGTGAATAAAAAAAAAAAATAGGGAGTGGGTCCAGCTCCTAGAGGGCTCTCGTTTATCTGGTCTGACATGGATATACTGCCCAAGTCATGCAGGGGTCAAAGGCAACGAGGAAGCAGACAAGGCCGGCAGGCACGGCAGCGATTCGGGCTAGCATCAGAATGGACAAGGAGGAGACTGCAAGAGCCACTCTGGACAGGCTGCGTGTAGAGGACGACGTCTGGCTGAATGGCAACAATCAGGAGGATGATCGAATTGTGGGAGGGGAGGTGGTCGGTTTTTGTCCCCCGAGCTAAGTGGTTTAGCGCTTGTTACCCTCAGCCAGTGTGTGACTGGTTCTGTTAGCAGGTGCACACTTCATTGGGTGTTGGAACGGAGCAGGTATAGGAATGCCTGAAGTGAGGGGATGCCAGTCTCTGGTTACAGATTATGTTTCCAGCGGGGTTTCATTCTTTCATGTTGATTGTTTTGGTCAGATATGCTGATGACATAGTATTAGTGTCCACAATACAAAAAGGAATGGAGAAACTAAGTCAGCCCGTAAGAACAGCGAAGAGCAAAACCTCTATCTTAATGCGAAGAAAACTAAATTGATGACAACTGACAAAACAAACAAGGCAGCTGAAATATGTATCAATGAGGAAAAACTGGAAGAAGTGGAGAGTTTTGAATATCTTGGATCACTTATAACTAATAATACAATGAGGGAAATTAAAAGGAGGACATCTATCGCTCTTCAGAAACTAAAAAAACAAAACAAAACAAAACTAAAGAAGCTATGGAGAGGAACAGACAGAACTGCAAAAATAAGATTTTTAAGGGAATGCATCTTTCCCATAGCAACATATGAATGTGAGACCTGAACACTTAACAAAACAGCTGAGAAGCACATAAATGCATTTGAATGTAAATGCTACAGAAGAGTTCTTCACATATCATGATCACACAAAAACAAAAGAACACAAATATCCATACTACAAGAGCTTAATATTGAAGATGGTTGGTTGGTAAAGAAGATTACAAAGGAAACTTAAATATTTTGGATACATTATAAATGTCATGATAATTTAGAGAAAACCGTCTTGGAAGGATACATGATAGGAAAAAAGAAAGAAAGGAAGACCAAGGCGAAGATGGCTGCAAGATGTCGTTGATAATCTGCAAATGGATGCATCAGCAGCAGGGCATCTTGCTTACAACCGAGAGGCCTACAGGAGAGCTGTTATGGAGACAAAGTTTCACAAGGGGCATGCAAAGGACTGACTGATTGTTTTGATTTTCGTCTTTCTAATCTTCATTTCTAGTCCACATTCTGCTACCTTTTGTAATTGCCATTGTTTGTAAAGTGATTAAAACTGTTTATACACTTCTCAGCGTGTCACATGGTGATTTACGTGCCACACTACAACAGGCAGAGTTAAATAAAACAAGTGTGACATCTGTGATAATTTTCGGGTGCTGGGCCTTTTGAAAAGCACCACGTGACAAATCTGTTACTGTTGCTGTTGTTGCTATTATCTGTTACTGTTTTGTTATTGTCTTTATTACTATCAGTATTTTTTTCTGTAGATGAGAAACACATAAATGCCGTCGGATGTCAATGCTACAGAAGAGTTGTTCAAATATCATGGACACAAAAAAAATATATATATCCATACTATAAGAATTTAATATTGAAGAAAGCTGGCCAGTAAGGAAGATTAAATAGAGAAAACTTAAATATTTTGGATATATTAAACGTCATGATAATCTGGAGAAGACCGTCTTGGAATTGTACATAATGGGAAAAAGAAAGAGAGGAAGACCAAGGCGAAGATGGCTGCAAGACATTGATGATGATCTGTGAATGGACGCATCAGCAGCGGGGCATCTTGCTCACAACTGAGAGGCCTACAGGAGACCTGATAAGGAAGCAAAGTTCCACTAAGGGCATGTAAAAGACTGACTGACTGAGATGTCGTTTATTGTTGTTTTTATTGTTGTTGTTGTTACATTGTTTTTATTACCTTTGTTTCCACGCCATTTAGACATATTGGGGATACTGTGTTTGGGTCGTATTTCCAAGACCTTCGTCACATGAAAGTGTAATGTGATCAGTATCACGCCTGGCTGCATTTACCTTCCCAGAATTCTCTGGTACCCATTTTCAGGGGCTGGGTGGATCCCGGAGCCTTTTTGGTGTGGTGGTACCAGAAAAAAAAACCCATTGATGGGATTTGAACCTGGTACCACCAAGCGCTCTAAAGTGTAGTTTCTTTTCAGCTGAGCGGAAAAGGCAAGGTGAAAAAAAAAGAACCAAGTAAGGGCGATAACAAGATAAATTTATATTCAAACAGACAGGGAAAGAGGATAAGGAAAAGGGGAGAGAACTGACTAAGACAAGGAGACGAAATGAGGACACATAATTATGGCTTTATGCCCAATGATGACAACGCATATGATCATTGAATGCATAAACACATAAGCAGTATTAATATTGGAATCTGGTGCCGAAGTAGTTGCATAGGACTTGTCTGAACATCAAGATCTGTCCAGCTATCAAGAACTTCTGGGATGCGCTGTAGTTCTTACGTAAGATATCGCATCGAATGGAGATGATCGTTCTTGTTTGCGACAATTAATGCAGTTCAGTCCCTTAGCTATTCTCATTTTTTTTTGCTACAATTAATGCAGTTCAGTCCCTTAGCTATTCTCATTCTTTGTCACAATTAATGCAGTTCAGTCCCTTAGCTCTTCTAACTCTTTGCCACATTTAATGCAGTTCTATCGTTTAGCTGCTCTAAATGTCGTATCTTATATCCTTGTAGATATTTATTTCTTCTATTCCTCATATAATCCTCTCCTTCGTTTGCGCTCTAAAGTGTAGTTTCTTAAAACTAAAATAAAAGTAGAAACAACTTTATTAGCACACAGCTGTAACATTTCGGATTACATCTTAATCATACAAAAACGTACAGGACAAGGAAATAGGGAAAAGAAGATAAAACATAAATTCACATGATTAATACTCAATAAATAGGAACATAAAAAAACTAATGCAAAATGGAGCACCTACGAAGCTGTTACTTGCAAGAAACCGCGTGTGAGAGTTCTTTTGGTGGTGTGTTCTGACTGTTTAAACGAAGATTTGTGATGTATGATAAGGTAGTGGTTAAGAGGGCGTGCGAAAAGGAGAGAGAGAGAAAGAGAGAGAGAGACTGAGAAAGAGAGAGAAAGAGAGAGAGAAAAGAGAAAGAGAGAGAGAGAAAGAGAGAGAAAGAGAAAGAGAGAAAGAGAAAGAGAGAGAGAAAAAGAGAAAGAGAGAGAGAGAAAGAGAAAGAGAGAGAGAGAAAGAGAGAGAGAAAAAGAGAAAGAGAGAAAGAAAGAGAAAGAGAGAGAGAGAGAGAGAAAGAGAAAGAGAGAGAGAAAAAGAGAAAGAGAGAGAGAGAAAGAGAGAAACATAAAGAGAGAGAGAAAGAGAAAGAGAGAAAGAGAAAGAGAAAAAGAGAGAGAGAAAGAGAGAGAGAAAGAGAAAGATAGAAAGAGAAAGAGAAAGAGAAAAGAGAAAGGGAGAGAAAGAGAGAAAGAGAAAGAGAGAGAAAGAGAGAGAGAAAGAGAGAGAGAAAGAGAAAGAGAGAAAGAGAAAGAGAGAGAGAAAGAGAAAGAAAGAGAGAGAGAAAGAGAAAGAGAGAGAGAAAGAGAAAGAAAGAGAGAGAGGAAGAGAAAGAGAGAGAGAAAGAGAAAGAAAGAGAGAGAGAGAAAGAGAAAGAGAGAGAAAGAGAAAGAGAGAGAGAGAGAGAAAGAGAAAGAAAGAACGAGAGAGGGAGAGAAAGAGAGAGAGATAGAGAGATAGAGAGAGGAGTTAGAGACAGTGGTAATCAAGCCGAGATAAAGGTGAGTAGAATAGATGAATGCGACTGGGGTAGAGGATTTGTAATCTAGTACAGTGAGGCGGAGTGGGACGTTCTGTAATATAAGTTACAGGTGAGAAAAGAGTAGAACTTAGTAGAGAAGGAATATGACTGTGGAGAAAGGGAAATACTAATTATAGCAGGATTTTGAGCTCAAACCGTACGGTTCCAGATAGTGAAGTGTACTGTACATGTCTTTTTTCCTTGTGCTGGATAATGTGGATAATGGAGTGTTCTGTACAAGTCTTTTTTTTTTCTCCTTTTCCCGGATAATGGAGGATACTGAAGAAGTCTTATTTTCTCGTGCCGGATAGTGGAGTGTACAAATTGTTTTTCCTTGTGCCGGATAGTGAAGTGTACAAGTCGTTTTTCCTTGTGCCGGATAGTGGAGTGTACAAGTTGTTTTTCCTTGTGCCAGATAGTGGAGTGTACAAGTTGTTTTTCCTTGTGCCAGATAGTGGAGTGTACAAGTCGTTTTTCTTTGTGCCGGATAATGGAGTGTACTGTACATGTTTATTTTCTCGTGCCGGGTAGTGTAGTGTACACTTCTTTATTTCCTTGTACCAGATAGTGGAGTGTAGTGTACAAGTCTTTTTTTTAATTTGTGCTAGATGGTGGAGTGTAGTGTATAAGTCTTTTTTTCCTTGTGTCAGATAGTGGAGTGTAGTGTATAAGTCTTTTTTTCCTTGTGTCAGATAGTGGAGTGTAGTGTATAAGTCTTTTTTTCCTTGTGTCAGATAGTGGAGTGTAGTGTACAATTCTTTTATTTTCCTTGTGCCAGATAGTGGAGTGTAGTGTACAAGTCTTTTTTTTTCTTTGTGCCAGATAGTAGAGTGTAGTGTACAATTCTTTTTTTTTTCCTTGTGTCAGATAGTGGAGTGTAGTGTAGAATTCTTTATTTTTTTCCTTGTGCCAGATAGTGGAGTGGAGTGTACAAGTCTTTTTTTTTCCTTGTGCCAGATAGTGGAGTGTAGTGTACAATTTTTTTTTCTCCTTTGCTAGATAGTGGAGTGTAGTGTACAATTCTTTTTTTTCTCCTTTGCTAGATAGTGGAGTGTAGTGTACAATTCTTTATTTTTCCTTGTGCCAGATAGTGGAGAGTAGTGTACAATTCTTTATTTTTCCTTTGCCAGATAGTGGAAAGTAGTGTACAATTCTTTATTTTTCCTTGTGCCAGATAGTGGAGAGTAGTGTACAATTCTTTATTTTTCCTTGTGACAGATAGTGGAGAGTAGTGTACAATTCTTTATTTTTCCTGTGCCAGATAGTTGAGTGTAGAGTACAATTCTTTATATTTCCTTGTGCCAGAGTGGAGAGTAGTGTACAATTCTTTATTTTTCCTTTGCCAGATAGTGGAAAGTAGTGTACAATTCTTTATTTTTCCTTGTGCCAGATAGTGGAGAGTAGTGTACAATTCTTTATTTTTCCTTGTGACAGATAGTGGAGAGTAGTGTACAATTCTTTATTTTTCCTGTGCCAGATAGTTGAGTGTAGAGTACAATTCTTTATATTTCCTTGTGCCAGATAGTGGAGAGTAGTGTAGAATTCTTTATTTTTCATTTGCCAGACAGTGGAGAGTAGTGTACAATTCTTTATATTTCCTTGTGCCAGATAGTGGAGAGTAGTGTACAATTCTTTATTTTTCCTTATGCCAGATAGTGGAGAGTAGTGTACAATTCTTTATTTTTCCTTGTGCCAGATAGTGGAGTGTAGAGTACAAGTCTTTATTTTTCCTTTGCCTGATAGTGGAGAGTAGTGTAAAATTCTTTATTTTTCCTTTGCCAAATAGTGGAGAGTAGTGTACAATTCTTTATTTTTCCTTGTGCCAGATAGTGGAGTGTAGTGTACAATTCTTTATTTTTCCTTGTGCCAGATAGTGGAGTATAGCATACAATTCTTTATTTTTCCTTGTGCCAGATGTGGAGTGTAGTGTACAATTCTTTATTTTTTTCCTTGTGCCAGATAGTGGAGTGTAGTGTACAATTCTTTATTTTTCCTTGTGCCAGATAGTGGAGTGTAGCGTACAATTCTTTATTTTTCCTTGTGCCAGATAGTGGAGTGTAGCGTACAAGTCTTTATTTTTCCTTGTGCCAGATAGTGGAGTGTAGCGTACAATTCTTTATTTTTCCTTGTGCCAGATAGTGGAGTGTAGCGTACAAGTCTTTATTTTTCCTTGTGCCAGATAATGGAGTGTAGCGTACAAGTCTTTATTTTTCCTTGTGCCAGATAGTGGAGTATAGCATACAAGTCTTTATTTTTCCTTGTGCCAGATAATGGAGTGTAGCGTACAAGTCTTTTTCAGCTGCTCTGTATCTCCACACAGAATGTCGGTGATTGAGGAATTTGGTGGTATCAGGTTCTTCCGAAGGTCCTTCAGTGCGCGGCAGTCCAGCAGGTGGTGTTTAACAGTTTCTTCTTCTTGTCTGTTGCAGCGCATGCAGTATCTGGTGTGTGGTCAAAGGTCACTCTGTGTAAGAGCTTACTGAGGGTGATGTGTCTTAGGCATAATCTGAAGATTCTGTATCGATCTCTGTGACATAATCTATTGATGTGGTCTCCAAGGTTAGACTTGGGGCTGAGGCACATAAAGGAATCTTCTAGTTGGAGTACTGGCCCAGCTGTCAATTCACTGCTGCCTGCAGCTGTTGTGTGTAATAAATTCTTCACTTTAGGCATAATTTTATTCAGTTTTCCCAGTTCTGCTTGCTGTGTAAAAAAAAAAAAGATTGACAGATGATTTTCTGTGCTCGTCTACTTCATCCTTCACCCTTCTCAGGGGCTCTGTGTTTTGTTCATTTTGTTCCCACAGTTCATCTGTTCTGCACCCCACGCTCTAACTGACCTAGTATCAATTAGATAGTTCATGTTCAAGAAAAAATTCATTTCAGAAACAAGCATCTAGAGGTTGTTTAAAAAAAAGATAGAAGTAGGAACATTGTCATTCGTTAACGAAGTATACAGCAGTGAGGTTGTTACACCTTTGTTTACTTGTCATTACAGCATCATCATAGTGGTTGTGGTGGTGTGTCTAATATATATATATATAAATTTCTCTCTCTCTCTTTCTCTCTCTCTCTCTTTCTCTCTCTCTCTCTCCCTCTCTCTGAACCTTAAGTGCCCAAGGCACATGGGACTTCCGCAAAGGTTTTCCACAAATGCCCATCCTTTGCCTTTTTTTTTGTTCTTGCCCAAGTGAGCCCTCTATTGCTCACATTCTTTATATTTCCTTGTGCCAGATAGTGGAGAGTAGTGTACAATTCTTTATTTTTCCTTATGCCAGATAGTGGAGAGTAGTGTACAATTCTTTATTTTTCCTTGTGCCAGATAGTGGAGTGTAGAGTACAAGTCTTTATTTTTCCTTTGCCTGATAGTGGAGAGTAGTGTAAAATTCTTTATTTTTCCTTTGCCAAATAGTGGAGAGTAGTGTACAATTCTTTATTTTTCCTTGTGCCAGATAGTGGAGTGTAGTGTACAATTCTTTATTTTTTTCCTTGTGCCAGATAGTGGAGTGTAGCGTACAATTCTTTATTTTTCCTTGTGCCAGATAGTGGAGTGTAGTGTACAATTCTTTATTTTTTTCCTTGTGCCAGATAGTGGAGTGTAGTGTACAATTCTATTTTTTTCCTTGTGCCAGATAGTGGAGTGTAGCGTACAATTCTTTATTTTTCCTTGTGCCAGATAGTGGAGTGTAGCGTACAAGTTTTATTTTTCCTTGTGCCAGATAGTGGAGTGTAGCGTACAAGTCTTTATTTTTCCTTGTGCCAGATAGTGGAGTGTAGCGTACAAGTCTTTATTTTTCCTTGTGCCAGATAATGGAGTGTAGCGTACAAGTCTTTATTTTTCCTTGTGCCAGATAGTGGAGTGTAGCGTACAAGTCTTTATTTTTCCTTGTGCCAGATAGTGGAGTGTAGCGTACAAGTCTTTTTCAGCTGCTCTGTATCTCCACACAGAATGTCGGTGATTGAGGAATTTGGTGGTATCAGGTTCTTCCGAAGGTCCTTCAGTGCGCGGCAGTCCAGCAGGTGGTGTTTAACAGTTTCTTCTTCTTTTCGTCTGTTGCAGCGCATGCAGTATCTGGTGTGTGGTCAAAGGTCACTCTGTGTAAGAGCTTACTGAGGGTGATGTGTCTTAGGCATAATCTGAAGATTCTGTATCGATCTCTGTGACATAATCTATTGATGTGGTCTCCAAGGTTAGACTTGGGGCTGAGGCACATAAAGGAATCTTAGTTGGAGTACTGGCCCAGCTGTCAATTCACTGCTGCCTGCAGCTGTTGTGTGTAATAAATTCTTCACTTTAGGCATAATTTTATTCAGTTTTCCCATTCTGCTTGCTGTGTAAAAAAAAAAAAGATTGACAGATGATTTTCTGTGCTCGTCTACTTCATCCTTCACCCTTCTCAGGGGCTCTGTGTTTTGTTCATTTTGTTCCCACAGTTCATCTGTTCTGCACCCCACGCTCTAACTGACCTAGTATCAATTAGATAGTTCATGTTCAAGAAAAAATTCATTTCAGAAACAAGCATCTAGAGGTTGTTTAAAAAAAAGATAGAAGTAGGAACATTGTCATTCGTTAACGAAGTATACAGCAGTGAGGTTGTTACACCTTTGTTTACTTGTCATTACAGCATCATCATAGTGGTTGTGGTGGTGTGTCTAATATATATATATATATATATATAAATTTCTCTCTCTCTCTTTCTCTCTCTCTCTCTTTCTCTCTCTCTCTCTCCCTCTCTCTGAACCTTAAGTGCCCAAGGCACATGGGACTTCCGCAAAGGTTTTCCACAAATGCCCATCCTTTGCCTTTTTTTTTGTTCTTGCCCAAGTGAGCCCTCTATTGCTCAACATCCTTTCTATTGTTCTTCTCCATGTCTCTTTTGGTCTACCCTTACTTCTGTTCCCCTGTAGTGTCCATCTTAATGCTATTTTTGGTAGTGAGTCGTCAGTCATTCAGAGCACATGTCCCAACCATCGCCAGCGTCTTTCCTCAATAATTTCTGCCAACAAGATGTTATTTCTTACGGTGTTTGGCCAAAATATTCATTCTTCTAATTCTTTGTAAACATTTATTCTGGAAAGAATTCAACTTATTTTCTATGGTTTTGGTGATTTTCCGGCACTCACTTCCATAGAGTAGTGCACTTAGAACATTACTCTTAAATATCCTGATTTTCGTCTTCACGTTCAGTTTTTTTAGATTTCCATATAATCTGCAGCGTTGCAAAATATGTAAATATATGTAAACACAAAACACTGTGTGACAAATAAATCTGAGACCAACCCAGTCACGTGTCATATACTTTAATTGCACACAGTGCAGAATATATCTGTAAAACGAGCCATATTGCACAAGCCATTGTATAATTTGTAGAATTAAAAACAAAAACAAAAACAAAAAAACACAAGAGTTTGGCCACTTAAGTTGAACAGGTCAATGGTCTAGCTAATCACAACCCTTCATCTACACAAATATAAACGAAGATGCGCACTTGTGTACAGTTTATCACTTTTTTTTCCCCTCTCTATCTGATGTCATCATTTATTTATAAATACTGAAAGATTGATATCCTGAACTTGATGCCAGACAACCCAGCAGGAACGTGCGTCATTTACCATATTGTTGTCAGGCAACCCAACAGAAAGTGGATGTACTATTTGTTGTCAGGCAACCCAGCAGAAAGTACGCTATGTACTATAACTGTACTTGTTGCCACGCGAACCCAGAAGAAAGTGCTCCATGTACTACAGCTGTACCTGTTAGCAGACAACCTCAAAGAAAGTGCATGAGCTATCTGATGCTAGACAACCCAGCAGAAAGTGCATTATTTACCATTCCCCCCCCCCCCCGCACCTTCCCACAGAGCCTAGCAGAATGTACACCATCTACCATTTTTCTTGCCAGACAACCCAACAGAAAGTACGACATTTACCATTTATTGCCAGATACCCCAGCAGAAAGTGCACCATTTATACTTTACTGACGGTCTGATAAAAACCAATTTGAACAGATCTAAAACACCTGGCCAAAACAACACATGGAATTTTATACTTTGCGGTGTGTAAACATTCTATCCTGTATTTAGTCTTCCCATTGGTTTGTATTTCAAAGGTACACTATATTCATTTATTCATCATCATCATGTCCATATACTCCTCAGAGAAGGAATGTGGTACAGATGTAAATACTCGCTTTCTTTCTTTCTTTCTTTCTTTCTTTCTTTCTTTCTTTCTTTCTTTCTTTCTTTCTTTCTTTCTTTCTTTCTTTCCCCATGCTTTGGGCGTTACCTTTCGGTTGTCACAAGTCTGGGGTTGAATGATTGGGTTTTGTGTAGATATTTTTTCAGAGTTTTATACCCTCTCTCTCTTTCTCTCTCTCTCTCTCTCTCTCTCTCTCTCACACACACACACACACATAGATGAAAAATGACTGTAACATAAAGCGATGCAGTGGAGCACATTTGGATCCCTGTGTATCTTCTACAGCAAATGAAAAAGATACAACAGGAACATACAACATCACAAATAACGTTTCGTATACATCTCCATATTTCTCACCTAGAGGTATTGTTTTCTGCCCGAGGTCAGTGTACGGTGCCCGCAAGCAACAGAGAACATAGAGGTATTGTTTTCTGCCCGAGGTCAGTGTACGGTGCCCGCAGGCAGCAGAGAACCTAGAGGAACTGTTTTCTGCCCGAGGTCAGTGTACGGTGCTTGCCGGCAGCAGAGAACCTAGAGGAACTATTTTCTGCCCGAGGTCAGTGTACAGTGCTTGCAGGTAGCAGAGAACCTAGAGGAACTGATTTCTACCCGAGGTCAGTGTACGATGCTTGCAGGCAGCAGAGAACCTAGAGGAACTGATTTCTGCCTGAGGTCAGTGTACGGTGCTTGCAGGTAGCAGAGAACCTAGAGGAACTGATTACTACCCGAGGTCAGTGTACGATGCCCGCTGGTAGGAGAGAACATAGAGGCACTGTTTTCAGCCATGGGTGAGTGCACCGTGCCCGCAGGGAACAGAGAACCTAGAGGCACTGTTTTCTGTCATGGATGAGTGCACCGTGCCCGCAGGGAACAGAGAACCTAGAGGCATTGTTTTCTGTCATGGATGAGTGCACCGTGCCCGCAGGGAACAGAGAGGCACTGTTTTCTGTCATGGGTGAGTGCACCGTGCCCGCAGGGAACAGAGAACATAGAGGCATTGTTTTCTGTCATGTATGAGTGCACCGTGCCCGCAGGGAACAGAGAACATAGAGGCACTGTTTTCAGCCACGGGTGAGTCATGCTGTAATGCCGGTTCCGCCCTGAATGCTTCCTGCTTGCTGCATCTGCTCAGCTGGGCACTGAAAATATTCTGCCTGTCCTTGAGAAGCTGAGAACCTCGGTCTTCAAGATGGAGGGCAGCAGGGAGTGCTTAAAATAAATGCCAGTTTTTGGCGGAACGCCTCCTCCAGGACACGAGACACACCCACTGACCCTCTGAATAACACAGGGAAGCTATGCTCTACGGTTCTAAATAAGAACTGAAAAAAAAAAAGTGTCACATTTATCCAAAAGATACAACTGAAGATACACAGACATTGTGCCAAAAAAATGAAGCGACATTCGTAAAATATAAAGTATAATGTAAAAATCAAGTTCCATGTAAAAAGGAATTATACCCCAGCGAACGTCAAAATACAGTTTTGACTAAATTAAAATGTATTGTTTTCCTTTTGAAAAAAAAATATAATCCTGATTTGTAGTGTAATATTTTCATTAACCATTAATGTATACCAAATATTAATCACATGATACTATATTAAAGCATTTATGTATCACAAACTTCAGATCACCGGAAGGATGGTGCTGCGTGTCGGTTCAGATGATTTTGTGATTTAGCAACCTTCATATTTCCGGCAAACATTACGTGGAGTCTGCTGTAAGTACTTGTCTTTCCTGAAGCACTGCGTCTACGTCGCCTTCCTTTTCCTCCGCAACCCCGCCCATGGCAGACAGGCTCCGCCCACTGTCGTTCCGAGCAACAGACGCTCTTCTGTTAATTTCACGGGGAATGCAAATATGCTCAATGCTGCCACGCCCACGTACTATTCTTCTTAGTTCTTCGCGTACTAATTTGCTCCTGAACACGTAGACAATGGGATTACAAGCACAGCTAAAAGTAGCCAGTACGGTAGAGATATGTGAAGCCACTGAATACAGTGGAGCTGTTTCTCTCCTTCCTGCTTCTATGGCCATTACTACAAAGTAAGGAGTCCAGCAGATAGCGAAGCTAAATAACACAAGAAAACTTGTCACTGCCGCTTTCCATTCCTCCTTTCTCCATAGCAGCGATGAAGAGCGGCTTGATGATTGGCTAAAACGTCTGATGATTGGCACCGAGCTGCTTCGTCTTCTAGAGTTTATGGGCGTGGCTTGCACGTTCTCATCTGATTGGCTAGCAGCTGCATTTATACGAATGACACTACTGCGTCGAGTCCTAACAATGTTTCCATGGGCGGCGCTGAAGATTCTGAAGTATGTCCATAACATAGCAATTAAAGGCAGAAGAAAACTGAAGCTAATGAGAAAGAAAGTGTAATGGCTGTCGTATTTAGTATTACTAGACCACTTTACAGTACACACCATTTTATCAAGTTGGAACTCTATAGCATTCCAGCCGAATAAGGGCGGGGCCGAGATAAATATAGCTGCGACCCAGATACATATTATAAATCCGTAACATCTTCGTGACGTGAGCAGCATCGAATAATGTAGGGGCGTCACTACGGCACAGTACCTGTCAATCGAGATGACAGCGAGGGTGAATATGCTAGCACTGACGAGCACATTCATCATGAACCCCGTACAAACACACCAGAAAGTTCCGAACAGCCATTGGTTGGCTAGCAGTGACGTGACAGCAACAGGAGTGACGAAAACCGTGTTCAGGCAGTTGCAAATAGTCAAGTTCGCCACAAATCGATTGGAAATGGTCAAGGTTTTCCTTTTGGAGAAGACGACGAAGACAGAAGCGTTGGCAACTAAGCTGGCTATAAATACCGACACTAACATGGCGCCTATGATGACTGTCTCCGCGAAGGAGATGCGTGTTACGTCACTTCCCGTGTCGCCATGCTCCGGGTAGATCATATGACTGCTGTTGTGTGTCTTGAGGGTGGAGAGATTTTCTGGATCTAACATCGTGTGATGTACGGACTCCACAGTTACTGGCGTGGAACAAATCATGGTTGTCTTTTTTCTTCCAGCTTTATAAGCAAAGTGTTATTGAAAACAGTCAAGAATTTCATATTTTAAAAATAGGCATATTAATTTTTTTTTTTTTCATGGTATTTTCAGTGGAACTCACTCTCATGAATTCAGTTTAAATATGAAAACTTTGTTGAGTCTTGAGGACCAAGGAGAAATTTCTTCTTTCTCTCCCTCCCTCACAGCTTCCCTCCCCCTCTCTCCTATCCTTGTCGCTCCCTGTCCTTCTGTCTGTACTTCTCTATCTCTTCCCGTCTCTCTCTTCTCTCTCTCTCTCTCTGTGTCTTTCACTGTCTCTCTCTTCCTCTACCCTTCTTTTTTTCTCTCTGTCTTTCTTTATCTCTTTCTCTCTCTGTTTCGTTCTCTCTCTCTGTATCCTTTTCTCTGTATGTCTTTCTTTATCTCTCTCTCTCTGTCCCTCTTTCGCTTCTTCTCTCTATATGTCTTTCTCTCTTCTCTCTCTCTCTCTTTTTCTTTCAGTCTCTTCCTCTGTGTCCTTCTCTCTCTGTTCCTCTCTTATCTCTCTCTTTCTTCTTTCTCCTCCCTTCACCACTCGCTGTCCTGCTATCTCTTCTTGTTTCTCTCAGTCTCCTCTGTCTCTCGTTCCCTTCTCCTCTTTGTCTCTAATTCTAGCAATGTTCACGCCACCCCGTTGTACTCAGATACCCACTATAAATTTACAAGTGCAAATATAATTTCTAGCTGTTGCTCTGTCCATTTAAAGGAACTCTAATTTTAATCATGTACCGGTGACTAATGGTGTTTGAATAAGTTCCAGACCCACCAGCAACACGTGGACAGATATAGGCCGGAGAGGGCTTAATGTGCAGGTAGAAAGAATGATTTTCGTCCATTTTTATTTAGGGGTTGGGAAAAAAAAAACCAAACAACTATTTGTCTTCGTGCCGGACCACTTTCGCTGTCCAAACTGGCAGATTGATTCAGTAAACGACCTTGGCAAAATGGAATAATCGAGTCAGCATATATGACCGTCGCAGCGATTCCATTAAAGGTCAGTAATGAATGAATTATTGTTTTTCCAAACTAAAAAAAAAAGCTTTATTTTCTTGAAACTTGTCGCATTTAGATATTTAAAACTGTATTAAAAACTGTGGAAAGCAAGATTGATGACGTTGTGTATTAGATTTATTTGTAGATATCGAGATTTAAGGTCATGCCGACAAGATCGATGCTGCCCTTTATCAGCCACAAATGGGCTATTTCCGTCGTTCTAAAGACGTTGCATGTCCCCTGCTGTAGAAAACAGTTTATACCGGGTTCGCTTTCGGAGAAGTGAATATCTTGCTGCTCTTCCACCAAGGCTAATGTCTATCAGGCTGATGTCTGTCTGAGCGAATGCTTGGACTGAAGTTTACATTCCTTGCCGTGTTAACATTGCCGTTTCGTAATAATAGAACGCGTATTGCGTTATCGCTTACGGCTTGATAGCTTTCAGAGAAACAACATTCCGTTGACGGAGAAGAGAAGGCGTTGCTCTCTTTATATACCTCAACGCGCCAGATCAGCGACTCTTGTTACGTCTGTTACACAGGTGGCGCTTCTTGTGTACCTAATTGAGACTGACACAAAGCCTGTGCATTGACTACACGATATCTGTGAATTGGCGCCAAAAAAATATCTGAATTCCTTTGATAAATGTGGGCGTTACTGCTACGTGAGATTGTTTCCTTGACGACAGCCAAAGCTTGTTGTTGTCAGGTGCGTAACTCTCCGATGTGAAGACAGGAAAACACTCCGAGGTGAGACTAAATTCCCAAACGTTTTTTTTTTCCTGAAGATGAGATAAAAAGGGAAGCAACATTCATGTTAAGTAGGGGAAATGTTATCTTGTCTCCTCTCTCTCTCTCTCTCTCTCTCTCTCTTACGTACGCACATCCACCCACAAGAAGAGAAACATATGTCAGAGAAGTTTTTTTCCCCTTTCACACAAACTAAACCACACACACACACACAAACACGCAGATACACAAACACAAAAACAACCACATACACAAACATACACACATAGCCACTTACACAAACGCATACATACAACCATATACACAAACTCACACAGACATAACAACTTACATAAACTCATACATACAACCACATACACAAACTGTACTGTAAATATATTTTATGCACAAAATGTAGCTACGAATTTAAATGCATAAGAAAGAGAGGAACTGAATGGATGGGCGGAGAGGAACTGAATAGAGGGGCGGAGAGGAACTGAATAGAGGGGCGGAGAGGAACTGAACAGAGGGGCGGAGAGGAACTGAATGAGGGGCGGAGAGGAACTGAATAGAGGGGCGGAGAGGAACTGAATAGAGTAGAGGGGCGGAGAGGAACTGAATAGAGGGGCGGAGAGGAACTGAATGGAGGGGTGGAGAGGAACTGAATGAAGGGGCGGAGAGGAACTGAATGGAGGGGTGGAGAAGAACTGAATGGAGGGGCAGAGAGGAACTGAATGGAGGGGCGGAGAGGAACTGAATGGAGGGGCGAAGGTTGTGGTGGATGTACGCGCGCGGTCTTGTTCTGACGACATGAGCAGGAATTCACTCGACGTATATTGAGTTTGCCGCCCCTAATTAATCATCGACGTAGCTATGAAAATACTTATATCGGAGCGACATATATCGAAGACCCGGTGTACAGCTTATTCAAAATTCAGCATTTTAAAAAAAAAAGGTCTGCTTGTATATGTCGTATTTTATTCAATTTCGGGGAGGGGCAACTTTTTCCTTATGGGACACAGTTTTGTAACCTTCGGCTGTGGTCTGTTTGTGCATCATATTTCTTTGACGCGTTGATGAAAATTACCCACAGTTCTCTGACGGGCCGAGGTGCCATTCTTCTTCTTCCTTCTTCTTCTTCTTCTAGCTGGTGTTATTTTGCAGCCCGTGCGGTGTCATATTGAAAGCACGTTACATCGGCTATTTTTTTTCTTTTTCAGAACCTAAGTGGGGCTGAAAAATAAGAGCTTAGTAATACTTCTTTAATAGACTCCACCACCATGAGGACTGTAACGATCCACGACCAGTTAACGAAGCTAGATCTGTTACTGGAGGTTACCAAATGAGAGGTGGGACAAGGTATTGGTCAGATACGGGTCGCTGATTTGTCACATGGGACAGGGTCTTCGCCCTCTCTAAGACTTTCCAGGAGAGGGCCAAGAGGATAACTCAGCGAAGAGAAGGGGAATTTTTTAAGTTCTCGGAATTTGTTGTTGTTTTTTCATGTTGTATGCATAACATGGTAACAACCGAGAAGCCTACAGGAGAGCTGTTGGGGAGGCAAAGTTCCGCCAAGGGGCATACAAATGACTGGCTGAACTGATGCATGTAACTTTCTACAGAAAACAAAAACAAAAAAAAACCCTCTAGGAATTCATTCGTTCCAGCGCTGGGGATTGTAACCATCTACCTCACACTCTCAGCAGATGTCTGTTAGTTTTTGATCTTGAAACTACGTGTGGTAAGTTCATGCGACAGAGAATATTGTTTCGTCAGATTCTGAGATTTTTGACATACGTACATACATACGTACGTACATACATACATACATACATACATACACACATACATACATACATACATACATGCATACATATATACATACATACATACATACACACATACTTACACGCATACACATACATAAATACACACATAACACATACATACATACATACATAGACATACGTTCATACCTACATACATACATACACATACGTACATATATACATACACACATGCATGCATACATACATACATACATACACACATGCATGCATACATACATACACACATACATACATAATACATACATACATACATACATACACACAAGCATACATACACACAAGCATACATACATACACACATACATACATACCCACATGCATACACACATATATACATGCATACATACATACATACATGCTTACATAAATACATACTACGTACATACATACATACATACATGAATACACACATACATACATACATACACACACATATATACATACATACATACATACATACACATAAGCATACATACACACAAACATACATACATACACACATACATACATACCCACATGCATACACACATACATACATGCATACATACATACATGCTTACATAAATACATACTACTACATACATACATACATACATACATACATGCATACACACATACATACATACATACACACATACATACATACATACATACATACATACATGCATACACGTGTACATGTAAACATACACATATAATACATCCATCTATCCATCTATATATGCATACATACATACATACATGTGCACGAAAAGAAACATACATTGCATACCCACGCATATACACTGACATATACACACATATATGCAAACACTCCTTGAATGTCAAATCTACACAGCTCTAAGAAGCTTTCCCTGACCAAGGACGTGGATCCGAGTTAGAAGCTACGGGCTGCCACCAGAGCCTGCAGAACTTCAAACCTAAACATGGCAACAAGACCCCAGATTTTACCATGGCCTTCCTTCTGAAGAAGAAGAAGAAAAAGAAGAAGAAGAAGAAGATAGCATACATAATATTCACCTCATTTCCGCCAATGTAGGTTATCCCAGGCAAGAAACATCAGCAACAGAAAGTCAGGTTCACGAAGTTCACGGATAAAAACATAAAAGGGAAGAAACAGAATTTTAAAAAAAGAAAGAAATGTAAAGTCATAAACTCCTGCGCCGTAGTACTAGATTGAAGACCCCGTTTTATGGGATGATTGTTTCAGCAGATCCCGTTTATTAAAGGAAGTAAATTTATGGCAATACGGGAGCACACAGAACGCAAGGACTAACGATTAGTTCAGGCCACCCGGGTTGGTGAATTTTTTTTGGTTTTTGGGGTGGGTGGATTATTTCCCTTTGCGCCGTTTTTAACGCAAAGAAGGAAGGGGAAAGAAATAAAAGGCCAATGTTGATGTAACGTAAATTCCCACCAGTTTTTGAAAGATGGAATCAGTAAATAACGAGAAGGAGTGCATGCATGTATGTGTGTATATGTCAATGTATGTGCGTGGGTATGCAATGTATGTTTCTTTTCGTGCACATGTATGTACAAGAGATGAAGGGAACAAGACCGAGAGGTAGGGCAAGACAGAGATGGAGAGACAATATAGAAGAGGATAAACGTGAAACTGCCGTCACCAACTGGAGATAGAGAGATAGACAGAGAGATAGAGATAGAGAGATAGAGATAGATAGAGAGATGGAGATAGAGAGATAGAGATAGAGAGAGATAGAGATAGAGAGAGATAGAGAGATAGATAGAGATAGAGAGAGATAGAAAGAGAGATAGAGATAGAGAGATCGAGATAGAGAGATAGAGATAGACATATATATAATATATATATATGTCTGTAAGTAAAAGTAAAGTAAAGGTAACCCTGTCATGCCTTAGAGGCACATAGGGATATCGTGTTAGTGCCCATATTTTCCTTGACCTGTCAGCACACTAGAGAGTGATATGGTCAGTATCACGCCTGGCTGCCTTTCCTTTCCCAACTCCAGAAGAAGTCAGGTAACCATTTCTACAGCTGGGTGACTGGGGCGCCTCTGGCAGGATTCGAACCCCTGAGCTTCGCCATGAGAGACACGTGAAGTAACCACTTCGCCACTCAGACACCCAAAAGGTTCAGAAGGAACGATAACACCTTATGGCAGTAGGAAAAACATCACAGAACTGGAGTGTTATTATTTTCAGATAAGAAAGAAATGAGATGTTTGGGTTCATAAATGACGCTTTCAGATAAGATGTTTGTGTTTAAACGGATGACACTGTTTGTGTTTAGAAATGGCATTGTCAGATAAGATGTTTGTGTTTAGAGATGGCATTGTTAGATAATATGTTCGTGTTGGAGATGACATTATCAGATAAGGTGACTGTGTTCATAGATGACAGTGTCATATCGCTGTGAAGAGATTCTTCAGCTGCCGTGCGTGGAGTGGGGCTCCTCCTGGCCAGTGAAGAAAGGTGCGAATGAGATTGCCGCGCGGCACCACCGTGGAAAAGGTGAAAGAAAGGACTAAGGGAAGTAAACAGTAGTCAAATCACGGCACCTCTGGACTGGAGGTCGGCCACGTCCTATGTTCACTCATATCGGGCGAAATGCCTGAACCAGCTTAACCCAGAGATTAAGACACTGCTGGCGAGATTCTTCGGATGCCGCGCGCGGAGTGAAGCTCCTCCCGGCCAAGGAAAGAAATGCAGAAAACCAATTAGGGTTGCTGTGTGGCGCCGATGTGAAAAGGTGGTGGAAAGGATAAAGTGAAGCTTAATCGGTATGTCCAGTAGTATCGCTGCGAGAGCTACTCATACCACGGCGCCTCTGCTCTTAAGGCTGGCCACGTCCGAAATACACCCATACTGGTGAAATATGCCTAAACCGGCTTACACCAGGGGTGAAACTTGAAGGCTATGCATGTCACAGTACCTCTGCTCTAGAGGTCGGTCACGTCTCAAACACGCCCATACTGGGATAATATGCCTAAACCGGCTCAACCCAAGGGTGGAAGTCACTAGTGGCGAGGATTCGTCCTCCTGGACAAAAGCTCCATCCTGGTCACAACTAGGAAGGGTAGCGGCCACGACCACAAAATGCTGAAGTCGGAGACACTGGACCAGTGCAGTCTAGATAAGCAACCACCTCTCACCTGGCGGGGATATATGCGTATCCTAATGACGCTGAGGTTTTCCGGTG
Organism: Achatina immaculata; assembly: GCA_009760885.1. Lineage (NCBI taxonomy): Eukaryota > Metazoa > Mollusca > Gastropoda > Stylommatophora > Achatinidae > Lissachatina > Lissachatina immaculata. The sequence goes on from CM019711.1 coordinate 10,588,366, forward strand.
AGAAAGTCCAACGCTGGACTGGATGGGCAACCATCTCTCACCCGGCGGTAATACACGGGCATCTTAAAACATGTCGAGGTTTTCCGGTGAGAAAGTCCAACTCTAGACTAAAATGGTGCAACTAAAACCACGGTGTCACGCAATCCCGCTTCTGAGACCCACCAAGAATACAAGCTCAAGCCCTGCGATACTCTGAACCTCTTGTGGTCCTCTCGGGGATCTCGTGTGGGGACCAGGGGACTTATCAAGGACCACAAGCATAAATTCAGCAGGATCACAGGACGGTCTTGGTGGTAGAAGCGAACGAAGAAAAAGAAGACATTGTCAGATAAGATGTTTGTATTCAGAGATGGGTTGAGAACCAAATAAGAGCATTCCAAGACATTAAATTGGGAGTGAGACAATGATGTGATTTATCTCCCGACCTTTTCTCTAATGAGAAATATAGAGAGCTTAACAGAAATATCAATTGGCGGGTACAACCTTAACAACTTAAGATATGCAGACGATATAGTTCTGATTGTTAAAAGTGAAAGGGAGCTACAGGCTCTTCTGGACATCGTGGTTCATGAGAGTAAAAGTAAAGGTCTCAGCCTGAATAAAATGAAGACTGAAGTGATGGTCCCCTCATAGAAAAGAATACCACCAGAATGTAGCATTACCATCGATGGCACAGAACTGAAACAAGCTGATAGATTCAAGTACTTAGGAACAATTATAACAGCTGATGGAAATGTCACAACGAAATAAAAAGCAGACGTGCTCAGGCCAAGTCAGCATTTCAGAAAATGAGAAACATCTTGTGCAACAGATCCATATCAATGGAAACAAGATTCCGAGTACTTAACTGTTACTTCGAGCCAGTTTTGTTTTATGGGTGTGAAGCATGGTCCATGAATAAGAGAGTACAGTGAGAAATGGAGGCCATGGAAATGTGGTTCATAAGGATGTTGAAGGTACCATGGACAGCTAAGAAAACCAATGAAGAAGTCTTAAGAGAGGCTGGAGTTAAAAGACAAATTACAGCAAAGATCAGAGGCAGACAAGCGAGATTTATAGGACATTTTCTGAGAAGAAGAACATTGGAACACATTGTGGCAACTGGAAAAATTGAAGGAAGAAGAGACAGAGGAAGACAGAGAGAGAAGTTACTGGATGGTCTGTCAGTGTGGCTAGGAAGAAAGTCACGGGCGGATCTCATAATAAAGTCTAAAGACAGGGAATTGTGGAGAGAAATGATCGCCCACGCCACACGGCACGGGACTTGATTGATCAGAGACGACATTATTTCTACATTTTCACAAACATTACTTCCTTCCTACAGATGCAGGTAAATTTCTCGTTTATTCTTGTTTCTTCTGTATTACTTTATCAATATTTCCTTCATACAGTTTACACATTTTTTGTATTGCTGGTAGCATATCAATGCCTGGGTCATAAATGACACGAGGTGGCCATTGTCTATTGTTTCGTATTATCCTTTTCTTCCCAGCACATGTGCTATATATACTTTCCGCTTATAGAAAACAAAACAAGATGGCTATTACTACGAATTATCATGGAGGCTTGTAAAAGTTTCTTCTAGTTTTATTTACTGTGTCTGATACTATTTTATGTTTAAAAAAAATGTCATATTTATTATCTTAAATACGGTAAGACCGTGGATAAAGATTACAGTGAAAGAGGCGGAGACACTGTTCGTTTGGCCAATCAGCGATCCTTAGCTGATATTCTAGCATCAGGGTTGGCGAATCATAGCTGACCAAGACCTCGTCCAATCTCTCCGCTGGTAACCTCCCACCCACCCCCAGCAGGCCTAGCCAGGTTAACGGGACGGGAATTGCCATAGTCCCCATGGTGGTGGAGTCTGCTAAAGAAATGTTGAACATTCCCTATTTGCTGCACTCTGGGATGAAAAAAAAATAGCCGCCATAATCCGCCCCCCCCCAAGCCTATACACGATGCTGTGTCTCAACTTTCTCTGTAGCAGCTGCAAAGAGCATCAGCTGACAGTTCTAGGGAGGCTGAAGAAGAAGAAGGAGAGAGGAAAAGGAGGAGGAGAAGAAGGGGGAGGAGGAGGAGAAGAAGAAGAAGGAGGAGGAGAAAAAGAAGAAGGGGAGGAGGAGAAGAAGCTGAAGAAAGGGGGGGGGGAGAAGAATAAGAAGAAGCAGGGGAGAAGAGGAGACGAAGAAGCTGAAGAAGAACGGGGAAGAGGAAAAGAAGAAGAAGGGGAGGAGGAGACGTAGAAGCTGAAGAAGAACGGGGAAGAGGAAAAGAAGAAGAAGGGGAGGAGGAGAAGAAGAAGCTGAAGAAGAACGGGGAAGAGGAAAAGAAGAAGGGGAGGAGGAGAAGAAGAAGCTGAAGAAGAACGGGGAAGAGGAAAAGAAGAGAAGGGGGAGGAGGAGAAGAAGAAGAAGATGAAGAAAAGGGAGGAGAAGAAGAAGGGGGGGGGTGAGTGGAGAAGAAAAAGAATAAGAGGGAGAAGAAGAAGAATAATAATAAGCAGAAGAAGTACACTGTTGGGAAAATTATGATAAACTGGATAGAAAATATCAACTCTTTCCGTGCATGTCGTCAGATATCTGACGCTTCCGGTTTCTCGCGTGGATGCGTCGTCAAAAATTTGACGTTTGGTTTGTTTCATTAAAAAAAAAAAAACCGGTGTAACGTTAAGATTCTACACATTTCGTGCACGTGTCCGGTGACACTTTTCAAAATGGCGAAAGAGTGCTTAGTTACGAGTCATGTCAGGCGAGAAAAACAAAGAGAAACATCGAGAAATTTCAATTTTTGGTGATGTAGATAGGGGGCATGGACATGGCCTGTGACCAGATCACTGTCCTTGAATGTATCCCAAGTAGATCTAGACATATTAGACGACTGGAGAAGTAGTTAAAAGGTTATTTCAGACATTATTCAAGACTGAATCACAATACGACGCCAACGGGTAGATCTACGCATCTCAGATGGTAGGTAGTGTACCTTTAGGCCTTTCCGATGGTAAGTTGGACACAATTATTGTCTAAAAACGTGACATTACTTCTTTTTTCCTAAAAAAAACTTTGTATTTATGAAATCTTCATACATTTAGTTATATTTTGAAACATAATAAGTACATGGAAGTACATGGAGATACTGTTTTCATTCAATTTTACAACCATAGCCCCTATACAGATCAAGACCCTCGCTTTTTACTCCGGTACCAACTGAACGTCCGCGTTTCTTCCTGAGGCACGGAAAGAGTCAGGAAATAAACAAATGGGTTCCTCAGACCCATAATGAGAGACCCAGTAAACTAGAGAATCACTGCAGTCAAACTTCCGGGACAAGTGGCACATGATGATGATGATGATGATGCTTAAGATAAACAACTAACGGTTACAGTGCGTAGTTCCTTATTCCTGCAGGCGTACACATTTTTCTCTATTGTTCCCTGTCGATGATAGTTCACCTTGCACGACGATGAAAGACAACACTGGGCATCAACAAGTCCCGCCACGGTAAACAAACGCCCCTTTTTCTACAATACATCCCATGCGTTTCTTGGACTGTTACCAAAAAACAAAAGCTGTCTGACGAGGCAGACAGGCAAATCTGCTAACTGTGACAGGAGTAAACATTTCGCTAGCAGGCAACTTCCACGGCAACAAACAAGCATTTGTGATTATTACATAAGTCATAAATCGACTATTATTTATAGGAGTAACAAGGGAGTTGTATACAACAGAGGTTCTCAGAATATGAAAGTAATAACCTGGCTGGACTACCCCCCCCCCCTCTTTCCAAGATTTACGTTCAGTAAAGTGTGAAAAATGAAAAGGTAGGAAGACCTCGGGAACTTAGACGAAGCACTAAGAGGCGAGATGAAGAAAAATCTTAGGCATTTTTTTTTGGGGTCTTTTGCTAGCTTTCTTTTGTTTATTTCTGAGTGTTTTGTCTGGACTCAACAAGTATCCCACGACTAACTTTATTTTTTCACACCTTCCTTCAGTTCTGAAAAAAGGAACTAACTATTTTTCCCGCACTATTGTTCAGTTCTGAATAAAAAGGAACTAGTTTTATTTTCACGCTTTTCTTCAGTTCTGAAATAAGGGAACTAACTTCGTTTTTCATGCTTTCATTCAGCCTCACAGAAGAAAATGACCTTTTTATTTCACGCCTTTTATCTCACTTATGAAAGATGGGACTAACTTTAATTTCACTCTTTTCTCCCGCTTCTGAGAGAAAGAACTAATTTTTTTTTCATGGAATAAAAATCGTGAAAAGACAAATTATTTCCATCTTCTGCTTTATAATCTCTCTCATATTTGGAAAGAAAGATGGCCGTCCTTGATGTAACTAGCCAGAATTTTAAACCGATGCTGACGAACTGAAGTCAAAAACATGCAATATTTTGACCTATCTGGAGCCAACAAATGCTTTTAACTGTCTCAGTAAAATTTGTTAAAAAGATGTAGCGTAGGAAACGTTCTGTCTAAAAGAATCTGCACGCCTAAATCAACGAGACCGCCACAGATTGTAACTGGCGGAGTGATATTCACGCACGGCTTGTAGTCAGCCTGACTGTTATCGCTAGTCTGAATGCGCAGTGAACTCTGGAGACGAAGAAGACGCAAGAAGAACAGAGTTAAGAAAATCCAGCGTTATCTTCTGCCAAAAGATGATGTAAGCTGAGCGTGGGAGGGGAGCCCTTCTCAATCCTGGAAAATAAATCACAAAAAAATATCGTTTATTTTCAAGGATTTTTTTTTTTTTCGTAGAGTTTTGCCATGCTTCAAATTTCTAACTTCGCAAGTAGTTCCCCTGTACGCAAGAAATTGTTGAAAAACGAAGAATGCGCAGAAAGCCAAACGAAATTATATATATCTGCGGCCGACTCGACAAATGTACAATGAATAAAGACTGGCTGTTTCGGGAATGTTCAGCTCAAATTTAATACACTAAACAACTGGGTGCCCTGGTAGTCTGTACTGCCCTACGCGGAACATGCACATTATTATTATTATTATAATTACCATTACATTATTATTATTATTACTGATTGATTGAGTGGAGTTTAAAGCTCGAATGAAAGGGGCATAACGCCGCGACTTCCTGGACGCGAACTCTCGATTACTCGGCTTGTAGGCGGGACGCTTAGACCACTGAGCTATTCCAGTCGCTCAAGATTCGGATACTGAGTAACTCTTTGAGCTATTCAGAAGCGCTCTGTGATGTACATGAATCTAGATGAACACATCGTTCAGAATGAAAGAACAACTGAAGTTAACGGCAAAGTTCACATTAATGTGATGTGGTTGAAGCTTTGGCGCACTGTGGAACTCAAAAAACGACGGGCAGACGTAGGAATCAGACGATGATGAGCAGAAGTGGAACTGAGAAGATGATGGGCAGACAGGGAACTCAGACATTGATGGGCAGACAGGGAACTCAGAAGATGATGAGCAGACAGGAACATAACTGGCAGACAGGAAACACAAAAGACGATGGGCAGACAGGGAACCCAGAAGCTGATGGGCAGACAGGGAACTCAGAAGATGATGAGCAGACAGGGAACCCAGAAGCTGATGGGCAGACAGGGAACTCAGAAGATGATGAGCAGACAGGAACATAACTGACAGACAGGAAACTCGAAAGACGATGAGCAGACATTGAACCCAGAAGCTGATGGGCAGACAGGGAACTCAGAAGATGATGAGCAGACAGGGAACCCAGAAGCTGATGGGCAGACAGGGAACTCAGAAGATGATGTGCAGACAGGAACATAACTGACAGACAGGAAACTCAAAAGACGATGAGCAGACAGGGAACCCAGAAGCTGATGGGCAGACAGGGAACCCAGAAGCTGATGGGCAGACAGGGAACTCAGAAGAGAATGGGCAGACAGGAAACTCAAAAGACGATGGGCAGACATGCCTGGGATTCGATGAGCAAATAAAGAGTCTCGTCACATGGACCGAACAACTCAGAAGTTGAAAACTATGATTCACCGGACACTGCAAACAATTGCTGTCACTCAGTCATTTCTTAAGGGGTTCTCACACTGGGGGATCCATGCCCGCCTTTCAAATTCGTATTGGTATCTTTGAATGTAAATGCTACAAAAGAGTTCTTCAAATATCATGGACATAAAAAAAAAAACCCAAATAAATCCATAAATTGAAGAAGGTTGGCTAGTAAAGAGGATTAAACAGAGAAATCTGAAATATTTTGGACATATTAAACATCATAAGAATTTAGAGAAGATCGTCTTGGAAGGGTACATAGTGGGAAAAAGAAGGAGAGGAAGACCAAGACGAAGATGGCTGCTAGACATCGTTGATGATCTGCCAATGTATGCATCAGCTGCAGGGCATTTTGCTCACAACCGAGAGGCCTACAGGAGAGAGCTATTAGGGAGGCAAAGTTCCACAAGGAACACGCAAATTGATTGGCACCAAGTAGATCTGGCCATGATGTTGACAGTCTAGCAAGAGGGACAATCGTTAAATGTTTGACAACCCTTGCATTGCTCCATCTCCAGAAAAAAGGGGAAAAACAATGACTATGATGAAAATGATGACAACAGCAATGATAACAGATAATGAATAATAATGATTATGACTAAAATGAATGAGTGATACGATAACGAATGATGATTATAACGAAAGATGATTTTCCTTCAGCTGACGGTGACGAAGAAAAGTCCTGAATATTGACCTGGAAGCAGATGATGATTGATCATGAAGGATAAATTATAACAAATGATGAATGACGAATAATGATACTGATGACTGGGGTTGATAAGGATAATTGAAGATTATAACGAATAATGATGGTAATCAGGAGCCTGGATGGCTGAGTGGTTAGACGCTCGGTTTATTAATCCGGCGGTACCGGGTTCAAGTCTCAGAAGTGGGACATTTTTATTTTTCTGGTGCGGCCACACTAAAAATGTCCCCGGGGTCCACCCAGCCTCTAAAAATGGGTATCAGAAAAATCTGGGAAGGTAAAGCGGCCAGGCGTGATACTGACCACATCACACTTTCATGTGCCAAAGGTCATGGAAAATACGGGCCTAGCACCGTATTCCGATGTTAGAAATTATGTTAGAAATTATGTTAGAAATTATTTTAATGTTTGTTAAAAAAAAACCAACATGTGTTAGAAGATCTGTATTTACAATGTATTTTTATTTATGTATATGTCTGCGTGTGTATGTGTGCGTGAGTGCTATTTTATTAGGTTAATTACTTCTTCTCTTTTACCTTGAATGTAGTAGTTAAATCTTACACTCTTTTGATATGTTTTTTTCCTAATTTAATTTGTATATTTGTACTAAATCAAGTGTGTGGGAGGAATGAAAGATGGAGTGATGAAGGGCAGAATGTAAGACGGGCCTGCGTGCCCAATTCTTTACCCTTGAAAAATAAAGATTATTCATTCATTCATTCATTCATTCATTCATTCCCCAACACGCCTTAATTAGCGTGGAAACAGGGATTTTATCATTACCTAATTAATGATGATGATAAAGAAAAAGAAAAACGAAGTTAGAGAAAAAAAAGATAACGAAAGATGATAATGGCGATGATTCTAATAAAGTAAATCTTAACCTTTATACAGTCTGTTCACAACTCACTTGCGCTCAAAGAAGAGCCACTTTGCTACGACCTTGATAATAACAACGTTGTTTTTACCTCCCGCCAGCACAGAAAGAATTACCACAACTTTCCGTACAGTACAGAAAGAATTACCGCAGCTTCCCGTACGATATTTTCTTACCCTGAGCAAATTAGAATCGGTGCGTCCGCTTTTATACGTGATTGAGTACCAGCTCCACGCTTCCTTTCCTGTGGAGGCGCAGTTTCTAGTAGCAGGTTTTTGTGTGTGTACCTGGCAGATGTTCCGGTTCTGTGGATGTGCCAGTGTGGCATAGATCTGGATTGTTTACTATAGAGGATTGGTTTTAGTTCTAATTATGAAGTCGACAGATTTATAGGTGGTAGGAAGAAAGAGGAAATCATCATCATCATCATCATCCCTCTTCTCCACTCTCTCTCCCTCTCCCCTCTCTTTCTCCCTCTTTCTCCTCTCTATCTCTCACTCTCTCTCCCTCCCCCTCTCTCCCTCTCTCTCTTTCTCCGTCTCTCTCTCTCCCTCTCTCTCCCTCTCTCTTTTTCTCCGTCTCTCTCTCTCATTCACTCTCTCACTCTCTCTCTTCCTCTCTCTCTCTTTCTCCTCTCTTTCCTCTCTCCCTCTCTCTCCCTCCCTCTCTCCTTCTCTCTCTCCCTCTCAGGGACAGAGTGACAGATGTATGATAAAGGGCAGAATGTCAGACGGACCTGCGTGCCCAATTCTTAACCCTTTTGAAATAAAGATCAATCAATCAATCTCCCTCTCTCCTTCTTCCTCTCTCCTTCTTTCTCTCTCCCTCTCTCTCTCTCTCTTTGTCTCTGAACCTTAAATGTCCAAGTCACGTTGGGCCTCCGTAAGGGCTTTCCACAATCGCCTTCCCCCTCTTGCCCAGGTGTCCACTCTATTGCTCAACATCCTCTCTTTTATTCTTCTCCATGTCTCGTTTGGTCTACCCTTACACATGTTTCCACGTGGTGTCCATCTTAGTGCTGTTTTTATTAGTCCCCTAGTGGTCAGTTCATGTTGTTGATTCTCCTGAAGAAGTTTCCCATACTGTCCTCTGACCTAAACCTTTGTCGTTTTCTTCCTTTGTTTCCCTGAACTTTTCTGTTTCCAGTTTTATCAATATTATCGTTAAATCTCATATCTGTCCAAATATCTTGGTCTATTTTTTTCCAATGATATCTCTTTTATTTTCCTATTGGAGTTTTTCAACAACTCTTTCCCCGTGTCGTAATTCGTATAATCCTACGAAATTATCCATCTTTAGTGCAGCGATTATCAAGCAGTGTGCTACGGTACTCTGGTGTGCCGTGAAGAGTCCTTAGGCGTCCTCATGTAATTTATGGCAGCCCTTGCCTCTAAGGCATGACATCATTACCGTTAGCTTGCCTTAAAAAAACAAACAGATACTACTAGTTATCATTAAAATATCAATTTCGATTACTTGTGGGAGAAATATGCTGAAAAGCAAACGTTTTTGTATCTATACGTACTGAACTGAAAAACAAAAGTTTTAAGAATCTTTGTTCGTGAAAATTAGTTTTCTTGTTCAATTGCTCATGTCAAAACCAGGTCACTGTAGAATAGGCAAGAAATAAAGAAAGTTTCTTCTCTCTCTCTCTCTCTCTCCCTCTCTCTCACAAAACACAAACGCAATTTCTGTCTCTCAAACACATCCATATACACTCTCTTTCTCTCTCTCTCTCTCTCACATACAAACATTTTCTCAGTCACACACACATTCTCTTTCTCACATATACTCTCACGCACACACACACACACACTCTCACTCTTCCTCTATCTCTCTTTCTTACACACATACTTTCTCTCTCTCATTCATTATCTCTCTCTCTCTTCTCTCTCTCTCTCTTTATATATATATATATATATATATATATATATATCTCACACATACTTTTTCTCACTCTTTCTCTCTCTCTCACGTACTCTCTCTCAGTCTTTCTCTCTCTGATACATACTCATTCTCACTCTTTCTCTGCCTCTCTTTCTCAGTCTCTCACACACACATTCTCTAACTCTTTCTCTGTCTCTCTCTCTCTCTCTCTCACACACACACACTCTTTCTCACTTTCTCTCTCACACACATACACTATCACACACTCTCCCTTACACACTCTCTCACGCATACACACTTTTTCTGACACACTCTCACACACATTCTCTCTCTCTTTCTCGCACACACACACACTCTCTCTCTCTTATGCACACACATAACACACACTCTCTCAAACATACACAGCCTCTTTCTCTTCTCTCACACACACACACTCTCTATCACACACACATATTCTCTCTTTAACTCATTCTCTCTCTCTCTCTCTCTGTGTTACATTGTTCCCACTACAACGAAGTCTTTACTCCTAGTATGATGGAAGTTTAAAAACGTTCAAATTAGCATTTAACTAACTCTTGTTGCATCTACCACCACAGACGTCACCAGAGCCACCACCACAGCCACCACACAAACATCACCAGAGCTACCACCACAAACATCACCACAGCCACCACCACAAACATCACCACAGCCACCACCACAAACATCACCACAGCCACCACCACAAACATCACCAAAGAGACCACCACAAACATCACCACAAACATCACCATAGCCACCACACAAACATCACCACAGCGACTACCACGAACATCACCACAGTCACCACACAAACATCACCACAGCCACCACCACAAACATCACCCAGAGACCACCATAAAAATCACCACAGAGACCACGACAAACATCAAGACAGAGACTACCACAAACACCACCACATCCACCACCAGAAACATCGCCACAGCCACCACCACACACATCACCACAGCCATCACAAATACTCTAATACATTGTTAAAATTCTTTGCAGATTACGTCATTACCTTTCAGTTCTAGAGAAATGACGACAGCAGTAAAACTGGCACAAGAGATAAAGGTAGAGAGAAGGGTATGGTTCAATTTAAAAGAAAAAAAAACAGATAGAAAGGGTGAGAAAAGTTGACAGAAACAAGAGTGATTAAAATTTGACAGAAACAAGAGTGATAAAAAAGTTGACAGAAATAAGAGTGACTTACAAAAGTGACAAAAAAGTGACAGAAACAAGAGTGACAAAAAGTTGATAAAAAACAAAAGTGACAAAAAGTTGACAGAAACAAAAATGACAAAAAGAGTAACATACTCGACCTTCTTACGAGAAAGAAAAACAAAAAAACAGAGCTAATGTTTTCAAACTTCTCATTCATTTTTCGCGTTTTAATCTCGTGCGTTGTTTGTACACATGGTCCTCGACAAAAGGCACTTGCCGAAATATTGGATTGTTGTATGTTCTTCATATATACGTGCTCATCTAACTTTCTTCTGGTTTCTGCCCACCTTCTTCTTCTTCTTCTTTTTCTTTTTCTTCTTCTTCTTCTTTCTTGTAAAACTGAACCAAACTCTCTTAACCCCAGCACCACACATAACGTAGGTGGCACCCCCCCCCCCCCCACAAAAAAAAAAAAATCTCGTTTTTTCGCCCTTGAAGTTAAATAGTATTGGCAACATCTCCAGACTGGAGCAGAACATATATACTTTTTTTTTTACCTGCCCTTATTGATACCTGCGCCTGTGTAGGTGTCATCACCTTTTGCGTCGGGTTTGGTTTAGGAAATGAGAGGAACAGGTGAGAAAGAGGAATAACGACACAGGTAAAACAAACTAGAGCTCATATCCTGGCTAGTTCCAGATGTTTAGTACGGATTTCCCTTATAACCCCCCCCCCCCCAAAACCTCTCCTCAAATTTCTCCTCACCCTCCCCCAAAATATACCTCGTGTTCGTATCAATGTTAATTGTTGTGTGTACAGCGCGTCTTCGATTTACGTAATTTCGGTTTATCGCCTTGCACGGAATACCTCGTTCGTGACCCTACACACACATGCATGCACGCGCACACACTCACACAACGATCTGAATCAGCGAACATTTTATTTAAACTTTCAGTTTGTTTTTGTTTTAGCTTATGGGCGCCTTCGTTATCGTTGAGACGTAGTTCTGTCATGTCATGTCATGATGTCATGGAGACACCTTGGGAATGTAGTGTCGGTGTTAGTGTTTTGCTTGACCTGATAGCAGCAAGATGGACACCACAGGGGAACAGAAGTAAGGGTAGACCAAAAGAGACATGGATAAGAACAAGAGAGAGGATGTTGAGTAATAGAGGGCTCACTCGGGCGAGAGCGGGAAAAAAAGGCAAAGGACAGGCGTTGGTGGAAAGCCCATGTGCCTTGGGCTCTTAAGGTTCAGAGAGAGAGAGAGAGGAGAGAGAGAGAGAGAGAGAGAGAGAGAGAGAGGGAGAGAGAGTTTCAGAGGGAGTCGGGTACCAAATTCTACAGCTGCGTAATTTGGAAAAGTTGGGTGGGGGGTGGGGGGGGGGAGGATGGCCCGCCGCTCTCCAGGTGAACTTGAACCACCGACCTCTCCGTGAGAGACGAGCGAACTAAACACTACACCACTTAAGGCTTCCACGGACCTCTGAAGCCGATGATAACCAACCACGTCCACAAGCCACCAGTCAGAAACCTTCTGATAATCATGAGAACTTATAGCCTCGCCAGCTCTGAACATGCCTGTCTTATGAGGCAATCAGCGACCCATAGCTGACCAAGACCCTGTCCCACTTCTTCGTTGGTACTCCCCATCTCCCTCTCTATCTCTCCCTCTCTCTCTTTCTCCTTCTTTCTCTATCCTTCTCTCTCTCCTTCTCTCCTTCTCTCTCCCCCTCTCTCTCTGTCTCTGAACCTTAAATGCCTAGCCTGGATAATGGGCCAGGGGTCACCATAGTTCCCCCCCCCCCCATGGTGGTGGAGTCTGTTAAAGAAGCATTGCACACCCCCCCCCCCCCGTGCTTTTTTTAGCTATACTCCGGGATTGATAAAGTAGCCGCCATAACCCGCTCCCACGCCGATACGATGCTGTGCCTCAACATCTCTACAGCATCGGCTGCAAAGAACACCAGCTTGCAGTTGCAGGGAGTTCGTACAAGTACAAATACAAGTACAAGCCCGCAGCTCTTTCTGATGAACAAAAAAAATTTGTTAAAAAAATATTTTCAAAACGTAGAAATGATACACAGATCCCCCCCCCCCCCCCCCCATAAGGACCCTCTGTTTACATTCATGGACTTGCAGACCCCCAAGTTGACAACCGATGCCCTTCAGAGTTATTTGTAAAAATTACCTCCCCTTACAGGATGAAAATATTACTTCCCCTTTTATGTATTCTCTGTTAGATGGCAAAGTAAGAGATGGTATACAGAGAATCTTGGCACGGGCTAATCTTTACTCTGATAAAGTGCTTGTGTAAAGCCATTTAGGTAATGTCTATTTTATTTGCTGAGGATAGTATTTTGGAACGCGTATCAACTCCTTCAGATAGTTAATGTTAAAAAGAAGTTAACGATAAGGCGTTAATGATAAGGCTTTTAAATCCAGTTTTAGAACTCGTTAATATCAAAGGGGTCAGCGGCCTTTAGGACGTTGTATTCCCGCAGTCAGTGTCCATGGAGTAGCTGCGAGTTCCGAGATTGTCTTAATTTCGTCTGTCATTTAACATTCCGTGTGTGCCCGTGTGTATCCCTGTGTGACTGTGTGTGCCCGTGTGTACTCGTGTGTGCCAGTGTGTACCCGTGTGTGCCCGTGTTTACCGTGTGTGCTCTTGTGTACAGTGTGTGCCAGTGTGTGCCAGTGTGTGCCAGTGTGTGCCAGTGTGTGCCAGTGTGTGCCAGTGTGTGCCCGTGTTTACCGTGTGTGCTCTTGTGTACAGTGTGTGCCAGTGTGTGCCAGTGTGTGCCAGTGTGTACCCGTGTGTGCCCGTGTTTACCGTGTGTGCTCTTGTGTACAGTGTGTGCCAGTGTGTGCCAGTGTGTGCCAGTGTTTACCGTGTGTGCTCTTGTGTACAGTGTGTGCCAGTGTGTGCCAGTGTGTGCCAGTGTGTGCCCGTGTGTGCCCGTGTTTACCGTGTGTGCTCTTGTGTACAGTGTGTGCCAGTGTGTGCCAGTGTGTGCCAGTGTGTGCCCGTGTGTGCCCGTGTTTACCGTGTGTGCTCTTGTGTACAGTGTGTGCCAGTGTGTGCCCGTGTGTACCCGTGTGTGACTGTGTGTGCCCGTGTGTGCCCGTGTGTATCCGTGTGTACCCGTGTGTGCCTTTGTGTATCCGTGTGTATCCGTTTGTGCCCGTATGTACCCGTGCGTGCCCGTATGTACCCGTGTGTGCCCGTGTTTACCCGTGTGTGCTCTTGTGTACCGTGTGTGCCCGTGTGTACCCGTGTGCCAGCGTGTACCTGTGTGTACCCGTGTGTACCCGTGTGCCAGCGTGTACCGTGTGTGCCCGTGTGTACCCGTGTATGCCAGTGTGTATTCGTGTGTACCCGTGTATGCCAGTGTGTGCCCGTGTGTACCCGTGTATGCCAGTGTGTATTCGTGTGTGCCCATGTGTACCCGTGTGTACCCGTGTGTACCCGTGTGTGTCCGTGTGTATCCGTGTGTACCAGTGTGTACCCGTGTGTGCCCGTGTGTACCCGTGTGTGCCCGTGTGTATTCGTGTGTGCCAGTGTGTACCAGTGTGTGCCCTTGTGTACCCGTGTGTGTCCGTGTGTATTCGTGTGTGCCAGTGTGTACCCGTGTGTGCCCGTGTGTACCCGTGTGTGCCAGTGTGTACCCGTGTGTGCCAGTGTGTACCCGTGTGTGCCCGTGTGTATTCGTGTGTGCCAGTGTGTACCCGTGTGTGCCAGTGTGTACCCGTGTGTGCCCGTGTGTACCCGTGTGTGCCCGTGTGTACCCGTGTGTGCCCGTGTGTATTCGTGTGTGTCCGTGTGTACCCGTGTGTGCCCGTGTGTACCCGTGTGTGTCCGTGTGTATTCGTGTGTACCAGTGTGTGCCCGCGTGTGCCCGCGTGTGCCCGTGTGTGCCCGTGTGTACCCGTGTGTGACCTATGTACTGTTAGTTTTTTTTCTTCTTCCTCGTCCATGTGTCAAATTTTTCTTCCAAATTTATTTATTTATTTTTTTTAATCATTGTATTCAGATTTTCTGTCGTATGTTTTCAACTTTTTTATCCATTATATATATTCCTATGTTATATATATTCCTATGATCTATATATATTCCTATGTTATATATATTCCTATGTTATATATATTCCTATGTTATATATATTCCTATGATCTATATATATTCCTATCATAATATATATATATATATATATATATATTCCTATCTTATATATATATATGTATGGATATGAGTATGTGTGTATGTATGTTCTAGCATAACTCTCCAACGCCTGAAGCAATTTCAACCACACTTAGCATACATATGGCTAATAATCTGGAGAAAGTACTGAGGGGGTAAACAATCCCTCGCTCCCCTAGAGGGGCCTGGGGATGGGGTGGGATAGGGGTGACTTGAAAATATAACCGAAAACGACCGATATTATTGGCGAATCTACAGTTTTCGGTGTCGATGAAATGAATAGTTACACTCCCGATGCCGTTTACGTCCAAGTTCACCCCCCCCCCCCAACGCCGATGGGGCTGAGAGGGGGTGAAAATTATGGTGGTATCTCTGATTATTTTTCTACGGAACCTCGACCCGCTAAAACTTTGCAACGGCACATGGCTGTGTGTAAAGAGTATGCTGGGCAATGTAGTTGAAGCGACTATCTTAACAGGACAGGGAGAGGGTGAAGCAGTTTTTATCCCACAGATTCTGACGGATCTCCCTTTTAACTTTAAGAGATTGCAACTTCCAGTGAGACTTGCACTTTCGTTCACGATCAACAAGTCTCAAGGGCAGTCTACACATTATATAGTAAAGTCTTTTACAAATTCAGTATAATATTAATATTAAAAACTTGATTATATACAACATTTTTGTTTCAACTTCAGGAGCCAGAATAAATAATTTCTTGGGTTAACCGCCCCGTGAGAAAGCAACATAAGTTGTCCATGGGAGAAACATGGTGGTCTCAAATCCACTCTGCTGTATTAATAATTAATAAATTCCCGAGCAACGCCGGGTAATCAGCTAGCGCGCGTGTATATATATATATATATATATATATATATATATATATATATATATATATATATATATATGAGGCAGCAAAACTCTATATAACATACAGAAGAAACTAAAATATGCTATTACTTCCAGAGAAAGACCAATCCTTAGCAAAACAGGCAACCTATTAACATCAAGTAAAGACCAAAAGCAGAGATGGGCCGAACACTTCCAAGAAATACTTAATCGACCACACCCAAATTAATAAATCTTGAAACCGATTTACCAGTCCCACAACTAAATGTCAGCTTAGATGAAGTTACAATGAATGAAAATGAAACAGCAATGAATCTAATGGCAAACAACAAAGCTGCAAGTGAAGATGAAATAACAGTCGGAATGTTAAAAGCTGTTAACGGTGACCAAGGCGAAGATGGCAGCAAGACATCGTTGATAATCTGCAAATGGATGCATCAGCAGCAGGCCATCTTGCTTACAACCAAGAGGCCTACAGGAGAGCTGTTAGGGAGGCAAAGTTCTCATGAACAGTGGCAAGATGAGCCAACTGCAAAGAATATTTTAAAAAATTTGGAAAGAAAAAAAAGTCCCTTCCACTTGGAAAAAAGGAATCATTGTTAAAATACAAAAAAGGTAACCCCAGTGACTGCAGTAACTGGAGGGGTATAGCCTCACTTTCAGTTGTGTCAAAGGTGCTTTGTAAAGTGATTTTGAATAGAATTTAGGATGTAGTGAATACTGCAATGAGAGAAGAGCAGGCAGGATTTCGAAAAGGGAGAAGCTGTCTCGACCAGATCTTTACTCTAAGAATAATACTTGAAGAACATATTGAAAAGCAAAAACCATTAATACTGAACTTCATAGACTTTAAAAAGCCATTTGACAGCATACACAGAGATTCATTGTGGAGAATTTTAAGACTATATGGAATACCACCTAAAACGGTCAATATCATTAACGACCTCTACAACGGATATGTTTGTGCATTCAAGACAAAAGAAGGAATGAGTGAATGCCTCCAGATTGAAACAGGTTTGAAACAAGGATATATATCTCCCTCGCGTTTTGGAATTGCCATAGACTTTATAATGAAAAGATGCTGTACATATGAAATCGGCATTGATTGGGTACTTGGGACCCAAATAGAAGATTTTGATTTTGCAGATGACATAACTCTTATCAGTGACAATGTGAAATCGATGCATGAAAAAAAAACAGATTCCCTATCTTCCTTGGCTAGCAGAATAGGTCTTGAAATTAACAAAGACAAAACAAAAATTATGAAATTTCTCATTAATCAAGAAGGAAAAATATACATAGAAGGAACAGTTGTTGATGAAGTAAACCAATTTGCATACCTTGACAGCTACATAGACCAGAATGGTGACACCAGGAAGGAAGTTAGAATTAGCATTGGAAAGGCAACATTGTCCTTCAGAAATCTTGAGAACATATGGAATTCAAAAATTATAAGCGCAAAAACCAAGTTAAGATTAGATATCCACCCTAATTTATGCATGCGAAAGCCAGAAATCAACTAAAGAAATAGACAAGAAATTAGACTCTTTTGAAAACAAATGCCTCAGGAAAATATTTGGTATAAAGTGGAATGAATTTAAGAAGAACCCAGAGATAAGACAGATGAGCGAACAACAACCTGTCTCATGGGTGATTAGGAAAAGGAGATGGGCATATGTCGGTCATGTGATGAGAAGAAACAATAGAGAATAACAAAACAAGCTATCAAGTTGAGCACAAACAGGCCGAAGAAAAAGAGGTCGACCACGTGAAACTCTAAAGAGGACATTGTTAAGAGAAGCCAGTTTAGCGGGCGTAACATCCCTTGAAGAAGCTGAAAGACTCGCCGAAAACAGGACAACTTGACAACCAACTATGCGAGCCCTATGTGACGTTTAACGGCACGGGAAAGTTGTAAGATCTGATATATATATATATATATATATAATAATCCTGTCTTAATCTTCTACACTTTTTACAGTTTTTTAATCTCTGCCCTAGAGATTCTGTCCTGTACTTGTTCTGCTGTCTCCCTGGAAGTCCGAATTGGGCGCTCTCTGCATCCAATTTAGTGAAGAAGATGAGCACAGGATCATGTCAGGTCGAGACTGTGTTACGCCGGATATGTTTCTGCAGAGCTTTTAGCGGATTTTGTTTTGTCTTCTCCTCTATCTCCCTAGATCTGCGAACTGGCGTTCTTTGCAGCCGATGCTGTGAAGATGCTTAGGTTGTGCAGAGAGTCACGGCAGCTATTTGTCCCCCCCCCCAAGTCCCTGAATGCAGTCATGGAGGCTGTGAGCATCCTTACCCCGTAGCTGGGTTAGGCCTGTTACTTTGAGTACCAGCGGAGAGGTGGGAGAGGGTCTTGGTCAACTATGGTTCGCCAACTTGAAGCCAGCGTGTCAGATCTCTGATTGCCAAAGAAGATAACTGGTTTAGCAAGGAAGAAAGAAGAAATAAGAGGGCCATATAACACCTGCAACACTAAGATGGACACCGCAGGGGAACAGAAGTAAGGGTAGACCAAAAGAGACATGGAGAAGAACAACAGAAAGGATGTTGAACAATAGAGGGCTCACCTGAGCAAGTGCGGAAAAAAAATGCAAAGGACAGGCATTTGTGGAAACCCCATGTGCCCTGGGCACTTAAGGTTCAGAGAGAGAGAGAGAGAGAGAGAGAAAGAGAGAGAACGAACGAACATACTTCATTTTCAAAGGGTTAAGAAGTGAGCACGCAGGTCCGTCTGACACTCTGCCCTTCATCATACAGCTTTCACTCAATCACAGTAATTCAGCATTTGTTAATGAGAGAGAGAGAGAGAGAGAGAGAGAGAGAGAGAGAGAGAGAGAGAAAACACTTATATCCCTCCTCGTTGTTGGAATGCCAGGATAGGAGAAAAAAAAAGTGCATTTAAAAGAAAAATTAAATCCGAGAAACTTAAAGGTTATCGTCTGAAAATCCAGCAATCTTAAGAGGTTCTCCGGGTTCCGGAGTTTGACGGGCCGAAACACCTGCCTGCGGAAGGATACATCTTTTATCTTACAGTCTGAGAAAATATGTGGTCGCTTCGTCTTCTTTCACAGAGTTTGCTTTCTACTTTCCTATGTTTACAGGCAACAAGAAAACACATTTTAAATACGGGAAAGGACGCCTGACTCTTGAAAGAAATACAAGGACGCTTGGCTGGTGTGTGTTGATCAGAGTCATAGAGTGCTAGATATGTACTTGATAGTGCAGCGTGAGCCGCGATGAAGACAGCACCCATTGATGTATGGAGGAAGAGGGATGGTTCATCGTTCTGCCTTGAGAACAGGATTCGTTCTTGTCCCGGGCTTGAACTTCAGAAGCTGGCAAAGTCTTTGAACTAATTTTTTTTTTTTTCATCTTAATCTGTCTGTCTACATCTGATGTACCAGGTCTCTCTGTCTTTGTGTTGTGCAGATAAAGTTCTTTTGTTCATGTCGCTCTCTCTGTCTGTGTCTGTCTGTCTGTCTGTGTCTGTGTCTGTCTGTCTCTGTCTGTCTGTCTCTCAATCTCTCTCTGTCTGTCTCTCTTTTTGTCTGTGTCTCTTTTTTGTCTCTTGTCTTTCTGTCTCTGTCTGTCTGTCTCTGTCTGAATCCCTGCCTCTCTGCCTGTCTGTCTGTCTCTGTCTGAATCCCTGCCTCTCTGCCTGTCTCTGTTTCTCTGCCTGTCTCTCTCTGACTTTCTGTCTCTTTCTCGGTCTCCTCTCTGTCTGTCTCTCTCTGTCTGTCTCTCTGTCCGTCTTTCTCTGTCTCTCGCTGTCTGTCTTTGTCTCTCTCTGTTCGCTTCTCTGTCTCTCTCTGTCTGTCTCTCTGCCTCTGTCTCTGTCTCCTTCTGCCTCTCTCTGTCTGCCACTTTCTGTCTCTGTATCTGTCTGTCTCTTTGTTTGTTTCTCTGTCTCTCTCTGCATCTGTCTGTCTGTCTACTCTCTGTCTATCTCTCTGTGTCTGTCTCTCTCTGTCTGTCCCCTCTCTGTCTCTCTCTGTGTCTCTGTCTCTGTCTCTCTCTGTGTCTGTCTCTCTTTGTCAGTCTCTGTCTCTGCCTGTCTCTCTGTCTTTCTCTGTCTGTCTCTCTCTGTGCCTGTCTCTCTCTGTCTGTCCCCTCTCTGTCTCTCTCTCTGTGTCTCTGTCTCTATCTCTGTCTATCTCTCTCTGTGTCTGTCTCTCTTTGTCGGTCTCTGTCTCTGTCTGCCTCTCTGTCTTTCTCTGTCTGTCTCTCTCTGTGTCTCTCTATCTGTCTGCTTCTCTCTGTCTCCTCTCTCTGTCTGTCTGTATGTCTCTGTCTCTCTATCTGTCTCTCTGTCTCTCTCTGTCTGTTCCTCTATCTCTGTGTCTCTATGTCTCTGTCTCCTCTCTGTCTCTGTCTTCTCTCTGTTTGTCTGTCTGTCTCTGTATCCTCTCTGTATGTCTCTGTCTGTCTCTCCCTGTCTCTATGTCTGTCTATCTCTCTCATTCTCTGTATTGTTTTCAGTAATTACCACGTGCACCAACACAAACGCACATTAATTCCGCACGTACCGACAACCGCACTCTTAACGACGCGCACACGAGAGGGATCCTCTCTCTCCCCCTTCTTCCCCCCCTCTCTCTCACTCTCTCTCACCTGTACCAGGTAACTGTAGCCCTCCTGCCCAGGAAGGTGTGTCTGCTCGCAGGAACGTTAGCAAACAGTGCAGGACACGGGTCACATGATTCCTTGTATGTGTAAACATGCTTGAAACCAAAAAACACGTGCTGGGGTGACCTGGAAGGGGAAAGCGGGGGTGGGGGGGGGGAAGAGAGGGGGGGGCGTGGCTCACTCCCACAGGAATGCGCTGTAAAAATTGTTTTGCTGAAATGTCGCATTATGATATATGTTATCTCCCCAGGTAATGCTTATATATGTGTGGTTCAAGGTCGTTGAGAGGTAACTTGGGTTATGGGGAATAATTCATTTTTACGTACAGCGTATAGAAGTCACATACTTAATGCATGGTTGTCCCATCTGATTACGTACTAGGAAACATCGTTCGCCGACTTACGGCCGAACCTGGGAGCCGGAGTCCGGCCGCAAAGTCGATTCGTTCGAAAGTCGATTTGGCCGTAAGTCGATTCGTTCGAAAGTCGACTTGGCCGTAAGTCGATTCGTTCGAAAGTCGATTTGGCTTGGAAGTCGCCCGCTGTTAAGGGGAGGTCAGACACCGAGTACAGCTCATTGATGTTAACATGTTACAAGATGAATAAATGTGTTTACCTCCATCTTTAAAAACATCATAAACAGAACGGAAATCAGCGCAGCAGCTGTGTGGAAATTCATCAGAAAATACGGATCACAACATATTTAGTAAAGAATCAAAGTGTGATAACTTTTCACTGGCCACACAAAAACGTACACACACAAACACACTCACATACAAATATTCTGTACTCATCAAATAAGCGAGTTTTTTTTGGTAAAGGGGGGGGGGAGGCATAATGCTGTAGATTTTAATGAAAAATAAGCGTGGGGGTGGGAGGGGTGATGACCCTGTCCAAGTAGGCTATCAGCGACCCATAGCTGATATGCTAGCGTCAAGGTTAGCGACCCATAGGTGATATGCTAGCGTCAGGGTTAGCGACCCATAACTAATATGCTAGCGTCAGGGTTAGCGACCCATAGGTGATAGGCTAGCGTCAGGGTTAGCGACCCATAGCTACTATGCTAGCGTCAAGGTTAGCGACCCATAGGTGATAGGCTAGCGTCAAGGTTAGCGACCCATAGGTGATAGACTAGCGTCAGGGTTAGCGACCCATAGCTGATAGGCTAGCGACCCATAGCTGATAGGCTAGCGTCAGGGTTAGCGACCCATAGGTGATAGGCTAGCGTCAGGGTTAGCGAACCATAGGTGATAGGCTTGCGTCAGGGTTAGCGAACCATAGCTGACCAAGACCCTGTCCCACCTCCCCGCTGTACCCCTAGTAATAGGCACAGCCTGGCTGATGGGGCAGGGATCGCAGTAGTCCTCATGGTGGTGGAGTCTGCTAAAGAAGCATTGCACACCCCCCTTCCCGCTTTTTAGCTGTACTCCGGGACTGAAAAAAAAATAGCTGCCATAACCCGGTCCCACGTCGATACGATGCTGTGCCTCAACACCTCCACAGCATCGGCTGCAAAGAACAATAGCTCGCAGTTACAGGGAGGTAGCACAAGACAAGACAAGATGACACACAAAAATGTACACATACAAAGACACCCACATCAGAACACACCCACATACAAACATTCTGTACTCACCAAATCCGCAAGTTTGGTAGATGGGGTGGGGGAGGATATGGCCTAATGCTGTAGATGTTAATGAAAAATAAAACACAACTTCACAAGTTAAAAATTCCGTCAAGACATTGCAGAACTTTCTGCCGGAATAAAATATACCTTACGGGAACTCTGCCGTAAGTGCGAACAGCCGTAGTTCGGTCGACCGTAAATCGGGGCACGATTGTAATGAGAAGAACTGAAGCATTTACCGCTAAGACGCTGACGTGGAGGAAGCTATAGACACCCAGACTGTGCCTTCTCTTAGCAGTGGCACCCTTTGGATAAATTGTTACGTCAGGTTGATTGGTTGTTGGTTGTGCAGTCTAACTGCGAGCTGGTGTTCTTTGGAGCCGATGCTATGGAGGTGTTGAGGCATAGCATCGTATCAGAGTGGGAGCGGGTTATGGCGGCTATTTTTTCAGTCCCGGACTACAACTAAAAAGCACGGTTGGGGGGGGGGAGGAGTGTGTAATGCTTCTTTGGCAGACTCCACTACCATGGGGACTACGGCGATCCCTGCCCCTTTAGCCAGGCTGTATCTGTTACTGGAGTGGGGAGGGGGGGGGTAAAACGGAGAGGTAGAACAGGGTCTTGGTCAGCTATGATCCGCTAACCCTGACGCTAGCACAACAGCTATGATCCGCTAACCCTGACGCTAGCACAACAGCTATGGGTCGCTGACTGCCTCACCGGACGGGTCAGGTAAAACTTGCTGTGCCATGTAGAGACTTTTTGTGAAGTCCTTGCAGGACATTTCTTCAAATCTCTTGGGACAAGATTGTAGGCAGTAAAACGACTGGAAAAAATAACTAGGATTAACCAGGACACCTACCATAAGTACGGTTAATCAGGGCACTTACCGTAAGTAGGGTTAATCAGGGCACTTACCATAAGCAGGATTAATCAGGGCACTTACCATAAGCAGGATTAATCAGGGCACTTACCATAAGCAGGATTAATCATGGCACTTACCATAAGCAGGATTAATCAGGGCACTTACCATAAGCAGGATTAATCATGGCACTTACCATAAGCAGGATTAATCAGGGCACTTACCATAAGTAGGATTAATTAGGGCACTTACTATAATCAGGATTAATCAGGGCACTTACCATAAGCAGGATTAATCAGGACACTTACCATAAACAGTATTAATCAGGGCACTTATCATAAGTAGGATTTATCAGGGCACTTACCAAGTACTTTAGACGTCAGAAAATCTAAGGAAAAAAAACTTGGGAAATGGCCAGGCCTGGAACCATGGACTTTCGGTGAGACGACGGCGCACACAGGGATGCGGGATTGCCTAGTGGATAGCATATTGTCCTCTCATGGCTTGGAGGTTGCTTCTGGGTTTCATGACACGGTCATTCTACAAGGTGTTCCACAAGTAACTGTGCACTAACCCAGTATCGACTCCGGTATCGTAGTGATATCTTAATGTCTACGGTATTTAGCCACATCTACCTGCTACAGTCATTAAGATATCACTGCGATAGCGGAATCGATATTGTGTTAGTGCACAGTTATTTTCCGAACGCCCTGTATTTACTATTTTCCTTGGGGGGAATGAAGACGCTGTCCGTCTTTAACAATCGGTGACCCACGGTTGGCACGTTAACTCAGAGCTGGCGAACCACAGCTGATCAAGACCCTGCCCCACCTCTCCCTTGGTTTTTACAGCATGAACGGCCAGAGTCTTCGGCCCTCTGACATACAGGACTTGATATCCACCATCAAGAAAAAATACCCCAACACTTCCATAAACATTTCATCCATCATTCCACCTTGTTCTGGTCCTGGACGTCGCATGGTGGATATAAACAACAAAATACTAAAAACATTCTGTCTAAAGAACACAGTAGTTTTTATAAACAACACGCCATTTTTTACATCAGCCACAGGTGCTCCCAAAAACACCTTTATAGGGACCACATCCACATTAACAAGACTGGCAGCAGCATCCTTGCCAAAAATATCAAATATCCAGCAAGAACTGAGCAGAACATAACAAAACACTCAAATAGCCAGAAACAGTTTAGACAGCCACCCACATCTCATAGATCCAGAAACACACACTCTACACCAACTACAAGACTCCAAGGACCCTCAGAAACACCACCCTCTGCCTCTCTACCATTGCCCGCTCCATCCACTGACCCACCATACGATTCCATGTTCCCGCCCCTGCCTACACGGCAAGCTCAACAAATTATACCAACACTTAGTACAGCGAACAACATGGAGACTTCTGCACAATCACCATTTAGGAATACCACAACAACTGTACAGGACACAAACACAAGAACCTCGAATCATTATCCGTGGAACTTTCAGCTACAATATCTAATGCAGTTTAGTCCTGCAGCTCTGAGCCACGCGTATATGATGTCCCTACTACACAGTCAACACTCAACACCCACATACAGACACTAGATAGCTTGAAACTTCCAGCACTCTTTAACTTCTGTAGATAAATTTAACTGAACAAAAACAAAAAGCCACAGAAGTTCTTACAACAGAACAGATATTTCTTAGTGCTAGCTTACAGCTAATATTGTCATCAAGTCTTTTACAATTTACACTCACATAACGTTCATTGCATTGTTGATTTTTGTACTTTTTTCCATTATTTGTCAGTATATTATAAACTTAGTTAGATTCATTATCTCTACTAGCTTAAACGTATACCTATAATTGTATGATTGAAGTCTGACTGTTGCATGAATAAGTCTGTCTGACCAGTTATTTTATTTTTACTGAAATATAATATTTCTAACATTGTTATAAAGTGACTTAGAAAATGGAGGAGTGGCTGCGACACGATGGCCTACGTGTTGGCCACTTAAATGTTTATTATTTGTTAGGAAAACTCCCTGAGGTTACACATATACTTCAACAACATTTTCATATTTTTGGTTTCTCTGAAAGCAGATTACATAAAAACATCACAGACAATGATATACGAATAGATGGTTTTAATTTGATCAGGCGCGACCCAACTAGGAAGCTAGAGACAGGTTTAGTCGTTTACATTTCTAACACAATTAAATTTTTTAGAAGAGAAGACCTAGAAACATCAGAGGTGGAATATATTATGCTAGAAATCAAAATATCAAATCTTAGTCCAATTCTAATTAGTTTTATATACCGAAATCCAAATGCTTCAGCCGAGTGGTATGATCACTTTGCGACCATGATGGATGATGCTGTAACTCATAAATTCAAGGACATAATCATTCTAGGCGACTTCAATATAGATCTTAATCAGCCAAATCCTACATGGAAGAACATTTTAACATCTTACAACTTCTCCCAAATTGTTAACAAACCTACTTGAGTAACTGAATCATCATCAACACTAATAGATCATATTTATGTAGCTGATCCAGGAAACATTACTGAATGTACTGTCCCTCATGTGTCGCTGAGTGATCACTACCCGGTCTGCTGTACGTGGTCACATAAGGGGTATAAAATACCGAAACACAAACATACCAGCATCAAATATAGAAACTTTAAAAACTTTAACTTGGAATTATTTTTAACTGATCTAAAAGCTTCGCCTCTTACGTACGTTTTCCAGTTAAAAATTCCAGATGAGGCTATCGAATACTGGATCAGGATATTTCGAAATATTTTTGACAAGCATGTCCGCATCAAAGAAATGAGAGTAAAACACGTAACAAAATCCCTGTGGATAACTCCCGATATATTGCAACTGATGAGGAAACGGGATGAAGCTCACAAAAGCAGAAATTTCAGTAGCTATCGTTCACTTAGAAATAAAGTGCAGTATTTAATTAGGCAGGAAAAGAAAAAAATTACTTCAGAAATTTAGTTAAAGACAAAACTGATAGTAAATCAATCTGGAAAGCTATTAATACTCTTGTAAATAAAAGGAAGCAAACTGACCCACAAACACTTAATGGTGAACATACTTGCACTAACTTCAGTGAACATTTTAGGGAAGAAATTAGTATTCTAAAATCTTCATTACCGACTCCTAATTGCGACCTGAGCGTGTTGAAAACTTTCAGCGACAGTAAATGTGTAAAGCTAAAACAAATTAATATTACTTTCCTCACAATCGGTGAGGTTTATAACTACATCCGGTCCTTAAAGAACACTAACTCAGCAGGATGTGATGACATTAGTAACAAGATACTACGCTACGCTGCACCAGTTATCATAGACACACTAACATACTTATACAACTTGTGTATTGACAAACAATATTTCCCTGACGCTTTTAAACTCGCCAAAGTTTTTCCTCTTTTAAAATCTGGACAGACTAGTGACCTCTCAAACTATAGACCCATATCCATTCTGTCGTCACTATCTAAACCTCTTGAAAAGCATATACAAAAGTTAACTCTGCTCCACATGCAAGAAAACAATCTACTAATAGACAGTCAGTCAGGTTTTAGACCAAATTACTCCTGCCACACAGCATTAACTAAAATGACAGAAAGCTGGCTGTCTAATATAAATGATGACAACTTGTGTGGTGCTGTCTTTGTTGATTTTAAGAAAGCCTTCGATATGATTGATCATGAAATTCTTGGAAAAAAGCTGGAAGGCTATAGATTACACCCTGACCTAACAAAATGTATTACATCTTTTCTCTCAGGTAGAAAACAAGTAGTTTGCTTTAGAAACAAAATATCTGGCTCGTCTGTGGTTGATAACGGTATTACTCAAGGCTCCATTCTTGGTCCTCTTCTCTTTGCTGCCTATATTAACGATTTACCACTACATTTAAAGCACTCTTCATGTGATCTTTTCGCTGACGACTGTACTGTTTACAATAGTGACTATGACATCAATAAACTACAGACAACGCTCCAAAATGATATTAACAGTTTGATTAAATGGAGTAATAAAAATGGTATGTTGATAAACACCAACAAAACAAAATCCATGCGCATCACTACAAGACAGAAATTGCAGAGTGCAATAAAAACTTCACTACAGCTTAGTGCTGGGACTAAGGCAATAGAAAATGTTCATGAACATAAAACCCTAGGACTCATCATTGATCAGCATTTAACTTGGAATTCTCACATACATAACCTAACAAATTTGATTGCACAGAAAGTTTACCAATTAGCCAAAATTAAACACTTTATCGACAAAGACATAAGAAAAATATACTACATATCACACATACAAACACACTTAGATTACTGTTCCACAATCTGGGATGGATGCTCAGTCTCAAACACAAAAAGGCTCCACTCACTTCACAAGCGAGCATTAAATCTTATTTGTGACAAACACCCAGTACAGACTGTAGATCAACATAAACAACTCAGAATTCTACCCCTCAAAAATAGAATCATTTTTAACAAAGTTAAGTTTGTTCACAGAATTCTGTCGCACAATGCTCCGCCTTACTTGTGGTCACTGTTTACGTATAATACTAAACATAGCCAGCGTTTAAAAAACTTTCTTCCTAAACCCAAGATTGATCTGTACAAGAAAAGCCTTGCATACTCTGCAGTACAGCTCTGGAACACCCTCCCCTACAATTTAAAATCCATTGGTAATACTTCATCCTTTAACTCAAACCTGTTTCATTATTTACTTGCTTGTAATTATATGCCTCCATAAAATAACCACGTGATTCGCCAACCATCAAGTACTACAATGACATAGTTAGAAAAGCAACTTGTTAGATATTGTTAGAAATTATTTTAATGTTTGTTAAAAAAAACATATGTTAGAATATCTGTATTTACAATGTATTTTTGTTTATGTATATGTCTGCGTATGTATGTGTGCGTGAGTGCTATTTTATTAGGTTAATTACTTCTTCTCTTTTACTTTGAATGTAGTAGTTAAATCTTACACTCTTTTGATATGTTTTTTTCCTAATTTAATTTGCATATTTGTACTAAATCAAGTGTGTGGGAAGAATGAAAGATAGGAGTGATGAAGGGCAGAATGTAAGACGGGCCTGCGTGCCCAATTCTTTACCCTTGAAAAATAAAGATTATTCATTCATTCATTCATTCATTCATCCCCCCCCCCCCCCCGCAGTGTCGGAGTCGTCTAAAGAAGTATTGCACACACGCCCCCCCTCCCCCTCCTATTATCTGTAGCTGTACTCAGGGACTGAGAAAAATGGCCGCCATAAACCCGATTCCCAAGCAGATACGATGCTGTGCCTCAACACCTCCACAGCATCCACTGCAAAGAACAGCAGCTCGCAGTTAGGCCATGGACATATCTTCATTTGAACTAAAAAATGCTGCACTTCAGTACCGTCTTTCAGAAATGAAGAGGAGTCTGAATATTTTATACGCAGAAAGAACTTGTTCTAGTGTAACGAGACCCCCCCCCCCCCCCCCCCCCACCAAAGAAAATAAGCAAGTAATGTTCTAAGTGGTTATAGAAAATAGAAGTACTTCATTGTTTGAATAAGCCACTTAGAATAGAAGTAGGAGTTTGTTTTTTTTCCCTGGCCACTTGTCATAAACCTGGTTATTTTCTCGTCTCTGGGGCTTTGGTCTGGTACAGGAAGAACATTTTTAGGGCCCAAAAAAAAATATCGGCTGTTCTTTACGTGACGTTTATATGTCTGTACTTCATTTTCATGTGCTCCGAATGAATGACAACTCACTACCGAAAATAGCACTAAGATGGACACCACAGGGGAACAGAAGTAAGGGTAGACCAAAAGAGACATGGAGAAGAACAACAGAAAGGATGTTGAGCAATAGAGGGCTCACCTGGGCAAGAGCAGAAAAAAAGGCGAAGGACAGGCATTTGTGGAAAACCCTTGCGGAAGCCCCATGTGCCCTGGGCACTTAAGGTTCAGAGAGAGAGAGACTTCATTTTCTATCCCAGATTTACTGTGAGATTTACGGGTTTGTAGTTTATTTCCTGTCCCAGATTTACGTGACATTTAAGGGTTTGTACTTTATTTCCTGTCCCAGATTTACGTGATGTTTATGTGGTTGTACATTATTCTCTGTCCCAGATTTACGGTGACGTTTATGGGTTTGTATCTTATTTCCTGTCCCAGATTAACGTGATGTTTATAGATTTGTACCCTATTTTCTGTCCCAGATTTATATGATGTTTATCCATTTGTATCTTATCTCCTGTCCCAAATTTACGTATTTTTTGGAGATTTTTGTGAAGTGTTATTTGATTGTGTTAATGTCAAGACAGCCGGATAGAAGAATGTCAAGACAGCCGGACAGAAGAATGTCAAGACAGCCGGATAGAAGAATGTCAAGACAGTCAAGCAGAAAAAATAGACAGCGTGATATAGCATCAAAATGAGATTAATGTCAAGACAGCCGGATAGAAGAATGACAAGACAGCCGGACAGAAGAATGTCAAGACAGCCGGACAGAAGAATGTCAAGACAGCCAGACAGAAGAATGTCAAGGCAACCGGGCAGAAGAAAGAGACAGCGTGAGATAGCATCAAAATTAGATTAATGTCCAGACAGCAGGACAGAAGAATGTCAAGACAGCCGGACTGAAGAATGTCAGGACAACTGGACGGAAAAATGTCAAGACAGCTGGACAGAAGAAAGAGACAGCGTTAAACAATGTCAGGATGCATTTAGTATTCTTGAGTTATGTCTCACGAACAGACACGCGCCTGCCCCGTAAAGGGAAACAACCACACAGCTCTTCAGATCTTCAGAGACGACATAAACATGGTGTTATGGTTCTTTTTTATGCTTACTGGAGCGTCTAGTAGCAACGGAAAACTGGAAGGACATAGTGGCAGAGTAAGACAAAGAAGCAAGGTACATGATGGGCTAAAATAGTAGTACAGAGCACGGCCCAACATGCGTTTTATAGAAAAGGACAAAGTGGTTGTGGAAATCAATGACGACCAACGCCTGATTGGCATGGACCAGATAGGGAGATTGACTGATTGATCTTTATTTCAAAAATACTGCACAATATAAAAATAATAGAAACTATATCATTATAATTATTCAAATAGTCTCCACAAGATAAAGTCTGCGCCAACAAGCCAATATATGAGGCAAAAAAAAAACGACCCCCAGACTCATGAACACAGACTACAGACCTGTACTATGTGGAATCGAGAAAGAAGCATGCAGGAGAAACTCTAGGTCCCTATGAAGACCTCTCGCTGACAGCCGGATTCATGGAGAAAACCTTGTTATCTGTTTGAAAGCTGATAATACAAAAGAAGAAGAAGAAGAAGTAACGAAAGAAGAAGAAAGAAGGAGAAGAAGAAGAAACAGAAGAAAAAGAAGACGAAGAAGAAGAATAAGAAGAATAGGAAGAAACAGAAGAAGAGTAGAAGAAGAAACAGAAGAAGAAGAAGAAGAAGAAACAGAAGAAGAAAAAAAGAAGAAGAAGAAACAGAAGAAGAAGAAGAAGAAACAGAAGAAGAAAAAAAGAAGAAGAAGAAACAGAAGAAGAAAAAGAAACAGAAGAAGAAGAAGAAACAGAAGAGGAAGAAGAAGAGAAGAAAAACAGAAGAAGAAGAAGAAGAAGAATAAGAAGAAGAGGAAACAGAAGAAGAAGAAGAGGAAACAGAAGAAGAAGAAAGAAGAAACAGAAGAAGAAGAACCAGAAGAAGAAGAAGAAGCAGAAACAGAAGAAAAAGAAGAAGAAGAAAAAACAGAAGAAGAAGTAAAGAAGAAACAGAAGAAGAAGAAACAGAAGAAGAAGAAGAACAGAAGAAAAAAGAAGAAGAAAGAAGAAACAGAAGAAGAAAAAAGGAAGAAGAAGAAACATAAGAAGAAAAAGAAACAGAAGAAGAAGAAGAAACAGAAGAGGAAGAAGAAGAAGAAGAAGAAACAGAAGAAGAAGAAGAAGAAGAAGAAGAAGAAGAAGAGGAAACAGAAGAAGAAGAAGAAGAGGAAACAGAAGAAGAAGAAGAGGAAACAGAAGAAGAAGAAGAACCAGAAGAAGAAGAAGAAGCAGAAACAGAAGAAAAAGAAGAAGAAGAAAAACAGAAGAAGAAGTAAAAACAGAAGAAGAAGTGGAAGAAGAAGAAGCAGCAGCAGAAACAGAAGAAGAAGAGAAACATCGAACTACTGATTTACATCCAAGGCAATGCGGGCACCACTGTGAAGACTATAAATATGCATTCATTAACCCAGATATACTAACATAATAAATAATGCCGCAGGTAGACACACAAGTGTCAGTTTTTGAAAAATAACCATATAACTGTTAAAAAAAGATGGACATATAACGGTCACGTGATGAGCAATCAGGGAGTCCCAAAAACAAGCTATCAAGTAGAACACAACAAGCCAAAGAAAAAGAGGTCGAGCACAAGAAACTCTAAAGAGGACAATGTTTAGTATGTATAACATCCCTTGATGAGGTTGAAAAGCTCGCCGAAAACAGGAAAACTTGGCGAACTACCACGTGAGCCCTATGTAACGTTTAACGGCATGGGAAGGATGTAAGATTTAACTGTTATTTTAAAAAAAAAATTAAGTGCTGTATTGAATCTTTTTTTTTTTCTTTTGCAATAGGGGTGTGAATCAGCAGCAGGCCATCTTGCTCACAACAGAGAGACCCTACAGGAGTGCTGTTAGGGAGGCAAAGTTCCGCAAGGGACATGCAAATGAATGAATGGGTGTCGCTGTTGGCGAGATCTTCAGCTGCCGTGCGTGGAGCGGTGCTCCTCCCGGCCAATGAAGAAATTTGCAAATGAGGTTGCCGCGCAGCATCACTGCGGAAAAGGTGGTAGAAAGGATAAAGCAAAGCAAGCAGTCAAATCACGGCACCTCTGGTCTGGAGGTCGGCCACGTCCTAAGTGCAGTCATATCGGGTGAAATGCATGAACCGGCTTGTCCCAGAGGTTAAGACACTGCTGGCGAGACTCTTCAAATGCCGCGCGTGGAGTGAAGCTCCTCCCGGTTAAGGAAGTAAATGCGGAAAAGAAATAAAGGTTGCTGTGCGGAGCCGATGGGAAAAGATGGTGGAAAGTGAAGTTTAACCGGTATGTCCAGTAGTATCGCTACGAGAGCTATACCACGGCACCTCTGCTCTAGAGGCCGCCCACGTCCGAAATACACCTACACTGGTGAAATATGCCTAAACCGGCACACACCAGGGGTGGAACTTGATGGCTAGACATGTCATGCCACCTCCGTTCTAGAGGTCGGTAACGCCTGATAAACACCCATACTGGTGAATTTTGCCTAAACCGGCTCATACCAGGGTGAATCTTGAAGGCTATGCATGTCACAGTACCTCTGCCCTAGAGGTCGGTCCCGTCCCAAACACGCCCATACTGGGATAATGCCTAAACCGGCTCAACCCAGGGGTAGAAGTCACTAGTGGCGAGGATTCGTCCTCCTGGACAAAAGCTCCATCCTGGTCACAACTAGGAAGGGTAGCGGCCGCGACCGCAAAATGCTGAAGTCGGAGACACTGGACCAGGGAAGTCTAGATAGGCAACCACCTCTCACCCGGCGGGGATGTTTGCGTATCCTAATCACGCTGAGGTTTTCCGGTGAGAAAGTCCAACCCTGGACTGGATGGGCAACCACCTCTCACCCGGCGGTGATACACGGGTATCTCAAAACACTTCGAGGTTTTCCGGTGAGAAAGTCCAACTCTGGACTGGGTGGGTTACCGCCTCTCACACAGCGGGGATGCACTGATATCCTAAACACGTCGAGGTCTTCCGGTGAGAAAGTCCAACCATAGACTAAACTGGTGCAATTAAAACCACGGTGTCACGCAATCCCGCTTCCGAGACCCACCAAGAATACAAGCTAAAGCACTGTGATACTCTGAACCCCTTGTGGTCCTCTCGTGGATCTCGTGTGGTCTATTTTGGACCACACAGGGGACCACGGGACCTAACGAGGACCACAGGCGTGAATTCAGTAGGTTCACAGTGCGGTTTTTGGTGGTAGAAGTGAACGAAGAAGAAGAAGAAGAATGAATGGGTGTGAATCATGGACTACTGATAAGCAAATGAGTAAATCATTAGAGGCAACACAGATGTGGCTCCTGAGAAGAATGTTGAGGATCCCATGGACAGCCAAGATGGCTAATGAGCAGTGTTTGAGACAAGCTAATGAAAAACGTAGCATAATAACAAAGATAAGAAAAAGGCAGTCATCATTCTTGGGGCTTGTGATGAGAAGAGAGGAACTGGAGAACATCATAACAGTGGGCAAAACTGAAGGCAGGAGAGGCAAAGGATGACGAGGGAGCAGATGTTAGAAGGCCTGACACTGTGGTATGGAAAGAAATCAGCAAGAGAGTTACTCAGAAATGCCAAGTACCGAGATTTGCATGGCTCGTGATGATGATGATGATGATGACGACGACGGAAAGAGAAATACAGGCAGTTTGATGTGTACCTGTTTCAAATAGATTTATGGACTGCGATAAGACAAAATGAGGAAAGATTGCCAAGAACGAACTCGTTGGAAATAAATCTCATTTTAAACTTCATTTCGATACACTTGGACAATCGCAGATATCTGCATGGCTGAGTGGGCTCGCTTTTGAGATTTTGAAATACTCAGCGCAAAAATATGTCCCTGGGGGGTTTGGCCTATCTGGTAGATCAAGTGTACTTTAAGAAATGTCCTGGGAAAACGTTGCTTGCCGACGGAGACAAACGTAATTGCTCCCGATTGCCAGGTAAGACTTGGTCGAGGATCAAAGAGGTCATGCAGTCCTGCCCATGTGCCAGGTACACGCTAGCCGTAGCGGTTGATTAACAGCGTAAATATGCTAAATAAAAACAGCACATTCTTTCTGGCATGGAGGATAAATGCCTGTTCGTTATTATTTTTATTGTATTTAACCGGAAATAAACCTCACGTGAAGAACAGCATGTTGCGTGGGCGAAAGTTTTGGCAACCAAGAAACTGTTTATTACGTAATGCCTTTAAAAACATGTGGTTTAAAGTTGTTTTCCGTAAATTATTTATGTAATTTGGCAACAAAATTCATCGCCCTGGCAAAACACTAAAACCAACAACATTTAAAAAAAACTTGCAAATAAAAAAAAAACTAATGCAAAGCTACATTAGTTTTCGTATGAAAGGACAAAGCCTTTAACAATTATGCTACATTATTTTCCTAATGCTGACCTCATTCCAAATGGCGGACTCCATCAATTACATCACAGCATCTCTCTCTCTCTCTCTCTCATACAATCATTCGATTGTAACAATCCCGATGTCGAAAATGCAATCCTCCACTTCTTCTACTAATCAGTTTTTTTTAAAACTTGGGACTTTTTTGTGTGTTTTCCGTAACAACTACAGTATGTAAATATAGCTTCCCCAAAACTACTGTTTGTATATAGTTTCCCTAAACCCTATTAGTTTCCCAAAAATTACTGTTTACATATAGTTTCGCAAAACATGTATCCTATTACAATAGAATTTTCCAAAACCATCAGACTATTGTATTACAATTTTCCGAAGCAGTTATTCTGTTGTAATACAGTTTCCCATAATGACTATTTAGAACTGTCTTCATATGTGATGCAGACAGGAGCAACATTGTCTTGTCTCGTCTTATATCTCACTGGAACTGTGAGTTGATGTTTTATGAGCCGAGGCTGTAAGGGTGTTGAGGGTCAGCCTCATGTCGGTCTGAGAACGGATAATGGCCGTTATTTTTGTTTCAGTCATCATCATCATCATCATTATCGTCGTCGTCGTCGTCATCATCATCATCATCATCGTCACCGTCATCGTCATCATCATCATCATCATCGTCGTCATCATCATCATCATCATCATCATCATCATCGCCTTTCACTCCCTTGAGAGCATAGGCCACGGATAAAGGCTCTCCAGTCATCCCTGTTCTTGGAATTATTCTCCGCTTCCTTCCATGTGCATCCCTTGTCTCTGAGCACTGTCATAATCTCTCTTCCTCGTTTTCTATTTCCTTGAGGATTCCATGTCAGTGCCTGTCTTGCTATGCTGGTGTCGGGTTTCCTCAGAGTGTGGTCAATCCACCTCCATTTCCTAGACATGATTTGTAGGTTCATAGGTTCATGTCCTGCCCTTTCCCAGACCTCCTCGTTCCTGATCTACACAGAGAGTAAATCACTCAGTGGAACTAAAAAAAAACACAGGAGGGGGGTTGTGCAATGCTTCTTTATCAGACTCCACCATCATGGGGACTATGGCGAACCCTGTTAATAGAGGGGCGGGGGGGGTATCATCGGAGAGGTGGGACAGGGTCCTGGTCAGCTGTGGTTGGCCAACCCTGGCGCTAGCGTGGGTCAGATACCCAATTCTGTAAAAACACTTCAGCAACAAAAACACCAATACGAGGGGAAAACACCCCATAAACTCATAGTAGAAATAAATGGAGGCCCCTTGTTGATGACCCACGCCCCAGATAGGGAGTAAAGTAAGGAAGGAAAACTTGCCAATGAAAACCAGATCCGACCCTCCAGTACATCATGGTCCCCGAGCACAGTACAATTTATATCTTTTGCAAACACGGTCCTTAGACAGGGAAACGAACACTATCCGTGGGCAGGGAAACGAACATTATCCGCGGACAGGGAAACGAACGCTCTCTGTGGACAAGGAAACGAAAACTCTCTGTGGACAGGGGAACGAAAACTCTCTGTGGACAGGGAAATGAAAACTCTCTGTGGACAGCGAAACGAACACTCTCTGTGAATAGGGAAATGAAAACTCTCTGTGGACAGCGAAACGAACACTCTCTGTGAACAGGGAAATGAAAACTCTCTGTGGACAGGGGAACGAACACTCTCTGTGGACAGGGAAACGAACACTCTCTGTGGACATGGAAACGAACACTCTCTGTGGACAGGGAAACGAACACTCTCTGTGGACATGGAAACGAACACTCTCTGTGGATAGACAAACAAACATGCTCCATGGACAGGGAACCGAACACTCTCTGTGGACAAGGGAAACGAACATGCTCCATGGACAGGGAACCGAACACTCTCTGTGGACAAGGGAAACGAACATGCTCCATGGACAGGGAAATGAGCACTCTCCGTGGACAGGGAATGAAAAGCCAGGGACAGAAAGTGACAATTGACCAGGGCTCAGTCCTACCTTAAAACTACGCTCTAGATAAAAAAAAAAAGTTGCCGTGAAAATACAGCCAGGTCAGCTAGGGACAGAAATTAAAATGTTGCTGAGGTGTTGGACCAAACGGAGAAACTGGTTGTCCATTCCTGGTTGTGCAGAAAGCAACCTCGATGCACTTCAAATACTAGAGTGATGTTTATTTATTTCAGGGTGCTGCTTTCCAGTTAAAACAATCTTCCGGTCTGTAGTGGCTACAGGACGATTCCTCTGTCACGTGATCAAACTAGTAGCGTCCACGTGACCATACAGGGCAGGTAATTGCAGCGAGTCACGGAAAAAGTACCAGACAATACGGGACACGGGACATTCTATCCTCCAGTGTACTCCGAACCGTAAACGCTAAATTCATAAATCACATCTAAAAAAATACGAGATGAAGAGGATATTAGAAAAAAAAACTACTTAGGGATCCATGATTGATGTTCCGATCTAGGAAAGATAACTCTGTCAGGCCGGGTGTGTCCCAGGCAGAGAGTAGACAGACAACAACGGACTTAATTCCATGAGCTTAAACGAGGGTAGATATCTCGTGCTGTTAGCAGAACATCAGGATCGAAAATGTCAGTCCCTCCAGATCCTGTATATATAATGTGCTTTATCAGTGTTTCTAAAACTTTTCTCCTTCCAGGGATCCTTTAAATAATATTTCATTTTTCTTACTATTCAGCAAAACCCATAACAGTTCTATCTGCCTGCTTTAGTACCGTCTATCTATCTATCTATCTATCTATCTATCTATCTATCTATCTATCTATCTATCTATCTATCTATCTATCTATCTGCATGTCAAATAAATGTACGCGAATTCGAAGGGGTCATAATTTCATTTTTATTTGTTGGGATTACGTCCCCTTGTAGCGTCACAAGACTAGTCAAAAGTAATTCGCTGTGACGCAGGCACATTACAATAGATGTTTTGATGGACATTACAATAGATGTTTTGATGGACATTACAATAGATGTTTTGATGGACATTACAATAGATGTTTTGAAGGACAAATACTTTCTTGTAATTTCGATGTTTGTTGAATAATACAACAAATCAGCAAAATAAGTCCAGTAAAATTCCATGTTCTTTTGCAATAATGCCCCATGGGGAATAGCTTGGGAACCATTGTGTTATGTCAGCATACTTTAAGAACCATTGAGCTATGTGCTTTAATTCCTTGTTATGGAGAAGGTTTCATTTATGGAGCAAGCAGCTATATAAAATTTGTGTGACATTTATGTGTTATTTATGTGACATGTCACAGGACAGTTTTGGACTGGATTCTGGTACATTTCATGCATTCATTTGCGTGTCCCTTGTGGAAATTTGCCTCCCTAACAGCTCTGTCCTGTAGGCCTCTCGGTTGTAAGCAAGATGGCCTGCCGCTGCTGCATCCATTTACAGATCATCAACGATGTCTTTCAGCCATCTTCGCCTTGGTCTTCCTCTCTTTCTTTTTCCCATTATGTATCCTTCCAAGACGGTTTTCTCTAGATTATCATGACGTTTAATGTGTCCAAAATATTTCAGTTTTCTCTGTTTAATCCTCTTTACTAGCCAGCCTTCTTCAATATTAAGTTCTTGTAGTATAGATATATTTGTTCTTTTTGTGTCCATGATATTTGAAGAACTCTTCTGTAGCATTACATTCAAAGGCATTCATGTGTTTCTCAGCTGTTTTGTTAAGTTTCTGGTACACTGGAGAGGAATATCTCCCAAAGCGCTGTCGCGTGAGAGACTATTACATAATTATTCACTCTCGTAACGTGAATGATGACGTATGGGCTGTGATAATTCAAGGACTGACAGTTTCAGGAACGCCTTTGATCCCACGCTTTTGGCCTAGCTTTAGTGCCACAGCAGCCAGGCACTTGGTTATCTGTGGAGAGGCTGGATAGGGTCGTGATCAGTTTACGTTCCGATCTTGTTCTTGTTGTTCTTCTTCTTTGTGTTCTTCTTGTTCTCCTCGTACTTCTTGTTCTTGTTGTTGTTCTTCTTTCTGTTCTTCTTGTTCTCCTCGTACTTCTTGTTCTTGTTGTTCTTGTCTTCTTGTTCTTGTTGTTAGTGTTCTTGTCTTCCTGTTATTTTTGTTCTTATTCTAGTTCTTGTTGTTCTTGTTCTTGTTGTTCTTGTTATTCTTGTCTTCTTGTTCTTGTTGTTAGCGTTCTTGTCTTCCTGTTCTTCTTGTTCTTATTCTAGTTCTTGTTGTTCTTGTTCTTGTTGTCTTCTTGTTCTTGTTGTTAGTGTTCTTGTCTTCCTGTTCTTCTTGTTCTTATTCTAGTTCTTGTTGTTCTTGTTCTTTCTGTTCTTGCTATTCTTGTCTTCTTGTTCTTGTTGTTAGTGTTCTTGTCTTCCTGTTCTTCTTCTAGTTCTTGTTGTTCTTGTTGTTCTTGTCTTCTTGCTCTTAGTGTTCTTGTCTTCCTGTTCTTCTTGTTCTTATTCTAGTTCTTGTTGTTCTTGTTCTTTCTGTTCTTGTTCTTCTTGTCTTCTTGTTGTTGTTGTTAGTATTCTTGTCTTCCTGTTCTTCTTGTTCTTATTCTAGTTCTTGTTGTTCTTGTTCAAATTGATATTATTGTTCTTCTTGTTCTTGTTACTGTTATTATTGTTGTTCTTGTTATTGTTCTTCTTATTCGTCTTGTTCTTGTTCCTCTTGCTGTTGTTCTTGCTCTCTTTATTACTGTTCTTACATATTCTGGCTGTTCTTGTTCTTGTTGGTCTTGTTCTTGTTCTTCATACTATTCTTGTTATTATTCTTATTGTTCTTGTTGTTCTTGCTCTTCTTCTTCATCTTGTTCTTCTTATTCTCCTTGTTCTTCTTGTTCTTGTTCATTTTGTTCGTATTGTTCTTCCTCTTCTTGTTATTCTTGCTCTTCTTTTTCTTGTTCTTCTTGTTTCTGTTATTCTCGCCTTTGTTGTTATTGTTCTTCTTCCCCAGTCTCTCTGGAACTGCGAGCTGGTCTTCTGTGCAAGCCAGTGATATGAAGATGTTGAGGCATATAACCGTGTCGGATAAGGAGCGGGCTACAGCTACTATTTTTTGTTTTCAATCCGTGAGTGAAGCTAAATGAACAGTATGTTTTCAATACTTCTTTGGGTGTTGTATGTTTTTTTCATTTATACATTCTCATCTTACTTTCATACTTTCTGCCATCTGCGTTTTCTTTTGTCACTTTCCTCATTCCCTCTGTCGTTTTGTAAAACTGAACCATACTACTTTATCTATCTTTTGTTGCAGTATGGGAGGTAATCGTGTATATATTGCTTTGATGGGGCAAATGGCGCCCTTTGTTTGAAGACATCTTTGTATTTTCGGGGCCAAGTCTCCAGAAGTTTTGAGAACGGTCACGTGATTTTGGGGTCCCGTGATGGAATGGTCTTTTGGGGCTGAGTGTTCGTCTGACTGTGGTCCAATCTGGTCGTGTGTAGCCGTGTTCGTCAAGATGTAGTCTGGTTTGTTTGTTTGTTTTCTGCAGAAATTGTCTTCTCGGTGTTGTTTTTGGTTACTTTGCATGTTTCTTGCTTGTATGATGGATTGCCATATGGCAGGGCAACCTGCCGGCATACCATCATTGCTTTTCTGTGAGCCATTATTTCCATTTTCATCGAGTCCATTCGTTAAACTTCTTGCCAAATTGTTGAGTTGTTGCAAGGTGTACTGTGCCAGCTAATAATTGTTGTAGAGTTTAGGTTGTGTCTGAGAGCTGAAGAAAGTGTTTATCTGCTTCAGGAGAACTTTCAGATGACAGATTGAAAGATGTTCAGAACAATTTGAGATTAGACTCAGCCCCCAAAAAATCATGCCGTCACGAGACCCCAAAAAATCACGTGACCGTTCTCGAAACTTCTGGAGACCTGCCCTCGGAAGTACAAAGATGTCCTCAAACCAAGGGCGCTATTTGCCACACAACAATATAAAACACGATGACCTCATATACTGCATCACTTTATTACTAGAGCCCGTTTTATCGCAGCCGTTATCTCTTTTATCTGACACAAATACTTCTTTAGTAGACTCCATCTCCCAGGAGTTACGTATCCCTGCTACATTAGCCAAAGTAGGCCTATCACCAGGGGTGCCACCAGAAAGGTGGGACAGGGTCTTGGTCAGCTCTGGTGCCGTCTGATAACGCTAGCGAAAACAGCTATGGGTCGCTGATTGCCAAATGGTCAGGGTTCTTGATCTCCATAGATTTCGACACCCTGGGTATAGCATCTGTCTACTAGTTCTTTTTTATGTTTTATCTGCTTATAAGGTATCGATAGATCTGTCATGCCATGGAAGCACCTGAGAGATTATACCATTTCTATAGGAGTGGTATTTTCTTTGACCTGTCTATGGAGGGTCTTAACAACAGGTAATAAAAAAAAATAAATAAATAAACATAAACGGGAGATTCACCTGTGTGCCCCCACCCTTTTACCAGAAGAATGCTGGGAAGTCCAAGGACTGCAAAGATTACTAATGGAGAATGCATGAGAAAATTGGGAGAGAGAAAAATCTATCTATCTATCTATCTATCTATCTATCTATCTATCTATCTATCTATCTATCTATCTATCTATCTATCTATCTATCTATCTATCTATCTATCTATCTATCCATCCATCCATCCATCCATCCATCCATCCATCCATCCATCCATCCAGCCAGCCATCCAGCCATCCATCCATCCATCCATCCATCCTTGTAAGTAATGATTATAGTTATTATTATTATCATTAATGAATATGATTATGAAAATTTACTGTAAAGAAAATAATAACATCGAGTAGCGACAGAGAAAAGGAAGAGAAAGGTATAGATCTTCCATGACACTAGAACAAGAAGCGGACAAAAATAAACAGTGGAAACAGTGAATAGAAAAAGACGAGACTCAGTGACGCTGATATATGGGTAACACAAAGGAAGGACGCCAGAAAGTAGGATGGTCCAGTGATAACAAAGCGGTGACTGGACGTTGACACGAGTAAACAAAATAGAAAAGGCACACACAAAGAAAAGTGGGGACACAATAAAACCTCCGACATGAAATAGCAAGATAATGACTTAGGTAAATAACAATTGTATAAACGGAGTTGACATTTTGACACGCATTATGACGCGATTGCACACGGGTTTTAAATAAAGGAGTGACCAACTCTGCCAGCTGACCAATTAGATATTTAGAGGCGTGGCCTATTGGACAACTGACTTACGACATATAAGTAACTGGGCAGTTTGAATGACGGACAATCAGAACGCTCATGGGAACCAGTGGACATCTGAAGGGTGGAGCCAAAATACTTATTGGCTAATCCATTAAGCTACACTTGAAGATAAAAAGGTGAGTGTAAGAACAAGGAAGAAAAAACCAAGAGCGAACCAAGTAGTAGGGAACGAGGAAGAAGAAGAGACAGAAGAGGGGGCCCGAAGACGGAAGAATAGACAATAAGAACAAGGAAGAATACGAAGAATGAAGAAGAAGTAGAGGAGAGGAGACAGAGGACGGAGCGCCGAAGACAGAGGAAGAAGGACGGTCAGTGAACTGAGACCGGTCCAGACAAGAGAAGGACAGACACACCAGAGAAGACACAAGAGAGAAAGAAGACGTAGGTAAGGACAGTTGGAATAGATAGACAATTAGAGCAATAGATACTCAGGAAAAGCAGTTTTGAAGAAGTAGTTCTAGGACAGATTTAATCTGTTTCAAGTGATTCAAGTGATTATGAATATTTGTGACTTTGAAACTTCGAGTACAGTGATTTAGTCGTGTAACTGATTGACCACGTGATGCAGATCGAATATAGTACAGAGTTTAGAATTCTTCTCTTGTCAAATGTGTAGAATATTGTGAAATAGGAGAACATTGAGAAATGCTGCATGTAGAATATGATAGTTTGATTTAATGAACAAATGATTATGTGCTTCAACGACGAAACTAACTAAGATTATGTCATATTGCATCTTAGTACAAGTGATGTTATGAATTCTAAGTCGAATATCTTATTTGTCAGCATTAAATGAATTCTGTAGAGAACATTTCATCGGACTTCCTGATGATGTCCCACAGTAAGACTTAAAGTGAAGCTGAGAAGGAAATTTAGTAAAAATTCACAGCGCATCTATTTTGATCTGTCTTGGTCTTATCGTACCAACACTATCATCACAAAACTTCATGAGCCTTGCTGTCACCTGTCTCACCTGGTTCGAGTGTAACTGGGAAAGAGTTGGGTAGGATATGCTGATTCAGTGGCGGTAAGGCGGCTTTTCTATCAGTCTCGAACTGTGTGCAGCAGGGCCTGCCGTTCGTCACCTTCCAGTTTATCCAGCTGTACGAATGAGTATTCAACATAGAGAAACACAATGCCTTCGAAAACACATAATATCTACCTTCACGCCGAGGTAAACTAGATTAAAACGTTGATGAAGAATACAATTTGACATCACACACAGTTCCGTCCATAGAATACGGGACATCAAGCGATCTACAGCAAGTGAACAAGAAATAAAGTGAAGAATCTTCTAGAATGTGTGAAGTGAAACTGAAAATAAAGTGAAGCGTACAATGAAATGAGACAACTAAAGAAATCAGAGCATGCCTGGTAGCCACCTGAAAAGAAAGCCAGTTTGGAATGAAAGGCGAGGTAAGATCGCAAGCTGAGAGATTCAGAAAAAACCTGTACACGGAATGAGCACGGTATAAAATCTTCACAAAGATTCTTAAAAACCACGTTTAGTGGAGAAAACATAACAAAACAAAACAAAACGAAAATAACACATTCGGGCTTCGATGAATATCATACATAGAATTAAAGCTTATGAAAATGCCAGTACGTCATGACCTCTGAAAAACTCCCCAAACTTCCCGCTCATTTAGAATAAAAAGCTTGGCTCGGCTTATACACAACTGAATGCTGGGATATTTTGTTTCTGACAGGCCAGGAAAGCATAG
Organism: Achatina immaculata; assembly: GCA_009760885.1. Classification (NCBI taxonomy): domain Eukaryota; kingdom Metazoa; phylum Mollusca; class Gastropoda; order Stylommatophora; family Achatinidae; genus Lissachatina; species Lissachatina immaculata. Next base: position 10,631,377 of record CM019711.1, read on the forward strand.
ATAAAAAAAATATGGCCAAAATAAAAATGATTTACTAATCCCGGAGAGTAAATAAAATTGATGGGTTAATTTATTCCTAGAAGTTGTGTATGTGTATGTATGTATGGTATGTGTATGTGTATGCTCTGCTAGATTTCCAACGTATGGACCTGGATGTATATTCAGCAGACAGTGTTTGTATAGCGTAGGCAATGGACTTTCTTCAAAACCTGGCACAAGTGAGGCAGGAAAGGCACGTGATTAATGGCGATCGCGGATATTGTTGATCTGTGATTTGTGTACGGAGGAAAAAATATGAGAAGTACACAGAGATGAGAAATTTGTTGTGTGAAATTAAGGCCCCGATACTGACCATCGATTTTCTGGGAAAAGGGAACGGTCAAGCACCTCTCTAATTCGGATAAAATAAATTACCCCAGTTTTGAGAGATTGGTGAGATGGACACTGTTTATAGGGAGGGCAGCAAGATTAGAAGCAAGATTAGTAGGAAGATTAGTAACAAGATTAGCAGCAAGATTAGTAGCAAGATTAGTAGCAAGATTAGCAGCAAGATTAGTAGCAAGATTAGCAGCAAGATTAGTAGCAAAATTAGCAGCAAAATTAGCAGCAAGATTAGTAGCAAGATTAGTAGCAAGATTAGTAACAAGATTAGTAACAAGATTAGTAACAAGATTAGTAGCAAGATTAGTAGCAAGATTAGCAGCAAAATTAGTAGCAAGATTGGTAGCAAGATTAGTAGCAAGATTAGTAGCAAGATTAGTAATAACGAAACTGTGAAAACTTCCTGTCTTAAATTGTAGTTCTTGGTGCTATTCCAATATTTTTTTTTTGTTATTATTATTTTGTGCTGTTTTGCGTGAGAAGTTTTAATAACTTAATATACTGCATAACTTTCTCTTTTTTTACATATGTGAAAAAACATTAGGATCTCAAGGTGCCGGAAAATCGGTTCTTAATATATATATGACGGTGCCGGAAAATCGGTGTTTAATATATAAGAAAGATTTTGTAATCTAACAAGATAACATAGACAATGAGTCCTAGGCAAAGATGAGGGCTGGATGAGAACACAATGCCTTTGAAGACACATAATATGATATCTTCAAGGCGAGGTAGACTGGATTATATGGCAATTTTCAGTATATCAGGGGATGAAAAAATAAAATAGGATAACACACAAAACTCCGACCATAAAAAAAGAAGAAGAAGAAAAAACCCAAGGGACATCAAGGGATTAGCAACAAGTGAACAAAATGAGTAGGTAGTAGTGGGCCTACAGGAGTACTGTTAGGGAGGCAAAGTTTCGCAAGGGACATGCAAATGAATGAATGAAGTAGTGGGCGGAGCTTATTTTGGACGCGTTATGAAGATCGTAAAACATCGCTAGTGCTCGTTTTCCATGAACTTTCTGGCAATATAAGAATGAAGGGGGCAGTGTCACGCGCTTTCCGATTGGCCGGCAAGAAAATGTGACCTTCTCTACTACAGCGGTTCTCAAGTTTTTTTTTTTTACATCAAAGGACCACTTTTCCAAAATACATATACATTTAAATAACAATGTTAGTGTAACATCGTAATGTTATGAGACCTTAATAACTTTTTATTCAGAGATATCACTTCTTAAGAAGAGTGTTGATGGTACCAAGGACAGCAAGAAAATCGAACGAGGAAGTTTTGAAAGAGTCACAAGAAACAAGGAAAATTATAACGAAGATCAGAAAAACGACAATCGAAGACTTTTGGGACATGTTTGGAGAAGAGGCGGGCTAGAGCAACTAATGGCAACAGGGAAGATCGAAGGTAGAAGAGAGAGAGGAAGACAGAGAGAAAAGATGTAAGACGTCCTGGCAAGGGAGATGCTCAATAACAAGCCTGTGGGAACCACTATTTCACAGAACAAGCTTTCTGAACAGCGCTGACGAAAAAAAAAAACCAAACATACAAAGAACCCAAAACAAGAATAAACAACATATAACCTAGATAATTATCCACTCCAGGGAAACAATCTCCATGGCACAATGACGTCTTCAAAGCCGCGCATGAGCAAAAGAAGCCGTAAAAAAAAAAACCTCACCAGGACATCAACCTTGTGCCAGGGTCCGGGGCATTAAACGGGCACAGATAAAACAAGAGTGCGCATGTAGATTTCCATTCTCAGAGATCAGGATGACCCTTGTTAGCAAAGAACTTCGGAGACACCCCCCTCCCCCCACAAAGAGTGTTCTAGGAAACTCAACCACCATAAATCACTGGGCGATGATATGTCTTGAGACACACCCAGTCGCTGCTGGATAGCAGGTGATTCCTTGATCAGGTCAAGGTCACTCTGAACTTTTATTTCGGTGATAAAAGTTTTCATAGACAAATTGCTTGTTCTAGAATAAGCATTTTCATAGATAAATTGCTTGTTTTAGGATACACATTTTCATAGATAAATTGTTGGGAGAGAAGACGTTGTTCGACTAGGCAGTTACAGACCCATAGCTGATATGTTAGTGTCAGGGTGAGCGAACCATAGCTGATCAAGACCCTGTCCCA